>CM051257.1:28228656-28758656 GCA_027921565.1 Artemia sinica
AAAACCTACCAGACAAGTTTCCAGGCCAACCAGACATGTTTCTGGGTCAAGCAGACAAGTTTCTGGGTCAACTATAAGTTTCTGGGCCTTTACGTTCCATGGCACCTTTCCATGGCAGATTACCAGACTAGTTATTTGGTCATAATAATATAATGTGGTCAAACAGGTTTTGATTTCTGTTTTTGTTGTCAATTACACAATGAATGTAGGTCATGAGTTCACATACACATTCTTAAAACTACACGTGATTAAACACGTTATAAAACTACATTGCAACTCCAAGTTTGTTTTTTTTTCAATCAGAGTGGTTTTTTTTTTTCGAGCTGACACCTGTTTTTTAGGCAGCCAATCAGAGACAACGGAGATATTTACTCCTCTCTCTCTCTCTCAATTTTTTTGTTGTTGCTAGCTCAGTTTCATTGTGGTAGTGAGAGTGTCAACACATAACAAAATGTTCCATACATGTCCGTTATGTATGTACTCATTGGGCAGCTGGTCATCATCATGTGAGAATTGCACAATGATTGAGGAGTATGATGAAAAGTGTAGATTATGCAACCCGTGTAAATTGCATAGAGGATATGCTGTACAAATTAAAGGTTGTAATTCCTGTCATGAAGAGGTGTGTGACTCTCATCCTAGAGGCCACCTATGCTCCAATTGTCATTATGATAAATGTAATCAGTGGGAGAATACATATCCCGGTATGATTGGAAAGAATCCTAACCGTGATTTTAGTTTATTGCTACGAGATTGGTATCGTCGTGGTTTTAGATTGTTCTGGGAGGAGGAAACGGGTCAACGATTCAACTGTTGGAACAACAAGAGAATATGGTTTCTACGTCATCGTTGTGAAGACAATGGGTGTTATGATTATAAGCCCACTGATTTTTATTTGGCTGTGACGGAATGTGATTCGACACTTGAGGACACTGTTTGTGAAATTGCTTCAAATAAGCAAATTGAAACATGTGAATTCTATAGAATGAATGAGAATAGTATCATTGACTATACAAAGAGATATGACAAGAGTGAAGTTACACTCTATTGTAGAAAATGTGACCTTGACATTGCAGTACATCAGGATCAGTACACTGTGAATTCAGATAATCTACCTGCACTAGTTATTGTCGACAAATATCTAGTAGTGGATGAAATCTAAAGAGTAGAAAAGTCGTTTTATCATGTATATAAATTTTTATTAATAAACAATTTCACATACATCTTTAGAACATTTTATTCTTAGGGCACTAAAATCAATATTAAATACACTTGTAAGTATATTCTCCACTAGAAAGTCGTTCAATTGAGGTAAGTCAACGTAGATGTTGAGAAACTGCTTGTAGGTGTAGCCACGACATCTGAACATGAAAAAGAGTAGTGCATGAAAGCCACATGTCTTAGTCGTTAAATCCTGTACTCTTCGTTGATTTTGAATAATGGTTTTCCCCCTGCTTTCAATAAAGTTGCTGATGTATGAAGCGTAGAATTTATACGATAGGCCAAGAGGATCAAAAAATTCAATATTCTTCGCTGTCTGAAAGATGAATAGCCAATGACCGGTCTTCAAAGTCGATGGACTGCTATTAACAATGATTAGGGTATTGTTAACACTTGGAATTTTTTCAATGAAGTCCGAAGGTATGCAATAGGACTTGTACTGGGACATGTATGGATCCATACTAAATACGTTGATTATTTTGTTTGTGTTTATGGTGCTAGGTCTAGTAGAACACTGCCGTCGGGTGTGATTTCCCAATAGGTTTCAAATTGACTCAGTGATATTAGCTTGATACTCTCAGTCAGGGCATTGGCAAATGTACACTCTAAACGTACATTCCCTGTTCGTACTATGCTCATATCCTGTGTGCCAGACAAGTCCAAAACAATAACCCCATGATTTTTTGAAAACATTGAATGGTTATTCCATTTTCAAATAGTTGAGAGTCATGATCTAGGGATTGCATGGTCAACTCGTACAGAGTTCTATAGGATTTTTTGTCAAATGATAGAGTGTACAGTGGAATACCATTCACTTTGTACACAAGGCTAGATAGACCGAAAAAATTAAAATCATGGGGGGATTCAGTCCAGGATCCAACGGCACTGCCACTCTTCACAAAGGCCAAAGCCAGTTTTGATGGGATTTCTCCATTGATAAATGATGAATCGCTATAGCTACGAGAGCCGGTGGCAATGTGACGTTGATTGGTGATCGTATGGGGAACAAGAAGTTTAATGTTGTTACCATTGGCTCTTAGCTTTTCCACTGCCAATGCAACAGAGCTCATAACTTGTTGTTTTCGGACATGGAGAATTGCCGATGTGATAATGACATTTGCATCGGGTGCTGCAGGAAGTGTTTTTCTCAAAATGAAATTCGATGGGGTCATCTGTAACTTTATGTCAATCTTGACATTGGGGGGGTAGCCATTGGGATATATTGAATATCTCATGATTTAATTTTCCAACTAGATGATACTCCTGGGTCACTGCAGTAGTCAACTCACCGTCAGTATCAACACCTGTTCGATATTCATAGCCCAATGATTGTCCTCTCAACTCCTTGTATGCCTTTGGCGTCATCATCATAAATTGTATGTAGCTTGCACAGTTTGATAAATTATTGCTAGTGCTCACCAAAGTACCATTAATAAATACATTAATTTGTTTGAATAGGTTGTGTAGAATACAGTTTTCATAGGAGAGACCATCGCCGGCATTTGGAGTTGTATTATCTGACTTTTTCTTCACCACAACATTTAAATCAATAAATGTTGATGATAAATCAATTGTAATAGTCTTCATTGGAAAATATTTGAAAGTGTATATTCTCCGAGAGGGGTTGTTGGGGTGAAATTGTTCATAGTAGCCATACTTGACACTGACATCAACATTTTCAGCATTGAATAGATTCAATGAGGAACTAATTGATGGATATGATTCCTTGTGGGGGAGATAAGTCATCTTAAGAGAAGAAATCCTTCTTTGATCTAACAATCTGTTTCTTTTTCTTCTTATTGGCCTTCGTTGTTTTATTCCTCAAAGTACTTGTTGATGTCCTTTGCATCCTGCCTGGGTGGAGACTGATGAGTGAATGACGAGAACGCATCCTTTTCAATCCCTCCCCATTTTGTCGAGATTTTAATTGCTCACCAACTGCTCTTGCTGAAGATCTAATATTTTCCTTAACACTCTCCTTGAAATTCTTGCCCGACCCCCAGTCCTGTAGTGTTGAGGCAGCAAAATTTGATGCAGCAGGTACAAGATATTTTCTGGCAAGGGGTAGTGCAGAACGAAATAGCCTAGCAAACCAGCTACCAAGACCATAGCCAGACATTGTAGTACGACCCTTGTAGTAGTCCAATCCATTGCCTAATTGACGTGGACTCAAAGCACCAACATAACAATCGATATCGGGACAGACAAATGGAATTCTCCTATTGTTCATTTTAGGTGATTGTGCTGTCGTTGACAATGGGTCGAAAATGACATGTAATCACAGCTAAGCCTTTTGTTATTGCTAGAGGATCACCCAATTCACTTCTTAGTGTTAACTGGCAGAGTTCCAAATACGAAGTGTTTACAGGAACATACTGAAGATGCTTTATATTATAGTGATGAACAAGTTCATGAGTTGTTTTTCATTCAAGAACACGTAGGAGGGGAACATTTGAATTACCGACTCTCGACGTTTCCACAAAGGATGCATAGAGAAATATGCAAGAGTCCGAGGCAAAACCAGGTGGATAATCAGAAAAATCCTTTGTTTTTTTTTTGTTAAACATGATTGACTGAAACAAAAGCAGAACTTTTAAAATCACAACAACTGAAGGTCAGTAAATAATTCCGTTGTTGTTTTTTGTTAAACACGATTGGCTGAAATAAAAGCGGAACTTTTAAAATCACAACAACTCAAGGTCAGTAAATGATTCCTTTGTTTTTTTTTTGTTAAACACGATTGGCTGAAATAAAAGCGGAACTTTTAAAATCACAACAACTAAAGGTCAGTAAATAATTTCTTTTTTTTTGTTAAACCCAATTGGCTGAAATAAAAGCGGAACTTTTCAAATCACAACAACTGAAGGTCGGTAAATAATTCCTTTGTTTTTTTTGTTAAACATGATTGACTGAAACAAAAGCAGAACTTTTAAAATCACAACAACTGAAGGTCAGTAAATAATTCCGTTGTTGTTTTTTGTTAAACACGATTGGCTGAAATAAAAGCGGAACTTTTAAAATCACAACAACTGAAGGCCAGTAAATGATTCCTTTGTTTTTTTTGTTAAACACAATTGGCTGAAATAAAAGCGGAACTTTTAAAATCACAACAACTGAAGGTCAGTAAATAATTCCATTGTTTTTTGTTAAACACGATTGGCTGAAACAAAAGCAGAACTTTTAAAATCACAACAACTGAAGGTCAGTAAATAATTCCGTTGTTTTTTTTTGTTAAACACGATTGGCTGAAATAAAAGCGGAACTTTTAAAATCACAACAACTGAAGGTCAGTAAATGATTCCGTTGTTTTTGTTTTTTTTTTTAAACACGATTGGCTGAAATAAAAGCAGAACTGTTAAAATCACAACAACTGAAGGTCAGTAAATAATTCTATTTTTTTTGTTAAACATGATTGGTTGAAATAAAAGCGGAACTTTTAAAATCACAACAACTGAAGGTCAGTAAATAATTTCTTTGTTTTTTTTAAACACGACTGGCTGAAACAAAAGCAGAACTTTTAAAATAACAACTGAAGGTCAGTAAATAATTCCTTTGTTTTTTGTTAAACATGATTGGCTGAAATAAAAGCGGAACTTTTAAAATTACAACAACTCAAGGTCAGTAAATGATTCCTTTGTTTTTTTTTGTTAAACACGATTGGCTGAAATAAAAGCGGAACTTTTAAAATCACAACAACTAAAGCTCAGTAAATAATTCCATTGTTTTTTTTTTTGTTAAACACGATTGGTTGAAATAAAAGCGGAACTTTTAAAATCAAAACAACTGAAGGTCAGCAAATAATTCCTTTGTTTTTTTTGTTAAACACGTTTGGCTGAAATAAAAGCGGAACTTTTAAATCACAACAACTGAAGGTCAGTAAATAATTCCTTTGTTTTTTTTTAAACACGACTGGCTGAAACAAAAGCAGAATTTTTAAAATCACAACAACTGAAGGCCAGTAAATAATTCCTTTTGTTTTTTTGTTAAACACGATTGGCTGAAATAAAAGCGAAACTCTTAAAATCACAACTCAAGGTCAGTAAATAATTTCTTTTTTTTGTTAAACACGATTGGCTGAAATAAAAGCGGAACTTATAAAATCACAACAACTGAAGGTCAGTAAATAATTCCTTTTGTTTTTTTTGTTAATCACGATTGGCTGAAATAAAAGCGGAACTTTTAAAATCACAACTCAAGGTCAGTAAATAATTCCCTTTTTTTTGTTATTACACGATTGGCTGAAATAAAAGCGGAACTTTTAAAATCACAACAACTGAAGGTCAGTAAATGATTCCTTTGTTTTTTTTGTTAAACACGATTGGCTGAAACAAAAGCAGAACTTTTAGAATCACAACAACTGAATGTCAGTAAATGATTCCTTTGTTTTTTTTGTTAAACACGATTGGCTGAAACAAAAGCAGAACTTTTAAAATCACAACAACTGAAGGTCAGTAAATAATTCTATTTTTTTTGTTAAACACGATTGGCTGAAATAAAAGCGGAACTTTTAAAATCACAACAACTCAAGGTCAGTAAATGATTCCTTTGTTTTTTTTTGTTAAACACGATTGGCTGAAATAAAAGCGGAACTTTTAAAATCACAACAACTAAAGATCAGTAAATGATTCCTTTGTTTTTTTTTGTTAAACACAATTGGTTGAAACAAAAGCAGAACTTTTAAAATCACAACAACTGAAGGTCAGTAAATAATTCCATTGTTTTTTTTTGTTAAACACGATTGGTTGAAATAAAAGAGGAACTTTTAAAATCACAACAACTGAAGGTCAGTAAATAAAAAAAAACCTAAAATAATGTCATGAAATTAACATGCAAACTCGACATAGCTTTATTTCATTTTTTAAGGTTCATTTAGACGAGGTTACGTGCGCGCACGTAACCTCGTCTAAATGAACCTTAAAAAATGAAATAAAGCTATGTCGAGTTTGCATGTTGATTTCATGACATTATTTTAGGTTTTTTTTTATTTACTGACCTTCAGTTGTTGTGATTTTAAAAGTTCCTCTTTTATTTCAACCAATCGTGTTTACAAAAAAAAAACAATGGAATTATTTACTGACCTTCAGTTGTTGTGATTTTAAAAGTTCTGCTTTTGTTTCAACCAATTGTGTTTAACAAAAAAAAACAAAGGAATCATTTACTGATCTTCAGTTGTTGTGATTTTAAAAGTTCCGCTTTTATTTCAGCCAATCGTGTTTAACAAAAAAAACAAAGGAATCATTTACTGACCTTGAGTTGTTGTGATTTTAAAAGTTCCGCTTTTATTTCAGCCAATCGTGTTTAACAAAAAAAAATAGAATTATTTACTGACCTTCAGTTGTTGTGATTTTAAAAGTTCTGCTTTTGTTTCAGCCAATCGTGTTTAACAAAAAAAACAAAGGAATCATTTACTGACCTTCAGTTGTTGTGATTTTAAAAGTTCTGCTTTTGTTTCAGCCAATCGTGTTTAACAAAAAAAACAAAGGAATCATTTACTGACTCTTCAGTTGTTGTGATTTTAAAAGTTCCGCTTTTATTTCAGCCAATCGTGTTTAACAAAAAAAAGGAATTATTTACTGACCTTGAGTTGTGATTTTAAAAGTTCCGCTTTTATTTCAGCCAATCGTGATTAACAAAAAACAAAAGGAATTATTTACTGACCTTCAGTTGTTGTGATTTTATAAGTTCCGCTTTTATTTCAGCCAATCGTGTTTAACAAAAAAAAGGAATTATTACTGACCTTGAGTTGTGATTTTAAGAGTTTCGCTTTTATTTCAGCCAATCGTGTTTAACAAAAAAAAACAAAGGAATTATTTACTGGCCTTCAGTTGTTGTGATTTTAAAAATTCTGCTTTTGTTTCAGCCAGTCATGTTTAAAAAAAACAAAGGAATTATTTACTGACCTTCAGTTGTTGTGATTTTAAAAGTTCCGCTTTTATTTCAGCCAAACGTGTTTAACAAAAAAAAACAAAGGAATTATTTGCTGACCTTCAGTTGTTTTGATTTTAAAAGTTCCGCTTTTATTTCAGCCAATCGTGTTTAACAAAAAAAAACAAAGGAATCTATTTACTGACCTTGAGTTGTTGTGATTTTAAAAGTTCCGCTTTTATTTCAGCCAATCGTGTTTAATAAAAAAAAACAAAGGAATCATTTACTGACCTTGAGTTGTTGTGATTTTAAAAGTTCCGCTTTTATTTCAGCCAATCGTGTTTAACAAAAAACAAAGGAATTATTTACTGACCTTCAGTTGTTATTTTAAAAGTTCTGCTTTTGTTTCAGCCAGTCGTGTTTAAAAAAAACAAAGAAATTATTTACTGACCTTCAGTTGTTGTGATTTTAAAAGTTCCGCTTTTATTTCAACCAATCATGTTTAACAAAAAAAAAATAGAATTATTTACTGACCTTCAGTTGTTGTGATTTTAACAGTTCTGCTTTTATTTCAGCCAATCGTGTTTAACAAAAAAAAAAAACAACGGAATCATTTACTGACCTTCAGTTGTTGTGATTTTAAAAGTTCCGCTTTTATTTCAGCCAATCGTGTTTAACAAAAAAAAAACAACGGAATTATTTACTGACCTTCAGTTATTGTGATTTTAAAAATTCTGCTTTTGTTTCAGCCAATCGTGTTTAACAAAAAAACAATGGAATTATTTACTGACCTTCAGTTGTTGTGATTTTAAAAGTTCCGCTTTTATTTCAGCCAATTGTGTTTAACAAAAAAAAACAAAGGAATCATTTACTGGCCTTCAGTTGTTGTGATTTTAAAAGTTCCGCTTTTATTTCAGCCAATCGTGTTTAACAAAAAACAACAACGGAATTATTTACTGACCTTCAGTTGTTGTGATTTTAAAAGTTCTGCTTTTGTTTCAGTCAATCATGTTTAACAAAAAAAAACAAAGGAATTATTTACCGACCTTCAGTTGTTGTGATTTGAAAAGTTCCGCTTTTATTTCAGCCAATTGGGTTTAACAAAAAAAATGAAATTATTTACTGACCTTTAGTTGTTGTGATTTTAAAAGTTCCGCTTTTATTTCAGCCAATCGTGTTTAACAAAAAAAAACAAAGGAATCATTTACTGACCTTCAGTTGTTGTGATTTTAAAAGTTCCGCTTTTATTTCAGCCAATCGTGTTTAACAAAAAACAACAACGGAATTATTTACTGACCTTCAGTTGTTGTGATTTTAAAAGTTCTGCTTTTGTTTCAGTCAATCATGTTTAACAAAAAAAAAAACAAAGAATTTTGCTGATAATCCACCTGGTTTTGCCTCGGACTCTTGCATATTTCTCTATGCATCCTTTGTGGAAACGTCGAGAGTCGGTAATTCAAATGTTCCCCTCCTACGTGTTCTTGAACGAAAAACAACTCATGAACTGGTTCATCACTATAATATAAAGCATCTTCAGTATGTTCCTGTAAACACTTCGTATTTGGAACTCTGCCAGTTAAGACTAAGAAGTGAATTGGGTGATCCTCTAGCAATAACAAAAGGCTTAGCTGTGATTACATGTCATTTTCGACCCATTGTCAACGACAGCACAATCACCTAAAATGAACAATAGGAGAATTCCATTTGTCTGTCCCGATATCGATTGTTATGTTGGTGCTTTGAGTCCACGTCAATTAGGCAATGGATTGGACTACTACAAGGGTCGTACTACAATGTCTGGCTATGGTCTTGGTAGCTGGTTTGCTAGGCTATTTCGTTCTGCACTACCCCTTGCCAGAAAATATCTTGTACCTGCTGCATCAAATTTTGCTGCCTCCACACTACAGGACTGGGGGTCGGGCAAGAATTTCATGGAGAGTGTTAAGGAAAATATTAGATCTTCAGCAAGAGTCGTTGGTGAGCAATTAAAATCTCGACAAAATGGGGAGGGATTGAAAAGGACGCGTTCGCGTCATTCACTCATCAGTCTCCACCCAGGCAGGAAGCAAAGGACATCAACAAGGACTTTGAGGAATAAAACAACGAAGGCCAATAAGAAGAAAAGAAAAAGATTGTTAGATCAATGAAGGATTTCTTCTCTTAAGATGACTTATCTCCCCCACAAGGAATCATATCCATCAATTAGTTCCTCATTGAATCTATTCAATGCTGAAAATGTTGATGTCAGTGTCAAGTATGGCTACTATGAACAATTTCACCCCCAACAACCCCTCTCAGAGAATATACACTTTCAAATATTTTCCAATGAAGACTATTTCATTGATTTATCGTCAACATTTATTGATTTAAATGTTGTGGTGAAGAAAAAGTCAGATAATACAACTCCAAATGCCGGCGATGGTCTCTCCTATGAAAACTGTATTCTACACAACCTATTCAAACAAATTAATGTATTTATTAATGGAACTTTGGTGAGCACTAGCAATAATTTATCAAACTATGCAAGCTCCATACAATTTATGATGATGACGCCAAAGGCATACAAGGAGTTGAGAGGACAATCATTGGGCTATGAATATCGAACAGGTGTTGATACTGACGGTGAGTTGACTACTGCAGTGACCCAGGAGTATCATCTAGTTGGAAAATTAAATCATGAGATATTCAATATATCCCAATGGCTACCCCCCAATGTCAAGATTGACATAAAGTTACAGATGACCCCATCGAATTTCATTTTGAGAAAAACACTTCCTGCAGCACCCAATGCAAATGTCATTATCACATCGGCAATTCTCCATGTCCGAAAACAACAAGTTATGAGCTCTGTTGCATTGGCAGTGGAAAAGCTAAGAGCCAATGGTAACAACATTAAACTTCTTGTTCCCCATACGATTACCAATCAACGTCACATTGCCACCGGCTCTCGTAGCTATAGCGATTCATCATTTATCAATGGAGAAATCCCATCAAAATTGGCTTTGGCCTTTGTGAAGAGTGGCAGTGCCGTTGGATCCTGGACTGAATCCCCCCATGATTTTAATTTTTTCGGTCTATCTAGCCTTGTGTGCAAAGTGAATGGTATTCCACTGTACACTCTATCATTTGACAAAAAAACCTATAGAACTCTGTACGAGTTGACCATGCAATCCCTAGATCATGACTCTCATCTATTTGAAAATGGAATAACCGATTCAATGTTTTCAAAAAATCATGGGGTTATTGTTTTGGACTTGTCTGGCACACAGGATATGAGCATAGTATGAACAGGGAATGTACGTTTAGAGTGTACATTTGCCAATGCTCTGACTGAGATTATCACGCTAATATCACTGAGTCAATTTGAAACCTATTGGGAAATCACACCCGACGGCAGTGTTCTACTAGACCTAGCACCATGAACACAAACCAAATAATCAACGTATTTAGTATGGATCCATACATGTCCCAGTACAAGTCCTATTGCACACCTTCGGACTTCATTGAAAAAATTCCAAGTGTTAACAATACCCTAATCATTGTTAATAGCAGTCCATCGACTTTGAAGACCGGTCATTGGCTATGCATCTTTCAGACAGCGAAGAATATTGAATTTTTTGATCCTCTTGGCCTATCGTATAAATTCTACGCTCCATACATCAGCAACTTTATTGAAAGCAGGGGGAAAAACCATTATTCAAAATCAACGAAGAGTACAGGATTTAACGACTAAGACATGTGGCTTTCATGCACTACTCTTTTTCATGTTCAGATGTCGTGGCTACACCTACAAGCAGTTTCTCAACATCTACGTTGACTTACCTCAATTGAACTACTTTCTAGTGGAGAATATACTTACAAGTGTATTTAATATTGATTTTAGTGCCCTAAGAATAAAATGTTCTAATGATGTATGTGAAATTGTTTATTAATAAAAATTTATATACATGATAAAACGACTTTTCTACTCTTTAGATTTCATCCACTACTAGGTATTTGTCGACAACAACTAGTGCAGGTAGATTATCTGAATTCACAGTGTACTGATCCTGATGTACTGCAATGTCAAGGTCACATTTTCTACAATAGAGTGTAACTTCACTCTTGTCATATCTCTTTGTATAGTCAATGATACTATTCTCATTCATTCTATAGAATTCACATGTTTCAATTTGCTTATTTGAAGCAATTTCACAAACAGTGTCCTCAAGTGTCGAATCACATTCCGTCACAGCCAAATAAAAATCAGTGGGCTTATAATCATAACACCCATTGTCTTCACAACGATGACGTAAAAACCATATTCTATTGTTGTTCCAACAGTTGAATCGTTGACCCGTTTCCTCCTCCCAGAACAATCTAAAACCACGACGATACCAATCTCGTAGCAATAAACTAAAATCACGGTTAGGATTCTTTCCAATCATACCGGGATATGTATTCTCCCACTGATTACATTTATCATAATGACAATTGGAGCATAGGTGGCCTCTAGGATGAGAGTCACACACCTCTTCATGACAGGAATTACAACCTTTAATTTGTACAGCATATCCTCTATGCAATTTACACGGGTTGCATAATCTACACTTTTCATCATACTCCTCAATCATTGTGCAATTCTCACATGATGATGACCAGCTGCCCAATGAGTACATACCTAACGGACATGTATGGAACATTTTGTTATGTGTTGACACTCTCACTACCACAATGAAACTGAGCTAGCAACAACAAAAAAATTGAGAGAGAGAGAGAGGAGTAAATATCTCCGTTGTCTCTGATTGGCTGCCTAAAAAACAGGTGTCAGCTCGAAAAAAAAAACCCACTCTGATTGGAAAAAAAAACTTGGAGTTGAAATGTAGTTTTATAACGTGTTTAATCACGTGTAGTTTTAAGAATGTGTGTGTGAACTCATGACCTACATTCATTGTGTAATTGACAACAAAAACAGAAAAAAAACCTGTTTGACCACATTATATTATTATGACCAAATAACTAGTCTGGTAATCTGCCATGGAAAGGTGCCATGGAACGTAAAGGCCCAGAAACTTATAGTTGACCCAGAAACTTGTCTGCTTGACCCAGAAACATGTCTGGTTGGCCTGGAAACTTGTCTGGTAGGTTTTGTATAATTCCATATTCAATTGACAACAGTAGCAATATTCAGCCTGGTAATCTGCCATGGAAAGGTGCCAGGGAATGTAAAGGCCGCAAATAACACAGGATGGAACATAAGGCAAGCAAAGTATAACTTAGATTACTACTAATACCAACCTCACGTTTAATCAGCAACAGAGTTTACAAAATTGTTGTTGTTGTTGATAGTGCTTACGGGCTGTTGCCCACTGCACACGTGACATAAACAATGTTTTCAAACACTCACAATCACTTAATCTTTCACAACTATATTGAAATGTTGGCTTATTGGAGGGCAATCTTTGAAGATGACCAGGGCAGGTTCTTGGCTTAGGATTTGTAGGGAGATTGTCACTGTCCCATTCTTATCAGCAGATAAACTAAAATCAGTCAGCATTGTAAATACATTTTGAATGAAGACAATAAAAAGTTGATATTTGGTTCAAAAGTAAAGTTCATATTCGGATTTGGCGTTAAATTCTAGCGTAAAAGATGTGTCACATCATCCTTTTGGAAAAATGTATTTTTGCATATATTTTTTGGCCTATACATATGTTGAACTTTACGGCAATGTGAAGCTAAATACGAAAGGTAAATTCTGGAAAAGAATGAAAAACACAAAAATTATAGAAAGGTCCGAGATACGTGGTTTAGTTGAAAATGAACCTTTGTATTTTGAGATTTTCGGGGAAAATTAATAAATATTAGCCTATAGCTCCTGGGCTATACGAGATATCGGAAAAAAATTAACATATTCTATGAGAAGACTATATTAGGACCACAATGAGATGTCGCGCCACTAAATCGGAGGGGTACAACCTTAGAAAAAAAACAGTCTGTTCACGTTTTATAGGCCTAAAAGGGAGTTTTTTGCTTTTACAAGATCAAGCCGTGACCTCCAACTTTGCCACCACCCATATTCGGATTCAGCGTGGTCGATATAGTCGGAAACTATTGTCAAACTGACCGTGTCTTTCTGACCACCTCAACTCAGAAATAAACGAGATACGCTTTAGTGGCTCCCGGACTACACTAAGAATTATCTCAATCAATAAGTTATCATATGTGATTTAACAGTATTAACTGTATTAACTTCGCACAGTATTAACTGTTAACATGTTTTTGAGTAAAAAAATCCAAACTGTACTAAAGCACTGTCATGTTTGTCACAAAATATTTTTGGTGCGAGGTTTCTCCGCGACGTTACATCGCGTATACACCTCATGTTAAGATGAATTTAGAGGAGTTTAGCAAAATAAGCCTTTTCAAGTGGCGTCAAATCGAGACACCCAAAGAATTCTTTGCCATTGTTTTAGAAGAAAAAGGAAACACACGGTGATATTTTTTGTTTTCTTTTTTTAATCTCAAGCTTCTAGGTGTTGAACCAAATTCACGATTATAGATCATCAATTTTTGTATAGATGTTCCAATTAGACTTAAATTAAATTAAAGTCTAAATACAATTAATTTACTACAGTAAAGTTACTCTAAATATCTGGAATTGGAATCCAGATATTTTGTTGATGGTGAAAAGCCATAATTAGCAAAAAGAGCTAAGGAAGAGTTCGTGGTAATGTAAACCAGCCTTTATTTTGTGAAGTGAGGAAGAGTATTGAACTGTATCATATAAGGAAATACAGCAGCTAATAGTTTCTAAAATAACTGTTTAAACTTCAAACAAACGAGTACATCGCAAGCGACCCAGACGAGGTTGCCCAGATGGAGAGTGGGCTTCAAGACACTGACAGTACTGATCGGTGCAAAAGAGGTTAAAAAAAGAAAGAAGGGAGACATAATTCGTCAAGTTTTGAAGAAAAATCATGCTTAACCTAGTCTACCTTTCGACAAATAACAATATTTTTAATTTTCAGAAATTATGTTATTACCCAAGTCTCTGTAGCATTCAAGATAAAAAAAAGTTCCAGGCATTTAATCAGGATTTTTTTGGGAGTGAGGGGAAGGATATAGGATAAAGATTCTTCAGGTTTTATCGATGACACTTGAATCGACGTTTCAGTTGATGAATCTTTTTACAAGGACAGGTAACAAGCCTATCGTTCAACATTGTGGCAGAATAAGAAAAAACAAATAAAACAGTTTTTATTCAATGTTTGAATTAAAAGTGCCCAGAAAATTTAAAAGATTGTATTTTTGGCGGAGGTGGAAGGGGAGGGTGGTCCCGAGGCCTCTTGGTTACGCCTCTGCAAAGTTCACTAAAATTAAGTTACAGAATTTGGTTGGCCAGAAAAAAAAACACGTTTTATTTGATATGCTAAATTAGAAGCGTCCAGAAACTTTCGGGAAAAGTTTGTATTTCAGGGGGTACGTTCCCTTGGGTACGTTCCTGGAATGTTCACTAAAGATAATTTAAAGAATTGTTTTGAACAGAAAAGAGAACTTCATTTTTGTTTTTGGAAAAAATAAAAAAAGGGATGACTTACCACTGATATTTGACTCAAAGGCCGAGGTTTACTCCGCTCATTGATTTGATTCAAAGATATTGACTTTTTCAAGGCCAAACCGTTCATCTCAAGCCTCGTTTCCGTGTTTCGAAGGACTTTCACCGTACTTAGCTTGCTGCTTAACGGAATTCCCTTTGCTTTATAATATCCATACGCATCAGCATTCACAACAAGAAGTTTGACTTCACTTGGTGAATCTTTAATTCTCATTACAACCTAAAGTGAAACAGAAATTGTCAAGTAATTGTCTTTAAACACATTCTGTTGCATCAATATTTGTTAGTGGAGAGTTTGGCAAGCCAAAATCTAAAGGTGGCCGTCTAAGTTTTAAGAGAAATATATTTTCAACATCCATTTAAAATATTCCTATTCCAGCAGCGCTCAAACTGGGAATCCATCTTCGTCCTACTAAGTTGCAGCCCAATTCTGTTGCATAAAAACAATGGCTAATTTGGCTATTAAGTTGTTCCAAATCTAGACACAGGCCACAAAAGAAACACAAGACTCCCCAAGTAAGGTGACTGAATGTGGAGGTTGTGATTCTGGTTATAACTATCTTATTTCATTTTAAAAATGTGAGGTCAATTTGCAACCAAAGACATCTTAAGAGTGATTTAACAAATACAGAAATATCTTAGCCAATGTAACTTGGTTCGTTCATATACACAGAAATATCGGATTTTAGCATTATGAGAAGTCTTTATAAAAACAATTATACAATAAACTTGATCCTGAAAAGCACCGTACTGATAATCCTGTTTCTACAGTTTCAGTAATCAAACAGTTCGTGGTAACGAACTTTAAGTAGGGAGCGACCCGGCTCAATGGTAATCGAAACTCTAGAAAGCAGGATTTTAATACCAATAGATACATCAAAAGAATCAGATTTTAATGCTGATTTCAAATATATAAGTTTTATCAAATGTAGTACTACCCATCAAAAGTTAAGCGCCTGAGAAAATTTGGCTGATTTTCGAAAAAGGGGCAAGAAGCCCCTAAAAGTTATAGAACCTTAATGAAAATCGCACCGTCATATTCAGCGTATCAGAGAACCCTGCTGTAGAGGTTTCAAGCTCCTATCTACAAAATGTGGAATTTTGCATTTTTTTGCCAGAAGAAAGATCACGGATGCGTTTGTTTTTTTGTTTTTTTTTACCCCAGGAGTGATCGTATCGACCCAGTAGTCCTAGAATATCACGGGAGGGCTCATTGGAACGGAAATTAAAAGTTCTAGTGCCCTTTTTAAGGGACAAAAAAAATGGAGGGCAACTAGGCCCCCTCCAACGCTCATTTTTTCCCAAAGTCACCCGATCAAAATTTTGAGATAACTATTTTGTTTAGCATGGTCGAAAATACCATAACTATGTCTTTTAGGATGACTTAATCCCCGAAGTCCCCGGGGGGGGGGGCTGAAAGTTATGAACTTCATCCAATGTTTAACATATAGTATTGGTTATTGGGAAGTATACAGACGTTTTTAGGGGGATTTTTTTCTGGTAGTGAGGGGGGTGGGTCGAGGGTTATGTTGGATGATCTTTCCATGAAAGATGTTTTCTTGGGGGAAGGGACAGTGCTATGCAGGGGGCTCCGGGTTTCCCAGCATTATTTAAAAAAAGATCAGAAATTAAATTAAAAAAAAAACAAACAAGTTTTTCAACTGAAAGAACGGAGCAACATCAAAACTTAAAACGAACAGAAAATATTACGTCATATAATTGGGTCCACCCCCTAGTCAATATCTCGCTCTTTAACCCAAAGATTTTTTAGTACTTTCATAAGAGCTATTTATTCTAATTAACGGCCTTTGTGATTAAGGTGTCATTATTAAAGAATTGGAACAAAATTCGAACTTTAGCTTAAAGAGCAAGGTATTGACTAGGGGGCGAACCCCCTAATATACGTATTAAAAATATATGAATATAGAAGTTCGTTACGTAAGTTAATTCGTAAGTTACGTATATTTATTACTAATAAAAACGTTCGGAAATAAAATTAAACAAGTTTCGAGAAAGCCATTTAACCAAATAAAAGTACAATTAATATACAAATTTTGTTTTAATTATTCATGTACGGTGAGCCAAAATCAAAATCTGCATTAATTCAAAAACGTTCAAAAATTAAATAAAAAAACAAGTTTTTTTTTAACTGAAAGTTAGGAACGACGGTAAAACTTAAAACGAACAGAAATTATTCCGTATATGAAAGGGGCTGTCCCCTCCTCAACGCCTCGCTCTTTACGCTAAAGTTTGACTTTTTCACAACTCTTTTTTTAAGAACAATAATAAACTTTAGCGTAAAGAGCGAGGCGTTGAGGAGGAGACAGCCCCTTTCATATATGGAATAATTTCTGTTCGTTTTAAGTTTTAACGTCGTTCCTTACTTTCAGTTAAAAAAAACTTGTTTTTTTTTTATTTAATTTAACCATAAGAATGAATCGTGGAAGAAAAATAATTGTCGGTAGGAATAGAATCTGCTCATTATCAAAGCACTCATAAAGATGTTTTAAGAAGGACAATAGAACAACAGAAATAGCATAAAGGAGAGCAGGAAGATTACCTCCTTATGTGTTAGTTCATCAGCGTTTGCGCCGTTTACTTCAACAAGTCTATCGCCTTCTTTGAGACCGGCGTGGAAAGCATGCGAATTAGACTCAATGGGACCGATGAATTTGTCTACTTTAGAATTGTCGGAAAGAAGATGAAAACCAAATCCTTCGTTTGCCGCTTTTGTGATAATACACAAACGGATCATAGGAGCACTGATAGGAATCACTTCTTCTTTCTAGAAATCAACAGGGGCAATAATTACAATAATGCTTCAATATTATCCTAAATAAAGCTTTTGTTGTCTTTAAAATCATTTTCTAGGTTTTTTGTTTTTTAATGCTTCAATATCTGTTGGTACACTGCGGGGTCATTTAAAAACTATTTTACTAACCCTTTGATCATTTTAATTTTTTTTATATATTTGTTTTTTATTTATTTAATTCAGTTGTGGTCTTCCCGCTGGCACATGCTATTGGTAGGGTTTCCCCACGGCTTCACTTCACTATTTTTGTTGTTTTGTTGTAGTTTGTTCTCCATTTGGCTGCTGGCTTGGGGTTATGCTTGGTAAGTCATACATTTTTCTTTCTTTTTATCTATTTACAAAAGAGTGTGATTATGTACAATTGCAGTTATATATTATGTTTTTTTTTTGTTTTTTTTTTTGTTATCGGTTGCCTGGTAATACGAGCTAGACTCTCAGCCGGGCATATCCATTTTGTAGTTGTATTTAGTCTGTAAAAAAAAAAAAAAAAAGCAATTAGTAAGCCGACGGAAGGCGGTGTTACGATTAATAAAAACATAGGAAAATATATAGCACTCTATAAAGAAGACAGACATGCATAAATGAACTTATTTTGGCAGGGTAGAATCTGAGAAAAAAAGACAAATTATAGGAAAAAGAAACAACAATTTTTGAAACATTGTCCAGGTGTTTAGATTTTGGGGTTGGGTAGCCCTGCCAGGTATGCAAAAAGGTAGGGTGGCGTGACCAATTCCGTATTCGTTTTAACTAGTTTTTTATACCTAAAAAGTTGTAGCAGTGCATTCCATACCATTGCTATTTCTCTTCCCTTCGCAAAATCAGCCGAAGCTAGGATACTATCTATCCCTATTAGTACCACCTTGGGCAATAAAATCCTCTAATAAAAATCCTATATCTCGGTATTTAAAGTGAGTAGGCTACCTAGGATCTTGTCTTTTTATTCCTCCGACTGTATACAAAATTCACCAGAGTCCTCGCACTTACTAGCTGCCCTCCAATTTTTTTGACCACTTAAAAAGGGCACTAGAACTTTTTTTTTTTTTTTTTTAGGGGTCGTTACGATCACCCCTGGAAAAAAACAACAAATAAACACGCATCCGTGATCTTTTTTCTGGCAAACAATACAAAATTCCACATTTTTGCAGATAGGAGCTTGAAGCCTTTACAGTAAAGTTCTCTGTACGCTGAACCTGATGGTGTGATTTTCATTCCTTTTTTTCAAAAATCAGGCAAATTTTCTCAGGCTTTTAACTTGTGATAGGTAGTACTAAACTTAATGAAACTTATTTATTTGAAATCAGCATAAAAATCCGATTCTTTTGATATGTCTATTGATATCAAAATTCCGTTTTTTAGAGTTTCGGTTCCTATTGAACCGGGTCAGTCCTTACTTACAGTTCGTTACCACAGACTGTTAGATAACATGTAGGTTCATGGATTTTGTTGCCTCTTCTGTCTGATGTATTATTGTTTTATTTTTCCCAGAGGCACTTCACACGGAAGGGGTGGTCGTAAAAACTTCGAGGGAGGTGCGTTCGATTGGAAATTAAAACTTCTAGTGCCCACTTTAAGAGTCAAAATAGATCATAGGGCAACCCTCCGCTCTTTTTTCCTCAACACATCTGATCAAAATTTTGAGATATCCATTTAATTCGGTATGGTCCATGCCCCCTCCCAGACCCTATTTTTGATCAAATGTATTATATCAAAATTTTGAGATAAGCATTTTGTTCAAAATAGTCCAAAGGTTAATACCTATGCCTCTGGGATTGACAAAACACCCCCCCCCCCCCTCGAGCCCCTGGAGCAAGCGCTGTAAGCTATACAAGTTGTCCATTGTCAACATACAGGGTTTTTTAATTGGAAAAGAGTGCATGTTTGAACCTGGGCCTCCAAAACGGCTTAGACTTAAGCCTTAGGGTATTACGGCGAAACTTAAAGGAAATATTCAGAGGAATGCCGAACACAACCGGAACGCACTATGTGCTCGCTGGTTGTGAAAGGGGAATGTTAGCAATTATCTATGGAGCGGCTGAGGGCATTATGTTTGAACTTTCAATGTATGTTGAGCAGATGTTGAAGAGAGAGTGGAGGAGAATCAACCCTCCTTTTTTGCTCTTTGTAGTTGCCCCCTCTCCTCAACTCTCTTTGAATTATTCAAATTTTGATTTTGTTCAAACTAGTCAAAAGATCTAATAGCTATGCCTCCAGGGTTGCCATGCCCCCCCCCCAAGCCCCAGGGCAAGGAATGTAAAGTCGGCAGTTTGCCTTCTGTTTACATGCAGAATTTATAATTAAAAGGGAAAATGTTTTGTTCTGGGTGTTTCCGAAAGGGTAAGGGCATTAAGATGAAGCTTTGGATGATGTTGAGGGGTATGTTGAATTAAATCAAAAGACAGTATGTGCATCCAGTTTATCAAAAGCGGGAATCTGCAATATTATAAGAACAGTTGAGGGTATTAAGCTGGAACTTTCAGAACATGTTCTTGAGGATGATAAGAAGGGGTAAGAAGGCTTCCAGCCCCCCTTTCTGACTTTTCAGTTGCCCCTCTTTCCAAAAACATTCGGTCAAAATTTTAAAATAGCCATCTCGTTCAAAATTGTCTAGAGGTGAAATAACGATGTTTGTGAGGATGACATAGATTAGCATCCCCCCGAGCTTTTCAGAAGGATTCCCAACGCAATAAAGCACACTGTGTAGATGCTGATTGTCAAAAGAGTGTATCACCAGTATCTAAGGAACAGGTGAGGGTATTAGGTTGAAACTTTCAGGGGATGTTGAAGAGCTATCGGAGGGTAACCAGCCGCCCTTGCCCTTTTTAGATGCTGCCTTCCCACACCACTGATCAAAGTTTTGAAAACAAGTATTTTCGTTCAAAACAGTCAAAAGTCTAGTAACTATGCCTCCAGGGAAGAAATAAGCCCCACAGCCTCCGGGGCAAGGATGACAAATTGCGCAATTTGCTTTGGTTTGCCTTTTTTTTTGTGTAGGACTTTTCATTAGGAAAAGGGGGATGTTTGATCCTGGGTGTAGAACGGCTGGGGCTTTTAAGTTTATACTTCTAGGGCATGTTCAGGGGGATGTTAAAAAACGGTCAGAGGGCAACCATATCCCTCCCAATCCCTTTTTAGGTGCTCTCTTCCAAAGATATTTGACAAAAATTTGGATTATTAATCTTTTGCGAAATAGCCGAAAATTCAAAAAAAAAAACTATGCCTCCAGGGATGACGTACCCCCCCCCCCTCTCCCTTCACAGATCCCGGGGCGAGTATTATAAGTTAAATAAGCTGTCCACTGATTATATACAAGGTTGGTTATTGGGAAAAAGGGGCATGTTTGATCTCGAGTCTGCAGAAAGGCTAAGAGTATTAAGGTAAGAAGTTTAGTGAATGTTGACGGGGATGTCAAACAAAATCGAAACATACTATATGCAGGAGGGTTGTAAAAATGACTCAACAAAAATATCTGCAGAAAGTCTAAGGGTATTTGATTGAAACTTTAAAGGTATGTTGAGAGGGGTGTAGAAAAACGAACGGAGGGTAGCAAGGCCCCTCTCGCACTTTTAGATACCCCTCTTAACACTGATAGAAATCTTATTTTTATTCAAAATAGTCGCAACATTTAACAACTACGCCATTCATTCGAAAATGTTTCTCTCTAGGTAGCTTTTAAGAAAATGCACCTTTTCCTATTCCGCTTACTATGGGCCCATTACAACCTACTGCATTTTGCTTGCTGCAATCATGATTTACGTTTGTTTTAAGCATAAAACAAAGAAAAACAAGTTTTTTCAACTGAAAGAAAGGAGTAACATTAAAACTTAAAACAAACTTAAATTGTTCCGTATGTGAGCAGGATTACCCCCTCCTCTATACCTCACTAAAGTTTAATAGGGTTTTAAAAAAATTTCTTATTCCAGTTAAATGACCCACGTGTTTCAGCAGTTGCTCTTAAGGAATTGGGACAAAAAGTCAAACTTTAACGTAAATAGTGATGTATTGAGAAGGGGTGAACTGCCTTTTGATATCGATGCTCATAAATGTAATAATTTCTGTTCATTTTAGGTTTCACTGTTGATCTTTACTTTCAGTTGACAAAATCGTTGAAAATAAAATCCAATTTCCGATTATTTTTCAAATCATGCCAGGAAATCCCTTTTCCCCGTGTAAAATTCCCCTGATAAAATTTAATTCCCATGGAAAATTCCTCCGTGGAACCCCCCCCCCCCTCTGAAGAAAGTCCCCTGAAAGGTGTGTATATTTTCTAGTAACTATACAATATGAAGACAGTGGGTAAATTGCATAACTTATAGCCCTTTCCCTACGGGTTATGAGGGGTCTTGTTATCCCCAGAAAAATAATTACCGGATCTTTCAACAATGCTGAATCAAATGTCTACTTCCAAATTTTGATCGTTTGTCTTTGGGGAAAAAAGAACGAGGAGGCTGGCCTAGTTGCCCTCTAGTCCTTTTGGTCGTTTTAAAAAGGCACTGGAACTTTTAATATCTGTTTGAGTTAGCCCTCTCCCGATCTTTCGGACCGTTGGTTCGGTACGATCACCCCTGAAAAAACAACAACACAGGAATAACGCATCCGAGATCTTTCTTCTGACAAAAAAAAATACAAAATTGCGCATATTTACAGATATGAGCTAGAAAAATTTACGCTAATGTTCTCTGATATACTGAATATGATGGTGTGATTTTCACTAATATTGTTTGTCTTTTTCAGGGTATTTTCATCCTTTTCGAGAATCAGGCAAATTCTGTCAGGCTCAAAGCTTTTCATCGGGAATATGAAACTCAACGAATTTTATTTTTTTTTAGTCAGCAAAGAAATATTTCTTTTTGACTGGTTCATTGTAATCAAAATTTCTTTTTTCAGAGTTTGATTTACCATTGGGCCGAGTCACTCCTCACTTGAAATTTGTTACCACATTTTTAAGTTTTCATTATATATCATATATATATATATATATATATATATATATATATATATATATATATATATATATATATATATATATATATATATATATATATATATATATATATATATATATATATAATATATATATATATATATATATATATATATATATATATGTATATATATATATATATATATATGTATAACGTATTAGAGATAATTACTTGGTTAGAAAAAAAGAAAATAAGAAGAAAAGAACTGTCTTCCTAATCTAGCAATTGAGATAAACAAATACTTGAACGAGGTCTTGATCTTACTTATCTATTCAATGACCTAGGACAAAACGGTATAACCAAACCGTCAACCAAATCGAAATGTCCAAATCCACGCGAAGTCGTCATTAATAAATGTAAGCCGTTGTAAATTTACAAGCAAAAGCACCTTGGTCACATCTGACGAGCACTAGGGCTCGTCAGAGGAATACCACCTGCCTAAATGGGTTTTGACGCTTTAATTTCCTTACCCGGTTAGGTGGAGCGTCTACCATAAAGCTCTTTTATGGTATCCCTATGTTAGGTGAACCTTGTGAAATGCAAGCCTACTAGTAAAACTATTCAAAAATATCCACAAAATAAGATTAGTACTATCCATATTAGGATCCCATAAGTCAGAGAAACCTAACTACAAACAGGAACAAAGACAGAGGAAAAACATACCAAAGCAGCGATCCGTTTCATGAGCCTGTCTGTCTTTAGAATAAGTTTATTGTCTTTTACATCGTTGGCATCCCATTCAGCCCATCGTAAGACTGCTGGCAAAACTGGTTCATCGGGATGAAAGGGTCGAACCAAATTATCTTTAAGTATTGATTCAACCAGCAGACATGGGCCATTATAATCGAACTTGTTTCTGATCTTAATGGCTTCAACAAGATCTGAAGCAAGGGTAGTATGAGTTATCTGTAAGAATAAAGCTCATTTGTTATTTTCAGTCTATCCACATATCACTCATCTGTAGAGAAAGATGAGGGGGGGGCTCCCTTCTGAAATTCTAACATTCTTACGATTTTCTCTACGATTTTTACATTTTCCGAATAATTTGCTAATTTTGATGAGATTCTTCAAAACTTTGCTCCTTTCCCGAAGTACCTCCTCTCCAAAAAGAATGTATTTGTTCGTTCCCGATAAACGTTTGTAGCAGTTTCAAACACTAATCTCATTCTGACCCTGTCATAGGAAATTTTTCGACCCATTGCGACATGTCTTGTGCTATTGTACATACCGAACACAGAAAATGACTAAATAGCGAGAATCAATATACAAACAGTTTGTTTATTGGTACCCAGTTAATAAGCATAGAAAACAATTTTAATTGTTATCAAACTGATCCACATTTGACTAAGGGCTGCGAAGCATCTGTTATTTGTCTACCCAACACTTTACCTCCTGATTCTCCGAGCTCAGAGACTTAGTTTCAGGTTTTTGACACTGGTGTACGTACGTGGTCTACACCAGGTCTCTAACCTGGTCCAGCGCGTAGTCGTTTCAGATTTGAACCCCACTGTGAATCAAATTAATTGTAATATCTGCAATAAGTCCGTTTTGTAGTATATTAAACATTGATTAGATGTATATTTACTTTCGAGCATTATTTTTTTTCTTTATATCTGTCTAATTTCTTAATATTGGTTAAAAGTGCCGGCGAGCCCTATGTTTGTTTTTGTAGTTTCCAGAGAAATTTTGATGAATGAGGTCACAGTTCAAAGAAAACCACATTCTCACCAAAAATCCCAGTTTTTACCACCATTTACTCATTTGTCAATATCAAAGAAGAGAAATTTGAGATATAGTGCCCAAGTGTTCTTTTATTATGTGACCTATATTATAAAAGGGACCTTTAAAGTGGTATGTTTGTTATCGAAATGCTTCTAGCATTGTTTTGAAGAAAATACTTATATGTTTCAGAGTAATAATTTCCTGTAATAACCAGAATAAGAAAGGGAGAGATTTGGAAACCCAGATATTTGTACTTACTTGTACTTGCAGAAGGACCTGGCCTTTTCCGCCTCACCTGAAAATCTGAAGTTTAGAAGCTTTTGGGAATATCGTAAGCTCCCCAGACTCACGACTGTTGAGCTTGCTGAGTCACAATACTGACCCCTACCCAAGCCAAATGGCTGGCAATATCACGATTCAAACCCCCGCCTTGAAGGACATCGGATTGCAAGTACATCCTGCCATCCACTCGCATAAGGTGGCTTGAAACCACGGTATAAAGATATAGCAGTAAGTTTACCGCAGATAATTTCTGGCTCTTCATTCTCGGTGCGAACAAACAGCTCCTCCCACTTATCCTTGCATTAGCGCGTACAAACAGCTCCTTTCATTTGATCTGTCATCAGTGGTCCAATTACCCTGGAACACGTATTTTGGCAGAAACTCTAAAAATGCCTTGAAACCAACTTTAGACTTCGAAACCTTTTTTTAATTCCTAAAAACATCTAATAGTAACATTGCACTACAGATTACCGATTTTCATATATGTATTGGAATAAATTACTTTAAAATTAGTTTCTTCAAAATCTAGTGTTCCAACGTTGAAGCCAAGTTTCGCGTTCAAGAGAAATCTGACTTGTCTTCCCGTGAAAAGATCTAATGTCGCTTATGTTTCTACGTTCTCTGGAGCACTCGCACCTCGGCCCGGGTTTTTTATAATGGGTGAGATAGGGAAAGATCATACTGCCTATAATTTATATACTGTGCTTGAAACCCAGATCGTTGTTCAATTCAGATTTCAAGGAACCCAAGAGAAGGGGCATCGGAAACACTCTCTTCAAGAATTCAAGAATTTGATGACTTCTGACTTTTCCATCGATTTCTTCATAAAGTATTTGGAAATAATTTATTAGGAATCTATTCCTAATCAAAAGTGTTACGCCACTGGGAGACACAGGCTCCCCAGTGTTTAGTTCTTTTGTGGGTAGAATGAAGATTTGTGCCTTATAGTTTTAGGATAAATACTGTGATAGAAAATAGGTCCTAAACTTCGTTTTAATCCGTGGAAGAAGAAAGGCACAAGGAGGTTAGGACGCAAATGTGCGTTTATCAACTTACTAATTTAAAAGAAAACAAAGTTTTTTTTTATGGAAGTGAAGAGCGAAGTTGAAAGTTAAAATCATCAAAGCAATTGCTTCACTGTAAAGTCGCATCCAGGGGGAGTACCGGGCTTGAATCTACGCCCCCAAATAAATGAAATTTTGTCCATCTCGTTAAAAGTAGCAAAAATACATATAAACAAATTTTTGATGCGTTTTTTTAATTTTTTCTTGTTAAAAAAAGCCTCGAAAAATACCCTCCACCTGAACAAATATTCTGGATACGCCCTTGCTTCACAGATTTGGCAAGATAAAAGAAATTCAATAAGTAGGCTCCAGAAAATTAAACACTTACTTATAAAATTCTATTATAAAGCCTCAGCATGCACTGACCATGATCTCGATAACTTTATCTCGATAACACGATAACTATGGTTCTCTACAAAACTTAATTAGACATGGCTTTCAGTAAATGACTTTCGACCATATTGTTCCAATGGCGCACGTTTCATTTCGACCAGACGTTTTTTAGACGGGTTTCAGGCTGGTTTTCGAAATCCTATAAATTTGCTTTCGTAATGAAATTTTACTGTTAGGATTAATTGAAATGATATTCACCATTCCTGGATTAGCTAAAAATGATGATTTCTCATCATTATGCGTTTTTTTTTATAAACTTATTTTGAAACTTTTGGTTACTTCCGGCAGTGGTTCGATCTTTACCAAGTTGCAGCTATCGATGCAAGCATGACCTTAGTTGCCTATATCGTGGCAGCTTATTTTTTCAGGCTTGATCAATGTTAATGCTTAACCGTTAATTTACAGAGATGCAATATAGTAAGGAGAGAGATAAACACTTACAGACACAACCATCGGCTCTAAATATTCTCTTTCCGACGTGTTAATCAAAGAGCTTCCTTCGATGTTGTCACCACCTAGCTCAATATGGACCCAGACATGGAGATCTTCGGATTTCCTGCATAAAAATACAAAGTATTATGATTCATATAGCACATTATGTCCAGCAGGGGCTGACAGTGTCAAAACTTTTGAACAAATTGGAGACCATACCTTTAGAAACTTTCCCTCTGACCCCTGCATCAAAGTCATGATTCATAGCCCACTTGCCCCCCAACACTCCCTGAAAGTTTCAAGTAGGTCCTCAAAGCTATTCCCAGGAGATGGTAGATACACTGCTTTGATGACTTTGTTCTCCGTAATACCTTTTAAATTACCTCGCTACTTCGACGTAAATAAATTATAATGTCTATAGGCGATTATAGTGCTAAAAGGTTTAGGTGGGTCAAACATGTAACATTTTTTTTCTCCAGCAATAAGAATGAAGTCCCCTGTTCCTTCCTTCTCTTACCCTGCCTGAACGTTTCAACTTAATACACAAATCAATTCTTAAGATATGCTCTTTTGACAATATAAATACACATAGTGTCTTTTGTTAGTTCGAATTTGCCACCAATAGTCTCTCAAATTTTACCTTTACAGACTTAGGCTTAATAGTAGTAGTATCATAGTAGTTGCGGTGGTAGTAGGAGAAGCAGTTGCAGTGTTAGGGTTGTTTTAATAATGGTAGTAACAGTAGAAGCCAGCAGTATTAATAGCGGTAGTAGCATGAGCCTTTGATCAATTGAAAATCTCTTTCATAATGCCCCGGAAGTTTCACCTTGGCACGGTAAACCGTTCCGAAAATATTGCTGATTTGCGCTTTTGACCCCCTTTGACGCCCTTTTCATCTTAATGCTCGTTGTTGCAATAATACAAGTTGTTGCAATTGAAGTAGTAGTTGGAGTAGTTTGGTGGCAGTTGTAGTATTAGTAAAAGTAGTAGTGTTAGTAGTGGTATGTATATGTTACCTTTTTGTCAATTGATTTTCCCCTTTAAGTATTCTCTGAAAGTTCCAACTTAATGCCCAAATCCATTCTTGAGATATGCCCTTTTGACAACCTGCATGCACATAGTGCGTTTTGATTTATTTCAAATCTCCCTCAATATTCCATCATATTTTCAGCTTCGTACGTTTAGCCTTAATTGTACGTATCATAGTAGTAGTGGTAGTAGTACGAACAGTAGTAGCAGTAACATTACATTATTATTATTAGTAGTAGTAGTAGCAGCAGTATTAATAGCAGTAGTAGCAGGTACATTTTGCCTCTTGGTCAACTGAATATCCCACTCATAATACCCCTGAAGTTCCCTCTTGATATGATCATCTGTTTTAAAGATATTGCTGATACGCCCATATCAGTAATCTGTATGCACATAATAGGCTTTGATTTAGTTCAACGCTTCCCCTCAACGTTTCCTCAGATATTTATTTCAATATCCTTAGCCTTATTAGTACCCGCTACAGAGGTAGTATTTTAAGTGATAGCAGTGGTAATAGTAGTAGTTGTTGTTGAAGCAGTAGAAGCAGCGGTAGTTGTAGTAGTAGTAGTGTGTAATTATTGCCTTTTTGGTCAATTGATCATCTCCCTTATCATTTCCTGAAATTTCTAAAGTAATATACTCAGTCGTTCCTGAGTTGCGCCCTTTTGACAATCCATATACACATAACATGTTTTGATTTAGTTCAACGCTCCCATCAACATTCCTCGAAGGACTCACCTTAATGCCCTTCGTATTTTGGGAAAGTAGTAGTCAAAGATGCATACCTTTTCTCAATAACATATATTATATGTAAACAATGAACAAAATGCCTAACTTACACCTTGTCCCGAGGCCTCAGAGGGGGGGGGGGGGTTGACATCTCCAAACGCATAAATACTGAATCTTTCAACAATGCTGAGAAAATAGATGTCTCAAAACTGGGTTTGGATGTTTGTTTTTGGGAACTGGTGGGCGTGGGGGTGGGAGGCTGGTTCCTCTTAAATCACTTTTGACTCTTAAAAAGGGCTCTAAACTTCCAAATTCAAATCAAATGAGCCCCATCTGAAGTTTTTACGACAATCTATTCCATAAAAACCTTATCTGCCCCCAGGACGTAACTTTCAGCCCTTGTCCCAGGGCTCTGGGGAATTGTGTCAACCTTGGAAGCATTGTTATATGTTCTTTGGACTATTTTGTTTTATAATAGATATCTCACAATTTCAATCAGATGTGTTTCATCAAAAGAGGAGTAGGGGGGGGGGAGCTAGTTGATCTCCATCACTTTTGTCTCTAAAAGGGGAACTAGAAATTCTAATTTTCAAACAAATGAGCCACCTCTAAAGTTTATACAACCATCCCGTAGATAAAAAACCTTATTTGCCCCCCGGGCAAAACTTACATCCCTTGCCCCTGGCCCTGGTGGTTTGTAACAACCCCAAAAGCCCTGTTATTTGATCTTTGGACTATTTTGAATAAAATGGCTATCTCAAAATTTCTGTTGTCTGTATTTCGCGAAAACACGACGTGTGCGTGTGTGTGGGGGAGGGGGGGGGTAGCTGCCCTCCTTTCGCTTCGACTCTTAAAAAGGGGCACTAAAACTTCTTCTTTTCTTTCCAATGCGACCCCTCTGAAGTATATACAACCACCCTTTCTATAAGAATCTTATATGCCACCAGGGTATAACTTACAACCGTGGGCCGTTGTCGTCCTCAAAGACATGATTTCCGGGCTCTTTAACTACGCTGAACAAAATTGCTATCTCAAAATTTTGATTGGATGTGTTCGGGGAAATGATGGGCGTGGAGGGGAGGGGGGCTATTTGCTCTCAAATTACTTTGATTCTTAAAAACGGCACTATAACTTGTGATTTCAAATAAAATGAGCCCCAGCTGAAGTTTATACGACCAGCCTTTCCATAAAAACTTATATGCCCCCAGGACATAACTTACAACCCTTGTCCAAGGGCTCTGGGGTTTGATCCAACCCTATGGACATTGTTATATGCTCTTTGGACTGTTTCGAACAAAATGGCTATCTCAAAATTTCAATTAGATGCGCATGGTTTATACGCATCCATCAGATGCGTATAAACTCTTCGGAGATAGATCACTCAGATAGAACACTCGATATTACGACCCTTGTTATGGCAAATAATGCTCGAAGACGGTGTTCCTACGAAAATAGTCGACCTGCTAAGAGTATACTATGAGAATACTCTGAGTAACGTGCGAATATATGTTAAGCTAACGGAATTATTTGAAATAGCATACGGCGTCCGTCAAGGATGCCCGGTATCGCTAATTCTTTTCAACTATATTATAAGTTGGATTATGAAAAACGCATTGAAAGAAGATGATGGTGTCGCCTTTTCAGCACAAGAAAGAATTGCTGACATCGAATCTGCAGACGATGGTACTCTGCTCGCAGACTCCGCTCAGAAAGCACAAAATATGATAGAAAGAGTAGCGAAAACTGCTAGTGAGACAGGACTCGTGATCAGTATCCCTAAAACAAAGTATCTTTCAACCAAAGAGAACACTTCTATATACATCAGTGGAGAACCTATTGAGAGGGTGGAAGAGTTCAAATACTCTTCTTCAAAAAGGCCATCGATAGATGCTAAAGGTGGAGCCAGTAGTGAGATTCAAGGCAGGATCAGCAAAGGATCTTGGTCCGTCTTTAGCCAGCTCCGCAAACCAATTTGGACTAGAAGGGAAATCAAACTCGTGACGAAGCTCAGGATCTACTCAGCATGTGTGCGTTCAATTTTGTTGTATGGATGTGAGACCTGGCCCCTCAAGGTGGAGGAAGAGCGTCAGCTTGACACTTTTGACCGAAAATGTCTACGGGCTATTAGCAACATACGACTGGCGCAAAGAATCAGCAACCAAAAGCTGATGAAAGCATGCGGATAAAAGCATGACGTCTCCACCATGACAAAGAAAAGACGTCTCAAGTGGCTAGGTCACGTAATGAGGCGCCCAGAAGAGACCCTGATACTCCAAGTACTACTAGCAACCCCCGATTCCTCATGTAAGAAAAAAGCAAGTTGCCAGATGAAATCAAGGCATAACGTCGTCAGAAAGGATGTCGAACCGCTTGGGGGATTTCGAAAGCATGGTCACAAGTGGGACAAGGCGGGGCTGAAGTTTCTTCGACCACTGACAGATGATAGAACCCAATAGAAGCATTTGATCCAGCAGCTTCTTGATGCCGAGTTGGGCTGAATAGCCTGGGTCTCGTCTTAAGTAAGTAAGTAAGTATGGTAAAAAGCGCAGTCGGGGGGGGGATAGTTTCCCTCCATCACTTTTGAATCTTTGAAGGGAACTAGAAATTTCATTTTTCAACCAAACGAGACTCCTATAAAGCTTATACAACCATCCCTTCCATAAAAACCTTAAATGCCCTCAAGGCATAACTTACAACCCTTGCCCCCAGGCGCTGAGGGTTTGTTTCAACCCCAAAAGCCTTGTTATATAATCTTTGGACTATTTTGAATACAATTCCTACCTCAAATTTTCAATTGGATACATTTCGGGACAATACGACCTGTGTGTGTGCGAGGGGAGGGGGGTAGCTGCCCTGCGATCACTGTTACTGTTAAAAGGGACACTAGAACTTCTGATTACCAATCCAATGAGCCACCTCCGAAATTTATACGACCACCTTTCTATAACAACCTTATATGCCCGCAGGAAAACTTACAATGAATGCCCCAAGGGCTGTGGTGGTGGTGATCCTCAAAAACATAATTTCTGGAACTTTCAACTACGCTGAACAAAATGGCTATCTCAAAATTTAAATTGGACATTTAGAGAAAATGATGGGCGTGGGGGGGCTGGTTGCCCTCCAATCACTTTCGACTATTAAAAAGGGCACTAGCCCTTTGAATTTCCAATCGAATGGGTTCTTTTTGAAGATTCTATGACAACTCCTTCTATACGAAGAGGCCTGGTCTTAAACAATCCAAAAAAAAATAATGATGATAAATAATAGATTGTGTCAACATCGTTCTTTACTTAGCCTATGATATGGGAGCAAAAAGCTTCTTTTGATTTTTCTTGCTACTTAGCTGTGCATAGACTATAAGTTCCATAGGAGCTTATAGTGTAAACACGTTTTGGTGGATAATAGACAAGAATTATGAAGCCCAATCTACCAATTCAACATAAATTTTGAAGTTCACGTGCCGACACTCCTCCTATTGTTTTCCCAAAGAGACCTCAAAGTTCCCCTTACCCCACACACTACCCTACCTGAAATTCTGCACTACAGCCCCCAACCCGTTCCCGAGATATTACAGATATGCCATCATGATGACCTGGATACACAGTCCCTTCTAAATTAACTTTTTTCCCATCCCTTAATTCCAAAATTTGAGATCCAGTTGAAGCCCCCTTCTCCCTCCGAAAAAACCCTTCTTGGGGTTTCAAGTCTATGCTCAAAGCAATTCCTGAGATGTTGCAGATAATTTAAAAACTCTAGTACGCGTAACGTCTTTTGATTTACTCAGGTAAGCATGTCGATCCCAGATAATACCCCTGGGAAACCTTCGGAATCTTAGCCTAATAGATCGTCCCTAAGAGGGGGGATGATAAAAAAAAAATCATTTATTGTCAGGAGCGTCATAGCATTCACTAGTTAGTTCATTTGAATTTCACAGGTACAATTCAACACTAGTAAGAAATCAAAGCGAAAGAAAAAACAAAAATGTAAAGGCGACGTTTCAAAAACCTGGCACCGCAGCGTCTTCTGATTTACCTCGCTACTAAACTGTACGTAGATCGTAAGTCACATATAAGATTGTAGTTAAGAAACGCATGCGACAGACTAACGTAGATCATAACGCATATGGATCATAGACAAACTATTTAGCCCCTTCTCCCTCTCTACCACTTAGGATTCTAAGTCTTCTTGCTCCTCCTTCCTCCTTCCATTTCCCAACAGTCCCTGAGGGTTTCAAATTGATCCCCCAGGCTGTTCCCGAGATGTTGCAGATTGGCTGTTTCGACAACCTAGATACACATATTGTCATTTGATCTACCTCCCCCTCCTAAAGTCAAAATTTAAGATCTGCTTGACACCCCTCCCCCTCACACTAGTTTGAAATTTGCAATTTGATCTCCCAAGTTATTTCTGTGGCAATGTGAAAGATTTGAAAACTGGGGTGCAAACAGTGTCTTCTGATTTTCCCAGGTTACTTGTGTATCCATGATGATATCCATTTGACCGGTTTTGAGCAGAACGACTATTTTTTCTTTCTGTTTTTCCCTCTGCATCTGGGTTTTATTAACCCAAAATCTTAAGAATACGATTTTCAAGCTTATCAAAAAAAAAAAAAAAAAAAAAAAAAAAAAAAAAAAAAAAAAAAAAAAAAAAATGTTTTTGGCCTTTCTTTGGGCCAAGTGTCTCAGGAATTTTCTGTTGTATGCTAAGCAAATATGAGAGACAAAAGTTTTTTGGCTTATTTACAGACCCCCTACTCCCCCCCTCACACCCTCTTCAAAACCAAAATATTTGATTCTTTTGACCCTAAGGACGATTCCCGAGAGAGTCAAGCCAACCGCACACCCAACATCAAGCGTGCCCAATTTTTCTATTATAGTACTTGTGTTTAAACAATTAGCAATGCTTATTAGTTACGGCCCTTATCCCAGAGTCTCTTGGGCTTCTCTCATCCCTAGAGGCACGTTTATTGAACGCTCCGGCTATTTTGGACAACATGGCTGCCTCAATTCTTGATCACATGTCGTTGGGGGTTATGAGGAGCCCGGGTTATAAGTTACCGGGGAGAGAGGGAATTGCCCTCCAAACACTTTTGACCCTTAAAAAAGCTCTAGAACTTCCAATTTTGGTCAATCCAGTGCGCATCGAAGTTCTTATGACTGCTCCTTGCATACGAAATAGCCCGGAAAAAATAATACACGAAATACAAAGTTTTTTAATACGAATCCATTTTTATTCGTTTGCCACTGACAAGGGTGGTACTTTACTTATAGTTCATTGCCATGAACCATAATGTTTTTATCTGATATGTCAAAAATAAATTTGAGAATCATTTTTATCTGGTTTTCAAGGGAGAGGGAGCTCTTCGAACTTTTCAGATGGCATCCATACTGAAAGTCAGAAATTTTCGGCTTAGAAATGGACGTTTTGAGGCTTCAAGCATACCCTCATCCCAAAGAAAGATCCACTTACGTGTCTTTCAATAGTTAATGATCCTTATAAATTAAATAAAAAAAACAAGTTTTTTCAACTGAAAGTGAGAAGCAACATTAAAACTTAAAACGAACAGAAATTATTACGTATATGAGGAAGGTTCGCCCTTATTCCGTATATGAAAGGGGCTGTCCCCTCCTTAACGCCTTGCTCTTTACGCTAAAGTTTTTTATTGTTTTAAAAATAGAGTTGTGAGAAAGAGTCTAACTTTAGAGTAAAGAGCGAGGCGTTGAGGAGGGGACAGCCCCTTTCAAATACGAAATAAGGGTGATTTGCAAGTAAGGGCGAACCCCCACATATACGTATAGAGTTTCGGTTATTACTGTAGAGTTTCGGTTATCCTTACGTACAGTTCGCTACAACGAACTGTTTGATTATTTTCTATAATAACCGTTTATATTGCGAGGACTACTTCTTTAGGGGCGAACGGGCTACTGGGTATCATTTAGGATACTGACACGACGAGGCAGAAAATAGCTTGTAATTTAAGTATAAGAACCAAAATTCTTCTTGGGGTGGGGGTAGGGGTATACTGAAAATTTTTTACTCATTCTCCGGAAAAATTTCTCATTTTTACATTTTTTTTCTTCACTTTTTGTAGCCTCATGGGGAGTAGTGCATCTTAATCTCTCTGGTTGTAAATCGATTGGCTATCTCATAATTTTGGCCTTTTTGGGCCGGCATTATTGTTGGTTTTTTACCACAAAAGACCGAAATATTCCCTTTATTATGGAGTGATCTTTTTGTTCTAAAAGAGCACAAGAACTTTTATTTCCGTTCGAATAAGCCCCCTTCTAATATTCAACAACCCCTGGTTCAATACGATAACCCCGGAAAAACAACAACAAATAAAAACGCATCTGTTACCATTATTATCAAGGAAATTTGGATAACTTGTCTTTTTGTTAATCGGAGACGAAAAATCGATTTTATGATTCTGTTATGAGCTGACTCTGGTGGTAATTATTTTCATGAGGATCTTCCCCTTTTTGGGGGGTCATTTTTCTTTTTTTTTAAATTATGCACATTTTCTTTTGCAAATAGCTTTGAATGGTTGATTTAATTTTTGATTTTTCGATAGTTCAACGAAATTTGAGCCTTGGAAAGCCTGGATTATAACGTAGACTATTTTTGTTATCAGCTTAGACTTTTTTCTATTTTTTAGTTCAAAAGACAAAAAAAAAAACACACATTCTTTATAGATTCGCTGCATTTACATGCATATGCCTTGCAATAGATAAAAACAATGTCAACTATTGCCATCCCTGCTGCAACATATTGATAAGCTTTTTTTTGTATGTTTATATGTTCCTAGTATTTACATTTTAGCCTAAAAATAGAAGAATAAAAACACTGATAAGATATTGCACTTATAGCTAAAATATAGAAATTGATTCAAAGTTCACACAATTGTTTTCTTTCTGACAAACGAAAAGACTGATTTTTTTAGCTGATTTTTTTTTTTTTTTTATATAGAATTGAAAATGATAACATCATCATAGACGGAAGGGGTAATTGCATTTGAATTGGTAAGCATCAATTAAATTTATTTTTTTAATACCCGACTGATTTCGGGGTTTACTTTAGCATTGCGACTTGAATGCTCTCCTTTGGGTCATTGATTATTTTTACCATGCTAAAATTCAAACGGCAATAGAAGAAAAACACTCAAAAATAATGGCATTAGATCTCCTCCTTTTGAATGTAGATTCATTTCGTGAAATTTCACGCTGAACAAAATTTGATCCAACAAATTTCACGCTTGATTTGTTTCATGCGGTGTGACACATACGGTAGTGATATTTCGAACTCAATGCACGCACCACACAACCAGCACAACCAACACGCAACACAATATCAAACCCCACAATATCCAACCCGGCAAAGCAGAATTCGGGAAAAAATCAAGCAGCAAGACATTCTGCCGGAAAAACTTAACCCGGAAAGATTTAACCTATACATACATATATGTTTGAACCTATGGGGTTCAACCCACACAAAGTTTAAGTCATAAAACTCAACCCAAAGGAAATTCAGCCAACGTAAAATTCGACCAAGCTAAACTCAACCCAGGAAAATATGAACCACACACACTTCAATCTAATAAAATTCAGTTCTCAATAAAAAAAACTCGGCAAGCCACAATCTTGCAAAATTGGGCCTTTGCAGAGTTTAAACTAGGTACAATATCACCCTAAAAACTAGAGCGCCGAAAATTTCGCAAAAGTTTCCTCGGACCACGCACGATAGGATAATTGGGAAAGAGTCTTCAACCCGTCGATTAACGCTGTTTAGCTTTTTGAAACCCCTTAGAAAAGCCAAACTTAAATTGATAAACAAAGCTGCCTCACAGAGAAGTCATTCTAGTGTAAAAAAAAACAAGTTTTTAAACTGAAAGTAAGGAACGACATTAAAACTTAAAACGAACAGAAATTATTCCGTATATGAAAGGGGCTGTCCCCTCCTCAACGCTTTGCTCTTTACGCTAAAGTTTTTTATTGTTTTAAAAAATAAAGTTGTGAGACAGAGTCAAACTTTAGCGTAAAGAGCGAGGCGTTGAGGAGGGGACAGCCCCTTTCATATGCGGAATAATTTCTGTTCGTTTTAAGTTTTAATGTCGCTCCTTACTTTCAGTTTAAAAAACTTGTTTTTTTTATTTAATTTCTGATCGTTTTTTAGTTAATGCAGCTTTTATTTTGGCTCGCCGTCATTGAATAAGTAAACAAAATTTGCATAAAAATTTTACTTTTCTTTTGCTAAATGGATGTCTCTAAATTTGGTTATGACGTAATTTACAAATTAACTTACGTAACTAACTTCTATATTCGCATATTTTTCTTCTGGCTAAAAATACAAAGTTGCAGATTTTTGCAGATATGAGCTTTAAACCTATGTAATAGGATTTTCTGATACGCTGAATCTGACGGTGTGATTTTCATTAAAATTCTTTCACTTGTAGGGGATGTTTCCCCGCTCTTTAAAAAATTGGGTAAATTTTCTCAGGCTCGTAGCCTTTGATGAGTAATACTAAACTTAATAAAATTTATATATTTAGAATCAGCATTATAAACACATTCTTTTGATACATTTATCGACATCAAAATTTCGTTTTTAAAAGTTTCGATTACTATTGAGCCGTATCGCTTGTTTTTTTTTATTGTTTTTTTTATTACGTATATGTTATTACGTATATGAGGGGGTTCTCCCCTTAGTCAATATCACGCTCTTTACGTTAAAAGTTAAAAAAAAATTTGATTCACAAACCCCTGAATCACAAAGGCCGTTTAATTAGAATAGATAGCTCTTTTGAAAGCACTAAAAAAAACTGCAGCGTAAAGAGCAAGGTATTGACTTGGGGAAGAACCCCTCACATACGTTATAATTTCTGTTCGTTTTAAGTTCTAATGTTGCTTTTTACTTTCAGTTGAAAAAACTTGTTTTTTCTATTTAATTTCTGATCGTTTTTTAAATAATGCTTGGAAATCCGGCACCCCCTTCGTAGAAATGTCCCTTATCCCAAAGAAACATCCTCCACGGAAAGATTCTCCAGAGTAACCCCCTCCTCTAGCCCCCCCCCCCTCCAGAAAAAAATCCTTCCTGAAAATGTATGTATACTTCCCAATAACCAATAAATAATTCTAGCAAGTCCGGCGCCCCCTTCATGGCAATTTCCCTTCCCCCATAAAAACTTCCTTCATGAACAGATCCTCCAACATAACCCCCGACCCACTCCCCCCACTACCAGAAAAAACCCTCCTGAAAACTTCTGTATACTTCCCAATAACCAATACTATATGTTAACATTGGGTAAAGTTCATAACTTTTAGCCCTCCCCCTGGGGACTTTGGGGGATTAAGTCATCCTAAAAGACATATTTATCATATTTTCAACCATGCTGAACAAAATGGCTATCTCAAAATTTTGATCGGGTGACTTTGGGAAAAAAATAAGCGTGGGAGGGGGCCTAGTTGCTCTCCATTTTTTTGGTCACTTAAAAAGGGCACTAGAACTTTTACTTTCCGTTCCAATGAGCCCTCCCACGATATTCTAGGACCACTGGGTCGATACGATCACCCCTGGGAAAAAAAACCAAATAAACACGCATCCGTGATCTTTCTTCTGGCAAAAAATGCAAAATTCCACATTTTTGTAGATAGGAGCTTGAAACCTCTACAGTAGGGTTCTCTGATACGCTTAATATGATGGTGTGATTTTCATTAAGGTTCTATAACATTTAGGGGGTCTTTCCCCCTTTTTTTTGAAAATCAGCCAAATTTCTCAGGCGCGTAACTTTTGATTGGTAGCACTAAACTTGATGAAAGTTATATATTTGAAATCAGCATTGATATCTGATTCTATTGATGTATCTATTCGTATCAAAAACCCGTTTTCTAGAGTTTCGGTTACCATTGAGCCGGGTCGCTCCTTACTTACAGTTCGTTACCACGAACTGTTTGAAAGTAGAAAAGTGGTTATTTTAAAGCAAAATTTCGATTGATTCTTCTTAAAACTGCCATGTTAGAAATCAGACATACATCTTCTTTATTTTTAGTTGGTCATGTTTGAGGATGTTGTTACATTTGATAAGCAAATGGGTCTTATCCTAGAATTATTTGAAAAAAACTACGTTTTCTAAAGAGTTAAAGAGGCTGAGTTACAAGGTCGAACCTTAAAACGTACAGGGATTAGGAGGCACAGTTGGGGGGCTACCACCCCCCAAACCCCCCGCTTTCGCAGCCTTTAAATATAAAAAAAAATTTCTTTAAACTGAAAGTAAGGAGCGACATTAAAACTTAAAAAGAACAGTAATTATTCCGTATATGAAAGAGGCTGTGCCCTCCTCAACGCCTCGCTCTTTACGCTAAAGTTTTTATTGTTTAAAAAAAAGAGTTGTGAGAAAGTCAAACTTTAGCGTAAAGAGCGAGGCGTTGAGGAGGGCACAGCCTCTTTCATATACGGAATAATTTCTGTTCTTTTTAAGTTTTAATGTCGCTCCTTACTTTCAGTTTAAAGAAATTTTTTTTTATATTTAAAGGCTGCGAAAGCGGGGGGTTTGGGGGGTGGTAGCCCCCCAACTGTGCCTCCTAATCCCTGTACGTTTTAAGGTTCGACCTTGTAACTCAGCCTCTTTAACTCTTTAGAAAACGTAGTTTTTTTCAAATAATTTCTGCACGTTTTTGTACAGTTTATTACTTATTATTGCTTGACTAACTGTTAGCTGATCGTGTCAGGAGTTAAAGTTGGGGGGCTTCCGCCCCCCAAACCCCCCGCTCTTGAACATTCTTGTGTTAAGGCTTTTAATTCCTGAATACTCAAATCACGTCGTACAGGGTGCCTCCTAATCCCTGTACGTTTTAAGGTTCGAACTTGTGACTCAGCCTCTTTAACAGCCCCCCAACTGTGCCTCCTAATCCCTGTACGTTTTAAGGGTCGACCTTGTAACTCAGCCTCTTTAACTCTTTAGAAAACGTAATTTTTTTCAAATAATTTAAAAAAGAAACTGAGTTTCTTTTCAAAGTATATAAAAAAGTTGCTCTGATGGTGAATCGAACCCGAGTTTTCCGCGTGAAAGTCTGAAGTCTCAGCCGCTGGACTATACAAACACAATAGTAATTGTTGTTACGCAAGCAAATTCCCAAAAATCTTGATATGTGGTTTTTGGAAAACAGGGAAGGAGTGATCAGATTGAGCTGAAATTTCGACGATAAGCTCCCAGGCCCCAGGAAAGCTTATCCTCTAAATTTCAGCCCGATCAGACAACGTTAAAGGGGGGGTTGTGGAGGGAAAAATTAACATGGGCTAATATAGGAAAACGAGGTTTTTCGTAAATGTAAATTCGGGGGATAATTTTTTCGGTCTGAAAATATCAAAAGGCCCTAACAGGTCGAATTCTGCTTCGAATGAGTCCTCATTCAACCGGATCCGTTGCCAACTGTGGCCTGTAGGCGTGGCTAACAAAAAAAAAAGAGATGAATTTTAAGTGGCTATATTTGGTTTTTTGAAAACAGGGAAGGAGTGATCAGATTGAGCTGAAACTTCGAGGATAAGCTCCCGGGCCCTAGGAAAGCTTAACCTCTAAATTTCAGCCCAATCGGACAACGTTAAAGGGGGGCTGTGGTGGGAGGGTCCAAACTTCCGGCCCAGTTTACCCCATGAAGATAAAGTCGGAGGAGGATGAAATTTTGCAAGTTTCTTAGTTTGAGCTTGGGCTACAAAATGCAATTACCGCCGTCTCTCTGCGACCTCTAGGACCTGAAATCGCTTAACATTGTGGTGGGTCGCCTCTTTATAGAGGCACAAGTGTGCCTCCTTGATATAGAATATGTTGACTATTTGTAACTGGTCGAACTTTAACTGGCCAAATAAGACGTTTCTGAAAAACGGTTCGAACTACCAAGGGCATAAGACGTATTTGTAGATGCTTTTTTGTATGTATTGATTGGTTATAATTTCTTGCGAAGCGGTAAAGCCTTATGTCTATACACAAAACTACTAGTTAAAAGAAATGACATTATTGTGATATCTATCCCTTATAAATACATACTAAAAATATTTTCTATGTCGCATCATCTATTGTTGGGTATATTTACTAACGGTAGAGTTTTAGACGAAAAAGAAGTTGTTTTTTCAATCCTGCATACAAAATATGCTAGTTGTAGGTAATTTTTTACTTGTTTAGTTCGCTTGCTTGTATTTCCACTAAAGATGCTATACAATTCCTGACACAAAATAAGAAATATTTGATTGTGCACTAGTATGGTGTGATGTAGAAATTTTTACTAAAAGCTTATTATGGAGCTTGATGAGATGTTTCTTCTACTTTTACACCACAGTATGGGCCTTTTATTACAAATAATATTAGGGATTAATTTTTAATCAAAGAAGTATTTGAACTAAGTAGTTAAATTTATAACATATTTTTACATACCGTTCAGGGATTTTCCCAGTCGCAATATCCTTCGCCACCTCAGAAACAATTTGAAATTTTGTTTCTTTTTCCAGTTGTTCCGGTGTCAGCCCATATAGTTCTGGGTAGTGGACAATAAGGTCATAAACCAGTTTTGCATCACAGTAGGTACCACTGAGTCGTCGTAATTCAGTGCTCGCCTGAAAATTGTGAAGAAAGTAGTAAGGAAATCTAAATTAAAGAATATAAGAAAACGTACTTATTCTGATTAAAGATAAATAAAACAGGTTTGTTCAACTGAAAGTAAGGAGCAACACTAAAACTTAAAATAAGCAGAAATTGTTCTGTATATGAGGAAGGATGCACCCAACCCCTCGCTCGTTACGCTACAGTTTTTTTTAGCACTTTAAAGAATCTTCTGATTCCAATTCAAACGCCCTTGTGTTTAAGAAGTCGTTCTTACAGAATTTTACAAAAAAAGTCAAACTTTAGCATAAAGATCAAGGGGCTGAAAAGGGGGCAGCCTCACCCATATGATGAATGATTTATGTATATAAAGAAATAAGAGACATAGGGAGCTAATGCCCCCTATCCCTTCTAAAGACCAAAATGATATTTGCCTTTTACTAAAACTAAAATAAAAAATAAAGCTAAATATTAAAACTCGTCATGAAGTTCTAAGTTTTCTTCAAAAAACTATTTTTGATTTATTTGAATTAATTTCTGTCCGTTTTTAATGTATACCATTTTTTTTATTCGCTAATAAAAAGAATATTTTAAAGGTTTTATTTTTCGTTTTCTCTTTAAGAATCAAGGTTTTGGCAAAGTTTTACAGTAAAATTTTATAATAGTTTTACAATAGAACTTCGAATGAATGGGCACGGGCCATATTATTTAAATAGATATATTACAAATTTGCGTAATAGTTTACCCTCTGTAGAGCTGAAACCATTCTGAACCCCATCATGTTACAACATTTAGCGTAGACTAATATTAATGGACCACTCGTTATTAGAATCTTGCTCTGAAATATTTTGTTTCAACTGTTTGTTTGTTTACATAAATAAATTTTGAGCTTATTTATTAAAAAGAAGATTTTACACAAAGAATCAATACAACCACATTTTTATTCAAATATTTTTGTCCTTGATATACACCCTTTGGTCTTCCCAAATCAAAAATTAAAATCTAGTCAGTCTTCCCGTTCCATATCCCCTCAGAATTTCAGTTGGGTCTGAGATATTACATATACGTCCTTTGCATAATAAGAATTCACATATTTTCTTGTGATGCAGTTGCATATCCCCATCAATAATCTCTGAAAGTTTCGATTTAGTATCCTTAGCTATCCCTGAGATGCTACAAATATACTCTTTTAAAATCCTGGAATCCCATAGTGTGTTTGGATTTATCTCAACATGCACTGAAAGTTTAACTCAATACCCTAAGCTGTTCCAGAAAAAATGCAGATACGCCCTTTTGACAAAATGGACGCACAAAGTATTATTATAACGCACCATTACGCACCATACATATGGTATACTATAACAGGCCATATTATTTAAATAGATGTATTACAAATTTGCGTAGTATTTTAGCCTTTGTAGAGCTGAAACCATTCTGAACCCCATCAGGTTACAACCTTGAGTATATACTGATATTAATAGACCACTTTGTTATTAGAATCTTGCTCTGAAATATTTTGTTTCAACTGTTTGTTTGTTTACATAAATAAATTTTGAGCTTATTTATTAAAAAGAAGATTTTACACAAAGAATCAATACAACCACATTTTTATTCAAATATTTTTGTCCTTGATATACACCCTTTGGTCTTCCCAAATCAAAAATTAAAATCTAGTCAGTCTTCCCGTTCCATATCCCCTACAAGTTTCAGTTGGGTCTGAGATATTACATATACGTCCTTTGCATAATAAGAATTCACATATTTTCTTGTGATGCAGTTGCATATCCCCATCAATAATCTCTGAAAGTTTCGATTTAGTATCCTTAGCTATCCCTGAGATGCTACAGATATACTCTTTTAAAATCCTGGAATCCCATAGTGTGTTTGGATTTATCTCAACATGCACTGAAAGTTTAACCCAATACCCTAAGCTGTTCCAGAAAAAATGCAGATACGCCCTTTTGACAAAATGGACGCACAAAGTATTATTATAACGCACCATTACGCACCATACATATGGTATACTATAACAGGCCATATTATTTAAATAGATGTATTACAAATTTGCGTAGTATTTTAGCCTTTGTAGAGCTGAAACCATTCTGAACCCCATCAGGTTACAACCTTGAGTATATACTGATATTAATAGACCACTTTGTTACTAGAATCTTGCTCTGAAATATTTTGTTTCAACTGTTTGTTTGTTTACATAAATAAATTTTGAGCTTATTTATTAAAAAGAAGATTTGACACAAAGAATCAATACAACCACATTTTTATTCAAATATTTTTGTCCTTGATATACACCCTTTGGTCTTCCCAAATCAAAAATTAAAATCTAGTCAGTCTTCCCGTTCCATATCCCCTCAGAGTTTCAGCTGGGTCGGAGATATTGCATATACGTCCTTTGAATAATAAGAATTCACATATTTTCTTGTGATGCAGTAGCATATCCCCATCAATAATCCCTGAAAGTTTCGATTTAGTATCCTTAGCTATCCCTGAGATGCTACAAATATACTCTTTTAAAATCCTGGAATCCCATAGTGTGTTTGGATTTATCTGAACATGCACTGAAAGTTTAACTTAATACCCTAAGCCATTCTAGAAAAATGCAGATACGCCTTTTTGACAAAATAGATGCACACAGTGCACCATATTATTATAACGCACCATACTTACGGTATACTTTAACGGGCCATATTATTTAAATTGATGTATTACAAACTTGCGTAATATTTCAGCCTCTGTAGAGCTGAAACCATTCTGAACCCCATCAGATTACAACCTTGAGTAAATACTGATATTAATAGACCCCTTTATTATTAGAATCTTGCTGTGAAATATTTTGTTTCAACTGTTTGTTTGTTTAAATAAATAAATTTTGAGCTTATTTATTAAAAGAAGATATTACACAAAGAATCAATACAACCATATTTTTATTCAAATATTCTTGTCCTTGATATACACCCTTTGGTCTTCCCAAATCAAAAATTAAAATCTAGTCAGTCTTCCCGTTCCATATCCCCTCAGAGTTTCAGCTGGGTCTGAGATATTGCATATACGTCCTTTGCATAATAAGAATTCACATATTTTCTTGTGATGCAGTTGCATATCCCCCTCAATATTCCCTGAAAGTTTCGATTTAGTATCCTTAGCTATCCCTGAGATGCTACAAATATACTCTTTTAAAATTCTGGAATCCCATAACGTATTTGGATTTATCTGAACATGCACTGAAAGTTTAACTTAATACCCTAAGCCATTCTAGAAAAATGCAGATACGCCTTTTTGACAAAATGGATGCACACAGTGCACCATATTATTATAACGCACCATACTTACGGTACACTATAACGGGCCATATTATTTAAATTGATGTACTAGAAATTTGCGTAATATTTCAGCCTCTGTAGAGCTGAAACCATTCTGGACCCCATCCTGTTACAACCTTGAATAGAGACTAATATTAAGGGAACACTTCGTTATTAGAATCTTGTTGTGAAATATTTTGTTTAAACTGTTTGTTTGTTTAAATAAACGCATTTTGAGATTATTTATTAAAAAGAAGACTTTACACCAAGAATCAATAGAACCATATTTTTATTCAAATGTATTTTGTCCTTTATATACGCCCTTTGGTCTCCCCAAATCAAAATTTAAAATCTAATCAGTCTTCCCGTTCCATGTCCCCTCATAGTTTCAGCTGGGTCTGAGATATTGCAGATACGCCCTTTAGACAAAAAGACTTCACATATTGTCTCGTGATTTAGCTGAATATCTCCCTAAATATTCCTTGAAAGTTTTAATTTAGTATCCTTAGCTGTTCCTCAGTGGCGGATCGAGGGGGTGAGGGGGCGCACGCCCCCCTAGCGTAGTCTAAAGTAGTGTAATTTACTTAATTAACGCAAGTTTGCGTTAATTAAGCCTGCTCCTAACGCAAGTTTATCGGATCAACCTATTTTGTCCCCCGCCCCCTAAAAAAATCCTGGATCCGCCACTGCTATCCCTGAGATGTTACAAATATACTCTTTTAAAGTCCTGGAATTCCACAGTGTGTTAGGATTTATCTCAACATGCACTGAAAGTTTTAACTTAATACCCTAAGCCGTTCCAGAAAAAATATAGACACGCCCTTTTGACAATATGGATGCACACAGGGTCTTTTAATTTAGATCAACATCCCCTGAAAGTCTTAGCTACGATCATTTACTTCTACTACTATTACTAAGACTACTATTACTACTACTATTACTACTACTACTACCACTACTACTACTTCTGCTATTACTACTACTGGTACTAATACTACATCTACTGCTATTACTAATACTACTATTACTTCTACTGTTACTACTACTATTACTACTAATACTACTACTACTGCTGCTATTACTACTATTGCTACTAATACTACTACTACCACAACTACTACTGATACTACTACTACTACTGCTACTACTATACTACTACTACTACCACTACTACTACTACTACTACTACTACTACTACTACTACCACTACTACTATTACTACTACTGCTTATACCCTCCCAAGAGGTACGTATCACCCTTAAATCTTTCTTTGTAGCCTCCCCCACCCAATTTGGAGACGACTTTTTTTTCATTTGGCCGAAAAGGATGATCTTTTGCATTCTGTCATCATCCATCCTCAGAATGTGTGAATATATTTTTTCGTACAGCTTACTGTTTGAAATAGGTCAGTTAGACAGGTTCCCAAATAATCCGTAGACGATTCCTCTGGAAAACTTCTAATAAATTCTCCTCCGTCTTCGGAGGAGGATTCCACGGCTAAATTCCTTTAGCCGTTCCTGATAAACTTCAGATATGGCCTTTTGACAATTTGGATACATATGGTATCTTTCAATTTAATTAGATCCCTCCCCCCCCCAAACATTCACAGAAAGTTTTAAATTCTTACACTTAGTCGTTCTTGAGGTATTGCAGCTACGCTTGTGACAACCTGGATGCACATAGTGGCCTCTGATTTAGTTCAGAAATCCCCTCGACATTCCCTGAGGGTTTCTACCTTTGCCTTTAGCCGTTCATGAGATATACAGATGCACCCTTTTCACAACCTGGATGCACATATTGTCTTTTGATTTATTTTCAAACTGATACCCTTAGCCGTTTTTTTCGGTATTACAGATAGTTCCTTTAGTTTCAGTTCAACATCCTCGTCAACATGTCCTGAAAGCTCCAACACATAGTTGCAACTGGCATATTACACATTCGCCCCTTTGACAATCTTGAGAGACGTTGTGTCTTTTGATTTAGTTTCACATCCAAATAACTTTCCCTGAAAGTATCAACTTAATACCTTATTACCAGAATATTGCATCAATACCATTTTACAACAAATCACCCGAATCAGTCTATAAAAATGACCTGCCAGCTGGTAAAGTACACTGCAAATACGTCTAGCACCAAAGAAATATCGAGAAAAGTAGAAAACCAACACTCACCAGTTTACAATTAAACTTTCACCATAGGGGTATTTGCAGTTGATTTTGTTGCACTACTTCTTTACCTTAAAGTAAAAAAAATCACCTTTTCCACAGCTCCCCCCCCCCCACTGCAAGACTTGATTACTCAGGTAGATCAAAAAGTTTGCTCAACGTATATTAACTTGTCACAAAAAACAGAAGAGAAGAAACTGAAGAATGGGGTTATGAAGCTGTTTTGCTTCGTCTAGTATTTTCGTAGGCCTTATAAAACCCATTCTTCCTTTTCTTCTCTTTTGTTTCTTGCGATGGCTGGCAAATGTAGTTTACGAAGTTATCTTCTATGTTAACTTGTAATTAATTTACCATCTAGGATTACAATCTGTTCTATCTTGTATGCAGTACCTTTTCTTTCATCTTAACCCGCTAAATTTGTGATTGTTTTATATCAATCCCCCTTCAGATGTGACAAGTTTCATAAAATAGTTTTTAACCATAGGTAATAAGTCTTAGTAGTACTTACATCAGGACCAATCAGAGCCGGACCCCAAACTGGGCTTAAATTCATAGCCGACATTAGGTTTCTGTCTGAAAGCCGGTGAACAAAGTACAGGTGATTAAGAATGAATTTCAGGGTTGCAGCGTTTACTTCTGGCAGACGTTCAATGAGTTTTTTGTATGTTTCTAGGCGGTCATTTTCTTCTTGAACTATTTTTCACCAAAAAAAAAAAAAAAAATTGTTAAATATAATCAGTTTTAATAAATCAAAATAAATCACAAAATGGATAAGCATTAAAAGATATACTACCAGGAGGAAGACGATAGAAACTTACTTTTGGAGATCTCAGTATTAAGTTGACGAATTCCATAAAGATTGGAATGGAAAAGGAGCGTACTTATCTGTGTTGGCCTCGGAAGGCCTGGTGCTGCTGTGAGTTGTTAATAGTAGTAGTTATAGTAGCAGTAGTAGTAGCGAAGTTTTCGTTAGATTTTTTGCAATGTATCCAAATTTTACTGAAAGCCTCCATGGGCTAGAAAAAAATTCTCCGTCGTAACTAAATATTTGATGACTTTGTAATGCTGTCATGACTTTGTTTAAATATTTTTGACAAGAATGACTAATTTATTGGTTTAGAAAGTTTATTATTTAAAATTGCTCTTAGACCATGAACTGACTAAACACGTACCTTTGTCGTGTTTTATTTGCTTCTTGTTTGTCCACCAAACGTTCTATTTCTACTTCGTCAACTATATCAGTTTCAAATTCTAAGAAGACAAGACTTTGTCTTCTCTTATCTAAGAAGATAAGAACCTCAAGAAATTTGATCTTGCAAAAGCCCTCTCCCCTTTTAATGAATTATCTTGGCCAGCTTGAACACTTTCCATAAAAGTAGTAAGAGATCTTGCAATCCATACGAGACTTCTAAAAGTATCTTCAGGTTTTCAATTTTCTCCAAGAATCCCTAGTGACTTCCTAAATCATGTTGAAACAAGGCTAGCTCATTTTGAATCCTTTTCATTTACCATAATGATTGACAACGAGTCGAGAAACAGTCAGAGCTACATATGCATTGGCTTTGGTGAGGCAAAAAACTGTGGGCAGTATTTCTGCTAGTCTTTTCAACCAGCAATCTTACTGTGTTGTCCGACAGCGAGATGACTTTTTTCATTTTTGGTTCGTATAATTTTTTGATTTGATTTGTAGAACTAACCTGGGAACTTGTGCAGTTAAATTATCCCTCAAATGGGTTGGCTCCATCCTCTGTCTATGGTACCTTTAGTATTCTTTTCCTGCACTGTGTCCACTTCTTCGTCAGCTGGTGTCACAAACGTCTGTGTCAGATCTATCAAAGTGTGTATCTTGACATGGATGTCAGCTTCTGTGAAATTGTCTATTACTTTTCGGGCTCCCTAGGCTCCATTCCTATAAATTCTCAGAAGCAAATTCCAGCAGATCCTCTGATCCAGCCATTTGTTAGTTTAATGAGATAAGTTCTAATTGATTCCATGAGACACATTAAAGTCTTTGCTAAGGTCTCAGCTTTCAGTCTCTGTTTGATTTTTGAACTATGAAGAAAAAGTTTTTGAATCCAATTGGATTATCTTTTGTACTCTGAGATTAGACCCCGGCGCCACGCCGATGAGGGAAGACCGGCAGCGGTGGGACCAAAAACAGCACTCCGCCGCCGCGCCGTCGGTAAGATGTCGGTGGCGTGCCGCCGGTAAGATGTCGGCGGCGCGCCGCCGGCGCGATCAATGTTGACCGCAAACATTAATGTTTTCATCAGTCTTTCTCAAATCACAGCTTAAATTTACAACAGATTCGAGCCTATTCATGAGTTCAAAACTTCACAAGTCGCTGGCTGGAAACTGGTCTTCTTCGTTATTCACCAAGAGAAGTAGAAATCTGGTAGAAACGAAATAGCTGTGGTGTTTCAGAACCCTTGCATAATTATCTATTAGCTATGTATTCTTAACATAAATAATTATCAAAATTAGTAGATTCTTTTCATCGAGCATTGCTGCATACAAAACTTCAAATACCGTATCACAAAATTCGTCAGTTATCTGGGTAAAAACTTTGAATATAAGTTTGAACTTAGAGACTTAATTTTTCCATAATGCCCTTTGCCTATATCTGTTTTGTCACCTTTAAAACATTTGAAATGGGCGAATTGGATATTGATTTTTTTTTTTTTTTTTTGCTCTTTTGGATTCATAAAAAGCATTCCTTGCATTAAAAACTGGTTTTTAATAACAATTTAAAGAAAAGAAATACATTTTAAAGTTTTTTTTTGGCTTCTTTATAGAATATATGTCATGTAGGCTAAGGCTGAACTGCTGCTTTTTTTTATTGCTTTTGGCTGCTCTTTTGGATATTATTCATTTTTTCTTTTCCAAATTAAAAACTCATAAATACCTAATATCAGGTAAATTATAAACGTCATCTAAAAGGAGTAAATTTATCAAATTGCAAAATACATGATGAACACTTCACATGAAAACACATCAATTACAATGAAACAAAAAACACTTAATGGTTTATTCGGTATGAAGAAAAATGAAGTGCCAGCTATTTTCTTAGGTAAAAAAATGAAAAGCTCATCCGTTTTAAATGTAATTAAATGGAATAATATGCAGAATGAACTAGCTCCAGGAATATTTTGAGATTTTCTTCCTAGTTCGTCACTTTTAATCCAAGCAAAATGTTAGGAGACTTAGTATCAGTTATTGAGTTTAAGCTTTGATTTCCAAATGCTCACAAAAATTACTAAATTTAAGAAAGTCACAATAATAAGTCACCTTTGGTCAAAATACTCAAAGACTCCTATTTGATCCCCACCCAGGCTCAAAGCTTCTGCTGGTCATATCCATGAAATCTCCAAAGAGTTTCTTTTTCAAATAGCTTTAAAGCGTAGTTAGGGATATGTAGCCTATTTTGCTTTTCTTCAAAGCTTTGAAAAAAGTGTTATAATATTCCAAATGCTACAGTTGTTATATTTGTACATATTTTGGTCATCATTTGTGGGGTGATCGAATTTTTTAAACCACTGTAGATACGTAAGAACGTTGCAACATCTAGTACCCTGAGGTCATAAGACTGTCAAAGACTCCTCCTTGAAACTCCCAAACTGAAAGCTTTATTGTGACCGGGCCTTTAATGTAACTTGGGCACTGGACCAAGGGCACCATTGTCACTCGAGCGCAACGTTAGGCGGGGATGTCGATATCACTTTCGTCACACCAATTCGTTTTAGCGTGAATCTGCCTGGTACTTATGAATGAATGTTTTCAAAGTAAACTCGTGTCATCAATAAGAAAAAAACGGGTTGGACGCATGCGTCCCTTTTCCTTTGGACCATAAAACTATACATGTGCTGTATCAAGTATAACTCACGAAAATCTTGTTAATTTTTGTCAACTTTTCAACTTTTTGGCATCTCTGCTTTCAATAAAAAAAAAATCAAGGCACTAATACTTAAATATAATAACTCCCTATGCCCTCCCCCTCTGGATACCATCTTGATAGGATACTGTCCCTGCTTTAAATAAAAAAAAATAATTAACTTATTGGCATCCCTGCTTTCAAAAAAAAATCGAGGTATTATCATTTAAATATAGAAGATCCCTACCCCCCCCCCCCCCCACACACACACACACTGGACACCACCTTAATAGGATGTCGTCTCTGCTTTAAATTAAAAAATTAACTTTTTGGCATCCCTACTTTCAATAAAAAAAAATCGAGATATTATCACTTGAATGTAATACCTCCTTACCCCCACCCCCTGGATACCACCTTGATAGGAAACCGTCTCAGCTTTGCATTAAAAAAATAATTTACTTAATAATTAACTAGGTCACCATATGGTTCAAACAAACACGCAAAATAACGTTAAACAGCTTAGTGTTCCTTGAAAAAAAATTGAGGGTATGAGTAAAGGGGTAAAAAGACAACAACAAAAATGTCGAAATTATTCAGATATACCTCAAATTATTGAAAAACTGAGTCATAGATTCGCCGTGGCATTCAATAAGATCCAAAGAATTTAGTTAAAAGGGAGCACAAACAAAAGCCAAATTAGACCAGTAGCCTATGAGAAATCGCAAAATACCCAAGACAATGAACAAGTCCCAATGAGGGGCCCTGGGTCTATCAAAATATTTCAATGGTTTCCCAGGGAATTTGATATCATTTTCTTACGTCTCCACTTTAAATGAAAAAAATAATTATCTTTTTGGCATCCCTGCTTTCAACAAAAAAATGAGGTATTATCATTTAAAAATGATAGCCCCCTATCCCCCCCCTTATAGGCAATAATTTACAATTTTTTTTTATGAATCATAATTTTGGGTTAACTTCCGTTTCAATCTTTAATTCTCCAATCTTGTACATAGCTTAGTCTATGGCTAAATTTTGTCTCAATAGAAGGTTTTTTTTTTTGGGGGGGGGGAGGTAAAAACTTTTCAGACAGAAGATTTTATTTTCTTTAATCTATCAGGCGTTCAACAATTGAGTATTAAAAATTAAGGAAATCTTATCTAAAAACACCAAAAGAAAAAAATCTGCGATTCAGCTGTATAAACAATCTGTCGGCTATCAATTTCAAAATCCAACTGAAGGCTGAAGTTGTATAGTAGTGGATGTGTTTTATAGTTCTATTCAACTTGAAAATAAAATTCTTGACTACGAATGATGTAAGAAATAGCAATTGGGAAACTGCATTGGAAATGATTTGAGCTCATTTCATAAAGACGATACTGTTTTGTCAACATATGAAGAACTGTGTATACTGGATTATTTGCAATTGCATATTGCATTTTTCTGGTTTTTATGCAAAGTAACAAAAGAGACGAAACTTAACAAACAAGAGAGTAGTGAAGAATTATGGTATGCAAAGTAGTATTTGGCAGGGAAAGTTACTGGTGATAAATCGCTAGGGGTGGCACCGTGATTGCGTGATTTTTGGGGATTCGGAGAACCAAATTTTTTTTGGGGGGGTGACGCATAGATTTTTGGGGAAATACCCGAAAATTCGGGGATAGTGCAAACCCTGCTTGATTTCTAATTAGGAAAATAGAAATACTAAACCACACAAGAAAGAAAAGCTCCTACTTTGCGGTTGACGCAATAAAGAATTTCTAAAAAAATAATTTAAAGTCAGCCGAACACCGCCGCCTCTGCCGGCGGCGGCATGCCTGCTGCGCGCCGGCAGTGTAGCGACACTTCAGTGGCGGTCGATTGTGCCTCTCGTCGGCGGCGTTCGGTCGATCCGCCGGCACGGCACCGGGGTCTATCTGAGATATTGTGTAATGGCCGGCGCGGCACCGGGGTCTATCTGAGATATTGTGTAATTAACTCTTCGCGGGAAAATCCAGCAGATTTAACTGCGATTAAATAAAAAAACACAAGTTTTTTTCAACTAAAAGTAAGGAACAACATTAAAGGTTAAAACTAACAGAAATTATTTTGTTAAAATAATTTTAACAATAAAATCCCCTCCTTGATACCTTGCTCTATACACTAAAGTTTGACTCTTTACACAGCTCTGCTTTTGAAAGTAAGAAAAACTTTAGTGTAAAGAGCAAGATATTGAGGATGGACAGTCCCTTTTATGTAACTGAAAAATTTCTGTTCGTTTTAAGTTTTAATGTTGCTCCTTACTTCCAGTTGAAAAAATTTGTTTTGTTTTTATTTAATTTCTGATTGTTTTTCAAATAATGTCGGGAAATCCGTGATACACCACATGGTAGGGATACTGCCGTGATATTTTTATGTATTTTTTTCTTGGGAGGGCAGCCCCCCTCCCTCTGATATATGGACTAATTTCGATTCGTTTTAAGTTTTAATGTTGCTCCTTAATCCTAGTTGATTTTTTTATTCGTTACGGTCTTTCAGATAACACCAGGAAACCCCCTTCTCCTGGTGTGAAATTTGGCCTGGAAAATTCACCCACCAACTTTTCTTCACATGGAAAATTCTTCCCGTCGAAAACCCATTCCCTTGCAAAATCTCACCTCAATATCGCACAAATCTTGGCGGTTAATCGTGATTCCTTGGCATAGTAGGAAAACTGTATTGGTTGAAAATTACCATAATCAGCCTTATTAAAGACAGGCTCTTCACATAATCATATAGAAGAAAAAAAAAACAAGATAAAAAAACGCCCGATACCGATATGTCCAATACCCATACGCCCGATATCAATGCCCAGGATACGCCCAGTACTGATACGCTCGATACCACTTACATCCCTTTGCCCAGGAACCATAGAGAGTCATATTGTCATCAAAAGCATTGTTATTGGCCCTTTGAGCTGTGCTGAACAAAATGGCTATCTCAAATTTTTAATGTAGGAGAGGGGCTAGCTGCCCTCCAATATTGTTGGTCGCTTAAAAAGGGCTCTAGACCTTTTAATTTCTGTTTGAATGAGCCTTCTCCCGATGTTCTAGGAAAATTGATTCTCTGTGATAAATCATGGGGGAAACATTAAAAAAAATATTTAACAAGCATGATCTTTCTTTTGGCAAAAAAATGGGAAATTCCACGTTTTTGCAGATGGGAGCCTGAAATCTCTACAGCAGGGTTGTCTGATATGCTGAATTTGATGGTGTTATTTCATTAAGATTCCTTGAGTTTTAGGGAGTGTTAACCTTCTTTTTCGAAAGGCAGGCAAATTTTCTCAGGCTCAGAGCCTTTGATGGGTAAAATTAATTTTGATGAATCTTGTATATTTGAAATCACCATAATAGGCTAATTCTTTTGATACATCTATTGATATGAAAATTCTGTGTCTTGCAGTTTGGTTTACTATTGAGCCGTGTCGCTCCTTACTTACAGTTCGTTGCCACGAAGTGCTTGATGAACTAGTTTTGAATTTAATTAGATATACTATAAGTATCCATTCATCTCTTAAGAATTATCCATTTTGTATCCTGAGCGTTGCTTTAGCTAAGTTCAGGATCTGCTTTATAGCTAGTGGGAGCCTTTTGCTGACACATTCTAAGGTAGGCTTTTGTAGTTGTAGTAGGCCAGCTGAAACAACATTATGAACAACCTATCAGAGGCAAACCGATTAATATTGCCGAAGATGAAAAACGTGAAAGAAATGCCAAAAGCTGTCAATCCAATATCTCAAAAGTAGATAAAATATTGAAAGATTTCAATAATCTTTCTGGTCAAATTAGCAAAGTATGATCTGCGGCAGATGTAAATGTAAAACTTATGAAGAGCATTAGTAAGGAACTAGGGCCTAGCTATGCAAAAATGGAAAGAATAGAAAAAGAGGAGTAAAAGTGTAATGTAATCCTATATAACTATTATCCGAATGTAAGAGAAAGAAAGCTAAAAGTACACCTTATTACGTGTTTTACCCGTAGGGTGCCCCATCTAGGGGTAACTGAATAGAATATTATGACATATTTTATTTACCAACACGAAAAGCATCCGATTTATTGTAATCAGATCACCGTCAACAGATCTCAAATTTGCGATCATGAATTCATTTCAGAAAGCTTATACTGGTTATAATGCAAGTGAGAGCAGAAGGTCATGTGGGCTTAGGTTGAGTGGTATGAGACTTTGTGTTGGAAATTTTGTATTTGTGTACGATGAAGTAAACGACAAAGTAGAAGAAATAAAAAGGAATGACGATGCTACAGCCCGTGAGTTAAGGAATTTTCAGGAGAGTACCGGCAACGTTAGGAAGGACAAAAGAGAAATAAATGAATTTCATCCCAGGATATGATTCTGCTATCAAACCCAAATCCACAATGAAAAGAAGCAGTGAGATGGTGGTGAGCCCAAATTACACAAAAAGTCAACCTGATGTTGCATATATTGGACAGAACAATGGGGAGGAAACAGAAGATCAGTTAAGTAAAAGAAGAGTTGGTTTTCTTGGGGCTATGACGGCTAGGGGGCTGAGGAGCGCCCGTCATACGTTGGAGTTTGGAGACCAGAATCTCAGTCTTAGACGGTATTCTGTTGATCAAAGTTTCTCTGGTGGATGGTATGAAGGTAATTTCAAGGCAGAAAATAGTAAACAATGAGGGTTGCGCCATGAGTAAAGTAGTGTGTGCACTAAGTTGTTGCATTGGAATATCAGAGTCAACGCTGTAGCGTTGCCTATAGTAAAGGCCATACGGCTCCAATGTTTTATTAATAATTCATTATTATTATTTTTTTCCCAAAGGCACTTCATATGGAAGGGGTCGTCGTAGAAACTTCAAAGGGGGCTCATTCGATTGGAAATCGAGAGTTTTAGTGCCCTTTTTAATAGTCGAAAATGATTGGAGGGCAACTAGCCCCCCTCCCCACACCCATCATTCCCCCAAACACATCCAATCAAAATTTTGAGATAGCCATTTTGTTCAGCGTAGTTGATTTTCAGATAGAAAATATGTTTCTGTGGAGGACACTCCCCCACAACCCTAAAGGCAAGGGTTTTAAGTTATGCCCTGGGGGCATATAAGGTTTTTATACAAGGCAGTGTCATATAAACTTCAAAAAAGGCTCATTCGATTGGAAATTCAAAGGGCTAGTGCCCTTTTTAATAGTCAAAAGTGATTTGAGGACAACTAACCCCCCTTTCACGCCCACCTTTTCCCCAAACACATCCAATCAAAATTTTGAGACAGCCATTTTATTAAACGAAGTTTTAAATTCTGGAAATTAGATCTTTGAGGATGACAACCTCCTCCCACCCACAGCCCTCAGGACAAGGGTTGTAAGTTATGCCCTGGGGGCATATAAGGTTTTGCATAAACAACATTGTCGTATAAAATTCAGAGAGGGCTCATTTGATTGGAAGTTGAAAGTTCTAGTTCACTTTTTAAGCGTCAAAAGATATTGGAGTGTAACCAGCTCCCCCCCCCCTAAACCCTATTTTCCCAAACGCCTCCAATAAAAATTTTGAGATAGCTATTTTTTTAATAATAGTTCAAACATCATAAAACAAAAAATACGGTCTTGACACAACCCACCAGGGCCCAGGGGTAGGCGTTGTAAGTTATGCCCTGGAGGCATAAATGGGTCTTATAGAAGGGATGCTCGTATTAACTTCAAAGAGGGATCATTTGATTGGAAATTGAAAGTTCTAGTTTACTTTTTAAGAGTAAAAAGACATTGGAGGGCACCTAGCCCCCCTCCCTCCACGCCCTTTTTCCTCAAACCCATCCGATAAGAACTTTGAGATAGCTTTTTTTTAAATAGTTCAAAGACCATATAATGAAAACTCAGGGGTCAAAACAGCCCCCAGGGACCAAGAGCAGGTTTTGTAAGTTATGCCCTTGGGGAATATATGGATCTTATTGAAGGGATGCTCGTAAAAAATTCAGAGATGGCTCGTTTGATTGGAAATTAAAAGTTCTAGTTATGATTTTTCAAGTCAAAAGATATTGGAGGGCAACTAGCCCCCACGTCCCTTTTCCCCAAATGCATCCAATAAAAATTTTGAGATAGGTATTAAGTTAAAAATTTCTCAAAAGTGAGATAACAAAAACTCAGGTGTCGTCACAACCCCCCAGGGCCCGGGGGCAGGCGTTGTAGGTTATGCCCTGGGGCATATATTGTTCGTATGAAAGGGATGCTCGTATAAACTTCAGAGAGGGCTCATTTGATTGGATATTGAAAATTTGAGCTCACTTTTAATAGTCAAAAGAGATCTGAGGGCAGCTATCCCCTAACCCATCTGACGAAAATTTTGAGGTAGACATCTTGTTAAAAATAATTCAAAGGTCGGATAAAAAAAAATCCTGTGTCAATAGAACCCCCCAGGGCACAGGGGAAGGCGTTCTAATTTATGCCCTAAGGGCATGTATGGTTCTTATGAAAAAGATGCTCGTATAAACTTCATAGAGGGCTCATTTGATTGGAAATTGAAAGTTCTAGTTCACTTTTTAAGAGTCAAGAGAGTTAAACTAGCCCCAACGCTGTTTTTCCCAAATCCGTCCCCTACAAATTTTGAGATAGCCAGTGTTTTGGAAATTGTTCAAAAATTAGATAAAAAACCACCCCCCAGAGCCCGCGGGATAGGCGTTGTAAGTGTTTTCCTCGGGGCGTATAAGGTTCTTATGAAAGGGATGCTCGCATAAACTTCAGAGGGGGCTCATTTGATTGGAAATTGAAAGTTCTAGTTCAATTTTTAAGAGTCAAAAGATATCTCAGGGCAACTAGCCCCTCCACACACACTCTTTTTTCCCCGAGCCCATCTGATAAAATTTTTATAATAGCCATTTCATTAAAAATAGTTCAAAGGTCAGATAAGAAAAATTCCTGTATCGACGAAACCCACCAGGGTCCGGAGACAGGCGTTACAAGTAATGCTCTAGGGGCATATATAGTTCTTACGGAAGGGATGCTCGTATAAGCTTCGGAGAGGGCTCATTTGATTTGAAATTGAAAGTTCTTGTTCACTTTTTAAGAGTCAAAATAGATCGGAGGGCAACTAGCCCCCCCCCTCCTCCACTCCCTAAATGCATCAGATAAAAATTTTGAGATAGACATTTTGTTAAAAATAGTTCAAAGTTCTAATAACAAAAAACTACGAGGTCGACACAGCCACCCAGGGCCCGGGGGTAGGCGTTGTAAGTTATGCCCTGGGGGCATATATGGTTGTTACGGAAGGGATGCTCGCATAAAATTTCTAGAGAGCTCATTTGATTGGAAATTGAAAGTTGTAATTTACTTTTTAAGAGTCCAAAAGTGATTGCAGGGCAGCTAGCCTCCCCCCACACTCCATTTATTTTTTTTCCTAGAGGCACTTCATATAGAAGGGATCGTCGTATAAATTCCAAGGGGGCTCATTCGATTGGAAATCGAAAGTACTAGTGCACTTTTTGAGAGTCAAAAGCGATCAGAGGGCAACTGCCCCCCCCCCAAGCCCTTTTTCCCTAAATACATCTGATAAAAAGTTTGAGGTAGCCATTTTGTTACAAATAGTTGAACGATCATATAACAAAAACACCTTTACATATGTTCATTTCGTTACAAATAGTTCAGAGATCAGATAAGAAAAACTCCTGTGTCAAAACACCCCCCCCCCCCCCGCCAAGGCCGGGGTAGGTGTTGCAAATATTGCTCTTGGGGCATATATGGTTCTTATGGAAGGTATGCTCGTATAAACTTCAGAGAGGGTTCATTTGAATGGAAATTAAAAGTTGTAGTTCCTTTTTTCAGAGTGAAAAAGATCAGAGGGCAACTAGCCCCTCCCGTCCTTAACGCCTTTGGGCGTATCGGATGGATAAACCCATCCGATAAAAATTTTAGGTGGTCATTTTGTTAAAAATAGTTCAACAGTCAGATATTAAAACTCCAGAGACAACACAACCCCCCAGGACCCAGGGATAGGCGTTGTAAGTTATATTCTGGGGATAGTATAAACTTCAGAGAGGGCTCATTTGATTAAAAATAGAAAGTTCTAGTTCACTTTTAAAGAGTCAAAAGAGACCAAAGCTTAATCTAGTCCCCCCACGCCCTTTTTCCCCAAACCCATCCGATAAAAATTTTGAGATAGCAATTTTGTTAAAAATAGTTCAAACATCAGATAATAAAAACTCTGAGGTTGACACAAACCCATTTTTTCACTTTGATATTGTTACTTTGATATCAGTTTTGATACTTTGATGAGTAATTGATTTTTTTTTAAGTTTGATTTTGAAGTAAGAAATTTTTAAAAACTTGAAATTTTTCGCAATCGAAAACGAGCAAAAATTAATTAAAAAAAACTTACCAAAAATAAGTTTTTCAAAGAAAAGCAAAGGCCATTTTAAACTAAAGCTCAGCAGATACAAATACCTTTTAAAATTCAAACTCAAAATGACTATAAATTACTATTAAAGAATAAATGAAATCCAAAACGAACAGAAATTAAATAAGCAATCATAGCAAAAACATACAACAAGTAATAATATAAATGAATAAATTGATCTTAAAGCGAGTAATGCTTAGATTGAATAGAATATCAAGCTTAAAATGAAAAAAATATTTTCCTATTGAAGTATAAATGAAGCTTAAAACTAACAGAAATTAAATAAACAATCAATGCAAACAAACATACAATATATATTAATGTAAATTAATAAATAAATCTTAAAACAAGTGAAACTTAAATTGAATATGCAAATCAAGCTTGAAACGAACAAAAATCACCACAAACAAGAGTTTGTGTATGACCTCCCCTCACTTTAAAATTCTAAAACCTACTGCGTCATTGGCGCTTTACTGAAAACTATATGCGTCTTGAACAGTACTGGAAAGTATAAACAACATCAAATTGAATATTTGATGAATAATGATATTAATTGTTGAAAGATCCATCAGTTCAAGAATTTATTTCACTGTAATTGTATTTTTGTTTCAATACTGTAAGAACTGGAAAAGAGAATATTTGTAATATAATCCGTTTTCAGTTAAGCGCCAATGACGCAGTAGGCTTTTGGTTTTTATTTACAGTTAGGAAAGGAGGCAGTATCCAAACACTTGTCTGTAGAGAAACTATATTCGTCTTTAACAACTTTAAAAAGAGCTAATAAATTAAACTGAATATTTTATGTATAATGATATTAATTGCTGAAAGCTCATCAGTTCAAAATCTTACTATAATTTTAATGTTCATTTTCAATATAAGTACAAAAGAAAACATTTGTCATAAAATTGGTTCATTTAAAATATTCATAATCATTGGAGGTGCCTCTCAGTTCTTTGTATGACTTGGGTGTCATCAGCATGAACTGCATATAGCTTCTACAATTTGAGAGATTGTTGCTTGTGCTCACCAAAGTGCCATTTATGTAGACATTGATTTGACGAAATAAATTATGTAATATATAATTTTCATAGGATTTTCCATCAGCACGAACTGGCATTCCATTGTCGGATTTCTTGACTTTCATATGTAAATCTATAAATGTCGAAGACATGTCCATAAAGTAGTCTTCATTGGAATAAATTTGAAAGTGGATATTATGGTAGAGGGGTTGTTGTGGATAACATTGTTATTAGTATCCATGTTTTACGCTCACATCAACATTTTCTGCATTGAATAGATTTAAAGATGAAGTGATTGAAGGTTGGGAATCCTTATGCGGTAGATATGCCATTGTTCTATCTATGAAAAGAAATCCAGTTTCGATCTAACAATTCTCTTCCTGGGGCTTCTTCTTCTGTTTACTGTACGTGTCGTCTTTTTCCTTCTTTTCTTTTACAGGGGTGATGTCTTTCTTTTCTGACCTGAGTAGAGACTGATAAGTGGTCACTGTTTCTCGATCTTTTTAAACCTTTTCCATTTTGTTGAGATTTCAATTTTTTGCCAAGGGTTCGCGCACTGGACCTAAGATTTTTCGAAGCACTTTTTTTAAATCCTTGCCAGAGCTGCAATCGTATAGTGTAAAGGATCCAAAATCTGTCGCAGCCGGTACAATATATTTTCTAGCCAGAGGTGGTGCAGAGTGGAACAGCTTAGCAAACCAACTGCCAAGACCATAGCCAGACATTGATGAGCGACCTTTGTAATAGTCCATTCCATTGCCCAGCTGTCTTGGGCCAAGCGTATTAACATAGCAGTCAATATCAGGACAAGCTACAGAGAAACGATCTGAATGGTGTTTTAAATTGATACATACTGCTGTTGACAACAGTTGAACTACAACTAACTGTAAACCATACTTGTTTTATGAATAAATAATAATAATTTTCCCTTAAATCTACCTAGTACGTTATTCAACAGGAACAAAAAAAAACACATTTTTTTTTTATTAACAACACTTTTTGTACAACAACAATAGCAACAATAACAGAACAACAACAACAACAACAATTTAATATTTTTTCATTTACTAACAAAAAAACAAAACAACTCAAAATACAGCAAGAACAGCAATACCAGCAGCACAGTTGAACATATTTGTAGACAAAAATATGAGAAAACACTATTTACAGCATTTAAAAGATGAGAATTCCCCCCTACCAAAGCCCTCCCAACCCGCCGGGGCCGAAGGCCTGGCCAAGGCCGAAGACCAGCCGTGGAAGGGGCCCCCACCCCCAGGGGCCAAAGGCCGGCAACCGCGAGCGGGGCCGGAAAGGGCGGCCCGCTGTGGCGGGAACTCTGTATACAATAGCAGCTGCTGCAGTAAAAGATAAATGATGACGATGATGGCAATGGAATGAAGATTATATTGAGAAACTGTTGTCCCCCCAGGCACCAAGTACTATTTCTGAATTTAAGTTAATTTATCCGGACCGAGTTGGCTTCAATAGTGCATACATTCAACTCGATCTGAAATTTGATAGTGGCCGTGGGAGAGTACTCTTACACCGTTCTCGAGCACATAGACCTTGTCGGATATGCAAGACATGGCATTTTTTTCCACTCTAACAGTATAGTTCCTGTATTGTAGAGAGCGAATTGCCAGTAATTTTGCTCTTGGCACTAGACAAATGTCCACACAGTTTCTGTAGACACTCATGTCTAAATTGTTTTTACAAAGTGTATAGGAGCCCCTTTGCACGCCTGTTTTACATCCTTACGTGTGTTTCCACACACTAAACTTTTGGACCGGAGAACACCCCATTGGATATTAATACATTCCCCGTCTCCGACTTTAACATTAATAGTTGATTGGGGGCCTGGCGTTGCACCAACTCGGGGTATATGCTCTCATTCTAATTCGTGTAATCCATCCTCGGGCCAATGTGCACACCATTTTCCAAATCATCCAATAAATTCCTGGTTTTAAATTTTAACAATAGAGAATCTGTGTCCCCATAGTAAATTTGAACCTCCCTCTCTTGGCTATTGTACCTTGCACACATTGTAAAAGAACAACAACATGAGTTTCTTGGAAATTTCAAGTACTGAGCTCCCCCCTGCGATATTCATATTCAGAACAACATTTGTCGTTTTTCAGTGTAGCAGAATCATATTCAAGTCTATGGTCGTGAATGTTGTAAAGTTAGGATCAGCGACAATTCGTGCACATTCTTTGGGGCAAGTTACGACGTCACAACGCGATCTGTTTCGCAAGCTTTCACACATTTTTCCAAAAGCTGAATTTAAAATGAGTTTATAGATTTCCTTTTGAACTTTACTTTTTGCCTGTGAACGTTTACTGATAAATGTGTCAATAAACATTTTCAAGTAGGGTTTCTGATCAAATTGCAAGGCCTTGTGTATCTTTGTGACCCTGAAACCATTGGTCACCACCCAGCGCAATGGCACGTGGTGAACAATAATATTCTGTTTAGTGTCTAAATCTGCAATTAGTTTCTGTTTGGAGGGGTCCAATGCATGGCCATATCCTCGACCAAAGACGGATTGTATGGGCTCAAAGAATCCTTGGTTACGGTTGTATTGGCACACGGAAAAACAAAATCTTTTACAGTGTCGTGGAGTTCCAATGGTATGTGTCTATCAATTTCAAAAAAAACATCCTTGGGGACCATATTCCTCGACAGTGTGAATTTCAGGAATGGCACAAGTATTTTCAAGCCATTTTTAATTACCACACGGTAAACTATAGTGAGACATCGCCGAGGGGTATAGCGAGTTCATGTCAAGAAAAACAGCATTAGACCTTACACCATCAGCAGAGTTCTGCCCACTTGGATCCGTTGTTAGGATGGAATTCCCGTGAAAAACATATCTCCCCCCCCCCTCATAGATCTTTCTACAAATTAATTAAAAAAACTTTCCGAAAAATAAGTTTTTCAAAGACAAGTAAAGGCCATTTTAAACTTAAGCTCAGGAGATACAAATACCTGTTAAAATTCAAACTCAAAACGACCAGAAATTACTATTGAAGAATAAATGAAACCCAAAACGAATAGAAATTAAATAAACAATCATAGCAAAAAACATACAACAAGTAATAATCTAAATGAATAAATAGATCTTAAAGCGAGTAATGCTTAGATTGAATATGAAAATCAAGCTTAAAACGAAAAATAATATTTTGCTATTAAAGTATAAATGAAACTTAAAACGAACAGAAATTAAATAAACAATCAATGTAAACAAACATACAATATATATTAAGTAAATGAATAAACAAATCTTAAAATGAGTGAAACTTAAATTAAATATGCAAATCAAGTTTGAATCGAATAAAATAACTACAAACAAGAGTTTGGGTATCGCCTCACTACAGAAGCCTAGAACCTACAGCGTCATTGGCGCCTTACTGAAAACTATATGAGTCTTGAACAGTCTTGGAAAGTATAAACAAAATCAAATTGAATATTAGGTGTATAATGAAATTAATTGTTGAAAGATCCATCAGTTGAAGACTTTTTTTTTCACTGTATTTTTGTTTTCATTTTCGATGCTGTAAGAACTGGAAAAGAATAAATTTGTAATATAGGAATAATTCGTTTTCAGTGAAGCGCCAATGACGCAGAAGGCTTTAGGTTTTTACAGTTAAAGAAGGGGGCAGTATCCAAATTTTTATTTGTGAAACTATATTTTTCTTGACCAATCTTGAAAAGTACTAATAAATTAAACTGAATATTTGATGTATAATGATATTAATTGCTGAAAGCTCATCAGTTCAAAATTTTACTGTAATTTTAATGTTTATTTTCAATATCAAGTACAAAAGAAAACATTTGTAATATAATTCGTTCTCAGTAAAGTGCCAGTGACGCAGTAGGTTTTAGGCTTCTGCAGTGAGGCGATACTCAAATTCTTGTTTGTAGTTATTTTATTCGATTCAAACTTGATTTGCATATTCAATTTAAGTTCCACTCGTTTTAAAATTTATTTATTCATTTACATTAATATATATTGTATGTTTGTTCGCATTGATTGTTTATTTAATTTCTGTTCGTTTTAAGTTTCATTTATACTTTAATAGCAAAATATTTGTTTTCGTTTTAAGCTTGATTTTCATATTCAATCTGAGCATTACTCGCTTTAAGATCTATTTATTCATTTATATTATTACTTGTTGTATGTTTTTGCTATGATTGTTTATTTAATTTCTGTTCGTTTTGGGTTTCATTTATTCTTTAGTAGTAACTTCTGGTCGTCTTGAGTTTGAATTTTAACAGGTATTTGTATCTCCTGAGCTTAAGTTTAAAATGGCCTTTACTTTTCTTTAAAAAACTTATTTTTCGGAAAGCTTTTTTTAATTAATTTTTGTTCGTTTTTGATTGTACAGTAAAAAGTTTCAAAATTCTATGGCATGGGGGGGGATGCTTACTGTCAGATTATTCTTGAATTTAAAAAACGGATCTAGAACTTTCAATTTAAATCGAAATGAGGATTTTTTCAAAGTCTATACGATTTCCTCTTTGATAAAAACCTAATATATGAACAATAGACAGCTTGCATAACTTGTGGACAGTGATTGACAACAATGAATGGATTGAAAAAATAGCTCCAATAAGGGGGTTTAGACCATTTCACTTGTTGACACAAAGGGATCACGACTGTTTGGAATTGACCTTAATAGGATTTTGTGTGCCAAAGCAATTTTGCATCTATCACAGAGCATGTATTTTAACCTTATAATTGGATAATTATAATAGAGTGTTCTTTCCATACAAAACTTTACCTTATAAATGTCTTTGGGGTGGGGGCGGCGTACTTGGCATAAAGAAGAAAACTTTTGCGTAGACAGTAGGAGAGGGTGAGGGTGAGGCTGGAGACTCATCCAATACGAGGCAGAACTTCACTTATCTCCTCTGTTCCCGATTTAGGATATTAGACAGACTCATTGGGCTGTAGAATATTGGACCGTTTGAGTTGTGGAAAACGTTAAAATACTCAAAAATACTTTATATTTTCAGTTATTGCAGGATTGTGGAATGGTGAGCCCCTTGGGCCATCAGTTGCTCTTAGTATGCAATTGTGATTAATTGTTCCGTGTTTTGATTATTTCCCTTATGACCTTTAGTTTTCTACTGTCTAAAACTTAGTAACATAAGAAAATTAATCTAAAAAACTAAAACAACTTTAAAGAAGAGATAACCATTCACAAGCAGTATATAGAGCTGTAAGCAGTAATCACAAGCAGTAAGGATTCGGACAATCCTTAAATTACAACCCTTGCCCTAAGGGCTGTGGGGGAGTTATCATCCTCAAAGACCTAATTTCCAGAACTTCAAAGGGCTAGGAAATAAAATGGCTGTCTCAAAATTTTGATTGAATGTGTTTGGGGGAATGATGGGCGTGGGAGGGGATAGTTGCCCTCCAATCACTTTCCACTATTAAAAAGGGCACTAGCCCTTTGAATTTCCAATTGAATGAGCCTTTTTTGAAGTTTCTTTGACACCGCCATCTATAAAAACCTTATATGCACCCATGGTATAAGTTAAAACCCTTGCCTTGAGGGTTGTGGGGGAGTGTCCTTCTCAAAAACATATTTTCTATCTGGAAATCAACTACGCTGAACAAAATGACTATCTCAAAATTTTGATTGGATGTGTTTGGGGTAATGATGGGCGTGGGAGGGGATAGTTGCCCTCCAATCACTTTCCACTATTAAAAAGGGCACTAGCCCTTTGAATTTCCAATTGAATGAGCCTTTTTTGAAGTTTCTACGACAACGCCTTCTACAAAAACCTTATATGCCCCCAGGGCATAACTTAAAACCCTTGCCCTGAGGGTTTTGGGGGATTGTCCTCCTCAAAAACAAATTTTCTATCTAGAAATCAACTACGCTGAACAAAATGGCTATCAGAAAATTTTTATTGGATGTGTTTAGGGGAATGATGGGCGTGGGTGGGGGCTAGTTGCCCTCCAGTCATTTTCGAATATTAAAAAGGGCACTAGCCCTTTTAATTTCAAATCGAATGAACCTTTTTTGAAGTTTCTACGACAAGGCCTTCTACAAAAACCTTATATGCCCCCAGGGCATAACTTAAAACCCTTGCCCTGAGGGTTTTGGGGGATTGTCCTCCTCAAAAACATATTTTCTATCTGGAAATCAACTACGCTGAACAAAATGACTATCTCAAAATTTTGATTGGATGTGTTTGGGGTAATGATGGGCGTGATGGAGGGGCTAGTTGCCCTCCAATCACTCTCGACTATTAAAAAGGGCACTATGTCTTTGAATTTCCAATCGGATGAGCCTTTTTTGAAGTTTCTAAGACAACGCTTTATATAAAAACCTTCTATGCCCCCAGGGCATAAGTTGAAACCCTTGCGCTGAGGGTTGAGGGGGAGTGTCTTCCTCAAAAACATATTTTCTATCTGGAAATCAACTACACTGAACAAAATGGTTATCTCAAAATTTTGATTGGATGTGTTTGGGGTAATGATGGGTGTGTGGGGGCTAGTTACCCTCCATTCACTTTCAACTATTAAAAAGTTCACTAGCCCTTTGAATTTCCAATCGAATGAGCTTGTTTTGACGTTTCTACGACAACGCCTTCTATAAAAACCTTATATGCCCCCAGGGCATAACTTAAAACACTTGCCCTGAGGGTTTTTGGGGAGCGTCCTCCTCAAAAATATATTTTCTATCTGGAAATTAACTACGCTGATCAAAATGGCTATCTAAAAATTTTAATTGGATGTGTTTGGGGGAATGATGGGCGTGAGGGGGGCTAGTTTCCCTCCAATCATTTTCTACTATTGAAAAGGGCACTAGAACTCGCAATTTCCAATCGAATGAGCCCCTTTGAAGTTTCTTCGACGACCCCTTCCGTCTGAAGTGCCTCTGGAAAAAAAATATAACATTAGAGCCGTATGGCCTTTACTATAGGCAACGCTACAGCGTTGCCTCTGATAGGTTTTGTTCCCCATCCGTAATCAAACCTATTTCCTCCCTACTGATTTTTAGAATTATATCCATGAAGAGGTCTGGTGTTGAAAAATAATAGCCAATGTCTAGCCCGAATTCTGAATAAATTTGGTCTGTGTTTCTGCAGACAATGTCTAAAATAGTCAGTACATCACTGACCAAGTACATTCTGCAATAATACCAACCTTTTTTACAACCACCCTTAGCCCATAACCTTTTGGCAAATTCATAGTCCTCGACAGTCTATTCACTATCGGTAAGTGAATTAAAGAATGCTTCAATGGGGAGGGAGTTTCTCCTCACTTAACCTTGCTCCAGAGCTGTAATAGTCATATGCATATATGCCTTTACATGTCAGTAAGTCATATAGTTCATTGTCTGGAAAGCGCTGTTTGAGCAGAGGGAAACTATCGAAATTAGTTGACTTCTGCACCTGAATTAGTTGACTCAAAGCTTTGGGAAAAAAACTATAAAAATCTAAAAAACGGATTTTATTCCAGCACGTATGCCCGTTATCCACTGCCTGCCATTTGAATTCTAAAAGTAACAGCTTTTCAGCAGATTTGGGTATAATATTGCAGGTAAGTGAGTTATTTACCCATGGACTATCTGTACCCCCTCCCTCCCTGTGCATACGTGCCAAAGCCGGTAAAATAAATTTCAAATCGTAATTTGAATTGTGAATGAGAACTGGTATAAAATACTGCTGGCTTACATTCACGTTGCACGATTGGTGTGCTATACCACGAAAATTACTACCCCTTGACGATATTTCCTGCCACAAGTGATCTTGGTCGCGGACTTTCCTCTTCCCTCCCCCTCCCTTAGGCTTTTTGTCCCCTAGTCCCTTTCCCCTTAGTCCCCTCTTCAAATTCCCCCTTATATACCCAGCATATTTTCCGATTTTTAATGGCCAGGCGATCTTTTTCTGATAGTATCATCGGGTAGTGTGTATTTCTCAAACGGGAGATAGCCCCATTTGTAGTGACAATTAATTTAGTCAATGCTTTGATCATGAAGTCATTCTCGTCCAATGTCTCAACTATTTCTAACAATCGCATAGTGTTATTGCAGTCTCGTTGCACGTGGGCATAGGAAACTGCGATGGCTTGATGTTCTTTGATACGATTTGGAAATTGTGGGTCATTCACATCCATTAGCTTGGCCTCACAATCCAAACTCAGTTTATCGCTCTGCATAAGCGTATTCTGAAAATTTTTAAATTGTAAAATTGATCGGTCACCAGAGACTGTCTCCACCGATTGATATCCGTGTCTTTTGCAGTGTTCCATGTGATTTTTCAATTTTAATTCGGTCCAAAATCTACACAAACAAATTGGGCAGTATTATCGTACCCCGTGTGTTTTTACCCCTCCCAGAACTCTACTAATATCTGTAATGGGCAAGGCCGTATCCAGGGGGGGTTACCCGGTTTAAACCCCCCCCCCCCCGAAATTTGTGACCGAGTTGGAAATTAGTCTAAAAAATAACTGTAAAGACAAAACCTTACCAGAAAAAAATATTCTCCCACACTAAATCCTAATTAAGAGTGCAAGATTGTCAGTTCAGTTCAGTTCAATTTAGGACTTGGATAAGAGAAGAGCAATTTTCAACATGAAGAGGAATAAAAAGATAAATTATTTAACTGTAGTAGTATTTAACTGTATGTAAATACGTGTCTTGTTTTTGCGTTACTAAAAAAAAAACAAAAAAACCTTAAAGCCTTAAAGATACGAAAGTATGCCTAGTGGACGCGTCCTCGTTCCTAAGGGGCGGACTAACGGTCTTGAGCTAACGTAATGTTACTCGAGGATGTTAGACAAAGTCCATGGGAAAAAATCGGGTACCCCCCCCCCAAACAAAAATCCTGGATACGTCCCTGGTAATGGGATTGAAATGCCTAATTGAATTGGGTTCACTAGGTGGTGTGTACAACAACCAAACCTAGTGTTTCACTGATTCAATCAATTGGGCCCTTACTGGAAATATTACGACCTTTTCATGTTAACGCACACCCTCTTGAAATTCCGTTTTCTTACTGCAGCACAGTAACGCCAATATTTAAATGTGCGTTGGCCCGTTCAAAAATATCTATCGCCCTGAGTATTACAGGAAATTTTTCTGCTAAACACGTGAAATCTACTGGGGAAAAATCTGACCCTTCTTTTCCATGCATGACCCAGTGGTCCAAATTTTTCTTTGTAGCTTCATTTTGTAGAGGTCGGAAAGCTGATATGAGAAATGCGTACATGATACATTTTTGGCCTGTTTCAAAACAGATTCATTGAACGCCTTTGTATCCTTCTAAATCAGGATTATATTTTAATTCAATTCCCGTGTCTCTATGTCCCCCTCTTAAAATAAAATCGTTTTTAAATTTACATATATTTACACATAAATTTTCAACAAATAAAACTACAGAACCACTACCATTCTCGTTACAATTATCGAGATGAGAGACAGTATTGTTGACCCATTGCATAAAGAAACTCTCGTAATTTTCCAAATGAGGATACACCACCAACATTTCGGTGTGCATATAGTGATCATAGACCTCACCATGACTCATTTAAATAAAATATTTTTAAAACAATTGAGGCCTTAATGGAGTCCTGGTGCCCCCACAGTTGAATTCGGTTTTTTAAAAGTGCACGAGTTTTCTCTGCATTTTCATGAATAATATCTATAGGATCACTTGTTATATTTGCCGCCATCAGTGTATTAAACGGATCGCCAAATGTTGCAGTGAAAACGTCTATTGTATTCACCCCCTCCCCCTTGTATATCATCACTACCTAAACCCTCTCCCCCTTGTATATCATCACTACCTAAGCCCCTTCCCCCACTTTGCTCAACAATTGGGCTGGTGCGTGGAGTAAAATCTCCCAGTTCGCTTAACATAACCTCTAGTGCGTTAGGGCTATGTGAGTCAATCCAGGCCAATTCATTTTCTTGTTCAATTAAATTTGATTGAACCGGGAGTATATTCATTAAATCTGAGGGGGAAGGATTCTTATTTAACTCACGAGTAAAATTGTCTAAAATTTGCATGGTATTTGGGCTCAACCATGGTAGATCACCCTCTGAACTAACTGCATTGCCTTGTTCAACTTTGCTAGTGTCTACATCTAAAGAATTACTATCAATATTAAGATATTTTTCTAATAAACTATCCGTCCGTTCTGAGTCGTTAATGATGTCAGCAGGTATATCACCACCACATAACACTCCCGTACCTGAATATGATGAAACTCCATCGGCGGTTCAATTGAAACCGTTTCGTCAGTGAGGTCAAAGAGAAGGAATTTTGATTGAACTGATAATTTTATCAAATGAGCGAAATTTATACGCAGGGATAATTTTTCGAGGGGTAACCGTCTAGTGAGGGAATCATCCTGGGGGAGGGGACTTTAGCCAGAAAAGTTTTAGCCACAAGTACCTACGAAAAATCATTGAAAGTCAAATGCAAAGTATTTTCTTTGGGTAGGGGAGCGAGGAATTATTTGGACACTATAAATACAAAATTCGGTGTCGGCTTTTAGTTTTCTCTCGTTTATTTTAATTTATTATCTAAGCTCTAGAAGTTATATCAAGGCCGCCAACATAATTCTAAATAGTTTGACCACGCAAACTAAAAACGTTTGTAATGGACAAGATAGGGCAAGTCTTTAATGTACCACATCCCCTTGAGTTCAAATGTAAAAGTTTGATGGACTGGCTGTAGGAGATGGTAGGCGGAGTTCAAAGAAAGTTAGAAGATATAAAGGTGTTAAACAGGGTTACACATTGTACATAATTGTTCGTCCTTTTTATAAGTTCAGTAGTGGTGTATATAGAAGACAAGGAGGTGAGCTTTGATATTGTATCCTTGTGTATGATGTTGTCTACAGATAATATAATTTTGGTTACAGATTTACGATGGAACCTTCAGAAATTATTTGATTCTTTAGGAGATTATCGGGATGGGAAAAAGTTTGAACATAATGTATATAAAACTGTATTATTAGTATTTCGAAAATGTGGTTGGCTTGAGGAGCAGGTTAAGCTTAGTTCTAAGGGTAGAAGGGCTAGAATAGGGGAGGAATGGTCATATTTGGGAGTTAAGTTCAAGGCAAAGAGAAATTTATTCAGTAGTGATATAGAAAGCAGGGTTGAAAAAGGAAAGGTATGTTGTAATGTGGTAATAAGGAGTCACCTTACGGTTATAAAAAAGATCCAAGTTGTTAAATATGTTCATAGAGCTTATATTCTATGCGTTATGCATTACGAATCTGAGATTCAGGGAATGTGAAGGTGAATAGTGTAGAAATACTGCAACTTGGATATTTGAATAGATAGTTAGGGATAAATAAAATTACAAACAGTTTGGTAATTGATTTATGATGGTTTTCTTTCAGAAGTCGTAGACAACTTAATTTTTTTTTTGGGGGGGGGGTTAGGGACGCTTAGATTGCGGGTGATGAAAGCGGCTTATTTTGGAATGTTGAAGTGAGGCTCACGGAACTTGTAGCATTACCAAGTTAAAATTGCATTAGATAAGTGTGGATTAAGTCATTTGTAGGGGGGAGTTTAGGGCTTAAGGATAATACGGCCCAAGTAAGTGAACTTGTTGAAAGAATTCTTCAGGACCTGGAAATACAGGCATGTAAGGTCCAGCCCAGCGCTCGCTTTTGACTTCTCTGGGTCTCTATTGTAGGTCAAAGGATATTTAGGATGATGCTATATTTTTTAAGATGAGTTTGAATAAAAAGGAAAAACAGTTATTAATTTAGATGACGTCTAATAGTTTTCCACTGAGCCAGAGGAGAAAGTTTTATTGGGAGAGAAGGTTTAAAGACTGTTAGAAACAAAAGTTTTTGTCCCTTGGTGTGTGAATGTGAAGAACTGAATGATGGCTAGGGTTGGTTAGGATGTGTGTGGAACAGTGTTTTTTGAGTGTAAGAAATTCGGCATGATTCTTGAGTCTCACGATGTATCCCTACAGCTAAGTTTATGTAGGATATGTTAAAAATTTTGCAATTTTTGCGCAACTGTTGTTTGTTTTATGTATTCTACCATTACCTGTTCGCTTTAAGCGAAATAATTCATTCGGCCATTCCTTTATATTTCTTCAATAAGGTTTCGATTGACTCGTTCAATGAAATTCTGAGATTTCTTTTGCTGAATGTTTCCTTTGTTGAATTAAAATTATCAAGTATTTTGAAGTAGGTTGCATAGGTTGCATCAAGACATCGCCAATTATAGACAGAGAAAAGCTAAGACAGATAGTCCAAGTATTTGAGAGGCAAATGTTTAAATGCCTGGTACACGGGTAAATGGCAGGAGTATGCATGACTCTCTTATTGGACACATACTTGTTTGTTAGTTTTTGGAAAGGTATGCCTTGCTATGTTCACATTTATCATAGTGACAATTGGAGCTAAATTTAAAACTAAATCTTTTTTATACATTTTTATTTCAGCAATTCTAAAATCACACAAATTTATTTTTGTAATTATTACAGAGATAAATTCAAGTAGATAAATGGCAAGTAGAACCCAAGTACAGTTTTATTCACTCCTTTCATTTATTCCTGGAAATTAATAGAGTTCAATCGCCCGCACTACCCCAAAAGCAAGGTACTCAAAATATACAATGAGTCTAGTCTTCACAGACACAATTCAGTAGAAAAAATGGGCGTGATACACCTTGAATAATGCAAAGAACTAAAATCTGTAAGATTAGAAGTGCAAATTGGCTCCTGCCACATACACCGTCCAAAACTAATTTTTTTTGTTGTTGAAAAGTAGGCATGTTTTACATTGTCAAAACAAGAACCATGAAAGAATTATCAATCTCAGTGCATAAGCGAGCTAAATCCAAATGAAGACTGATGTGGCGCACAAAAAAGTTAAGTCCCGATTAGGGGATAAAAGATCAAAATCATAATTTATAAATACGTTATTTTTAGTTTAATTTCTGTTTTAATTTCAAATATAGGGATACGCCAAACAAAAGGAATCTGCAACTTCTCTCGACCCTCAAGCCTATTTTTAAGCTAAAGCTTCAATCGCCTAACAGTTTTCCGAGAAGAATTATTTTTTTGGGTGGATTTGCTAGATAAGATGAATCAGATTTTCCTAAATACTGGAGTTGCCACAACCCATACAGCTCTGTTTAGACAACGGTTTAGCTTTTCATCACACGCTTTGAATAATTAAATAACTGCTTTTCTCCGTTACGACAGAAGCGGTCTAAAAAACGGCTATTCTCTCAGCACTCACAATGCACATTTTTTTCTAATGCAAGGGTGTTTGGGGAAATACCCTTGATGACTAGTGTGTTATTTTTGAATGCAAGTTTGTGCCAACTATCTCTATTGTACTTTTTTTGGAAGACATTGTTCAATTTTAGTAATACAGTGACATGTTACAGTGACATGGTATGTAAATCTTGTAAATTTATTAACTGGTTATATTTTACCTTCAGCGTGTATCCAATTTTCACATAGCTGCGATGTAAATATAGGCTCATGTAAGTTACTAAAAAGTAATTTCAAAGCTGAGGCAACGTCATGCTCAGTGAAATCTTCTCTCGATACATGGACCGGTGAACTGGCCAAAAAAAGAGACTCGAGTTTATCAATTTGGGATTGAATCCCTTCTTTCCTATATATTCCTTCAGAAACGAGACCTGAAAAGGACATTATTTAAGTAGGGGATAGTTTATTGCTTCGTATTAGCCTCCAGCATTAAATGAAACCATCATGTTATCCTGTGAACGACTTAACTTTTACGGTTCTTATGGAATATATGGATCAGTGTCGAATTAATGAAGATGATATCATGTATAGCGATAAAGATTTATGACTGTGTTAATTGCGGTAATAAAGATTGACCGCGGCAAATGTAATTTTATGCTTTGAAGCTGTGAACTTACACCTCATAAGTTTTCCGAAAGCGCCACTTCTAGCGCTAAAGACAGCGCCATATGTAATATTATGATTAAATGCGGTGTACCGCATTTAATCAGAAAATAAAATAGAAGCGAGAAAATAAAATATGTAATTGTATAAATGTAACCAGCTTTCCTTGGGTTATCTCGAGATCAATTACCTGTTATAGTATGTAGAAATCAGATCCATGGGAGCGCTACCTTGGAAGTATGCGAACTAATTATCTGTCGTGCGACTAGATACAGACATACAAAATAAAATAAACACAAATAGAAAGGCAATAGATTTATTGTGACTTACATTTTAGGTGTACAGCATTCTCACTTCAATTGACGACAAATAGGAGCAGAGATAATAATAATTACTCAATTGCAATGCTTGAACGCCGAGATAATTCTGCTCTTAATAATCCTGAATCTGATTTACGAATCCCCCAAAAAAGCATTTTTACAACACTATAAAACTTAGTTTTTGTCCTGCGCTCTAAGAGCTGACTCACAATTGGCCCAAGTCCTGAGGCGGGCCAAAATCCTCGTCCAATAATTTCTTTTAAATATTTCTGATGATTCAAACGTTCACACCGCTCTTATAATTTAGACTTCCTGCGAAACATTGTATTTAGTAGTTTTTTTTATTACCAATCTTCTCGGCGAAATTCAAAACCATCTCCCGTGATTAGCACCGAGTTTTGGTTGGAACTAAAAGGCAGTTTTTCTTTATGCTGATTAAGAATTCAGACTCTTGGGAACGGTATTTGAACTCAATTATGGGACGTTTAATTTCTGTCGGAATTATCTTTAGAAAAAAGGAATTTTATTTTTTGGATTTTAAATATATCACATTTTACTCACGGTACATATTACCCTTCCCAATATTTAATGAAGTCCCGTCATTAGGACTTGCTTGCCTTTGGGCTTTTGAAATGTTTGCAATTTATTAACTATTTATTCTAATTAATTTTGATTGACATTGTTTTATTTCATATTTATATTTTGGCTTAATCAGGAGTGCTAAAAGTTTTCTCTATTACTTTTCTTATTTTATTCTACATCCCTATCTAAAATTCATCTACCGGACTGAGATTATTCATGGTTCTAGCCTAGCTACTATACTAAAGATTTTTTTCTACATCTAACACTGATTACTTTTACATTTCCAACAAGGTTGGGGCTATTCTACCTTTACATAAGATTTTTTAGAATTCACCTTTTACAAGTTTTTTTTTTGATTTTGCTGTCTATAGGGCACACGGCTTTTTATCTACGCTACATTAAATGAATAGCTCGACAACGCTACACAAAACTCTATCTGGACATCTAACACTACATACAAGAACGATTTAAAACGAACAACATTGGGTATACCATGTTCACTGGTAACATTAAAACACTTTCACTGGGGATGTTTGCTACGCAACGTTAATGATAGGATATTGGAATTTTCAAGTTATCAAAGTTATTAAGAAGTAAAATATGTAAATTAACACCTATTTCATCACCTTCGAGTGTTTTTAGCGTACTCAATCCTTCTGTTGTAAATTATGGTCCTTCACTCTTTTCGTCTTGGCAAAATTTTTAAAGCACTTACGATATAGTTTCTTCATGGAACAGTTCGAGCATGATTGTGTTCACACGACAAGCTTTCTCTAATTGTCAACTGGGAAATGATGCTTCCAACTACAGGTGTGGGAATATGCTATCAGAGTTCATTCTCACCTGCTTTTTGATAGTTCATAGGGTGCCTTATCATTAAGGGGTCGAACACTGGGAGTGCGTTTATTTTCTTCTCAGCATATCATTTTTGGGATATTTTGAGGCATATAGAGAATTTATTTCTCGTATAAAATTGTTCATTCGTGCACTTAGTAATCACAGTTCTCTTATAAAATTGTTAGTTCATGGCTTGCGTCTATTAACCTTTGCGGTGATTGCTAGGTTAATCACGGGGGAATTGAAGTTTGGATTTGGAACTGGTCGACATCAAACTATAGTGACTCTTCAACGTATTGTCTGTAACTTGTGGGAGGGGTATATTGTCACTGAAGGGTTAGTCACTGGGGTTAATTTTGGTTTCTGTAATTCAATTGTTGGTTTCCAGGTCCATTTTTCAGAAATTATCTCGTAACATTTATGGAATAACAGAGATATGAACTTTCCACACAGAGGGGATAGGATGGATTCCGAGAGATGGTCGAAAGGGATTCAACGCGTGAGTCTGTGACACATAAATAATTTTTGGGGTCATCAAATATCATAACTATACGGTCATATGGTATATGGGTCCATAATGATTATCAAAGGCGATATTTATGTACTTATATCTTGTACTGGTCGATGGGGTTCTCAGGATTTATGTGATTATATAGTTCGATAATGCACTGGATACTGAGATTCAAATATAATGTTACCTGATACGTAATATGGTTCGTGGTCGAGGAAACGACGATCAAAGGTAACTATAATTCTCGTAAACGAAGCTAGGACGAAGATTGCCTGGAGTTTATGGTGATTACTCTTCGTTGGATGATGAAAATAGATGCTACTAGGTTGTATCTGCCCTGGACTACGCATTGTAATAATCGATTTCCAATATGTCGATCCACTTCCTGTAATAAAAACAACGAGGCAGAATCACACGTTCTTTAAAACAAATAGTCATAATATATATAATAAACAATACAATTAGGTGAATTTTAGGGTGAAGATTACCCTACAAGACAATATAAAAAGATACACTGATATTACTACATAAAACGACATTATTATCATGTTGGTTTCATATATATACAATTCCCATTGGGAATCTAAAACAGAGATGTCTTCAAATTTGTTTTGAGAAAGGAAACAACGATAAAAGGCTTATTTAATTCTTCAATACATATTTAATTCTCCCTTAGATTTAGAACAACCCTTTAAACATAAGTTACTCTACATTATTAAGTTTGAGGTCTAATTTTACAACATATTTCATGCCTGCATTGTTCACGCACATCCGTGCTGTTTAAGAAATGCATGATGGAGCGTCGTAACCGCACGGTTTTACGTAAACGACACTACAATGAGGGAACAAGACATAGCAAGGATGAGTGGAGACCTCTATACCCACTCGTTTTCTAATATCTTCCCTTTTTTGGCTTAGACGTTCTCATGGGGTTCCGGGTTTAACCTCTGCATTTCAGCTGTTTCCCCGTGTTCTTCTCTTGGTTTTCACCTTCTTAGTCTCAGGATTTTTCCATAATTAAAAGTCAATAGGGTTCTTATGGTCAGGGAAGTCGCGAATACGAAACATACGGCCAGTAGTATGTTCCACCAGAAATTGGTTGAGAACAATCCGTATCTATTATCCACATAAGTTAATCTCTGGTCTTCATTTGTAAATAGGGGGAAATGGGAATCTAATGCTTCTCTTATTTTTGTAAGCTTTACTGTCCCTTTATTTTTTTCCATTTTGGACCATATTGAGGTTTTCATTTCCTCATTTTTTATATTGGGAATAGTGTACGACAGGTTAATTGCCTTGAAATTGATTATTTTGGGACTTATTGTCTTTGTGCTCGTGGTAATTAACGGCGTTCAAACAGTTGACTCTTTAGTTACAAGTCGACATCCTTGTTGTATGGTTATCGTACCCACTTCTTGTAACAGTAATTCTGTTTTGTAACTTGGGTCTATTCTTTCTGTATTATTTTAACAAGACGAAGTTCCAACAGTTTCTCTTGGAACAGAAAATAGCCAAAGATCATTTCTAAGGTGTATGAATATTTCTCGCTTAGTACTTCCTATCATGGCTTCTTTCAGCTGGACTGGATACATCGTACTAGAATGGTACGGGTAGACTTTTTATATCAAAGAAAATTATTCGAATTAATTATATGCAATGTGACTTTTTAATTAGAATTTCTTTTCGGGAACTGATATATGTTGAACAGACGGTATCAGAGGATTTTGATTCAAGCGAAGCCATGATATATGTTGAACAAAATTTTTCTATAGCGTTTTTATAATTGTATGATTTTTACTCGTAAGTCAAAAGTTTTTAAATTATTATTCCTTTATGATGCCTATCCATTAAAATCTTTTTTTTGTATTTTTATGGGTATTTTAATCTGTCCGGTTTCTTAACCGTTCTACCTGACTGTGTCGTTCTGTTTCTTGCGGTTTTTTCTTTTTAGGTTTTGCTAGCGAAATGAGATCAAATTTTTTGTATTGTTTTTTTCAAAAATTCTTGCCCTTTTAATACCGTTTCTTTTGCGTGCGCAGCTGCTGAAGTCGGTTTTGATTTCCCTATTTCTTTAACTACTATATGATCTGATTCGCCTGTCAAACTCTTCGGAACTGGTTTTCGATGATTCCGCATTAGAACCTTTAGAGGTTGCACCTCGCATTTTTGAGGTATCGCCTCCCCTTCCTTCGTAAATTTGCACTCCTCTGGAAGTAGAAGGTTTATTCTCTAAGTCCTCACTTTGAGTTTTCAACTCGGGAGATTTGAAAAATTCTTGAGAGCTTTGAGAGGAATCAAGAGTGTTTGCGGGGTTCCTCCACTGTTTGAATGCCATGTCTTCAGGGGGATGGGGCATTCTTTGCACTAGTGTTTCCCTCCATGAAGTCCATTGTTTAGGCTTGACCTTGGACACAATTATATCATGATATTGTCCTTGCTGGTCATCCTTGGGAGTTTTATTCTCGGGCAATGTACTGTGACTCGTTTTTATGGGGAAATTTATTAAATCCATAGCTTCTCGTAGATTTATTTTAGATGAATCTTTGGGAGGAGTTTTCTTTACAGTAATACCCGGAGTTTCTACAGCTCTGTTTAATTCCTCCTATAAAGACAGGGGCCTCTCTATTGGTGTAGCAGGGGAAACCTTATCGTCTGGAAATCTTTTTGGGGGACAAGGGGTCGAACTTTTATCAGGGAAAAGTTGGGTTTTTGGAGATATCGTATAATCTAATTCTCCCGCGCTCTCTGATGATGAACTTTTTGAATCTCTTGGCGTTTTTACTCTCTCTGGTAGTAGGAATTTTCCTTTAGGAATAACTAAATTTTTCATAGTTAAAAATTCTTCAAAGTTTTTCTCATCGCTCTCATCCTCGAAATAGTCTTGCTTAAAATTAAAGGGTTTTAGCTCTGCCAATCTTGATTTTGGGGGCTCATTTTCGGCATCTGATGAATCAGTAGAGGAGGGACGTGATACCCATCTCTCTGGAAATTTGGCTCTTTTTATTCGGCTAACATGTGCTTTGTAAGTTCTTCCACAATCGGGGTTCACCATTTTAAAAGTATAATCGTTATCGTACTTTTTGACTATTCTGTATGGTCCAGAATATTTGTTGGAAAGTTTCTTGCCTTCCGCTTTTGCCTCGTTCTTTAGGTAAACGCAATCTCCTATTTTAAAATCTATGCTCCCCTTGACTTTGGGTGGGTTTCTTAGCTCTTGGTTTATTTTACATTTTTCCAACTCTTGCCTAACTATTTTATAAGTTTTCCTCATCCTATTTATGAATTCTTGTTTGTAATCCTCCGAGTTATTATAATACTTTCGAGATTCAATAATCTCATCATACGGGATTCTAAAATCACGACCAAAAAGTAAATAAAATGGATTGGCTTTAGTTGTTTCTGAATAAGCAGTATTGATTACGTTAGTTAAATAAGGTAAGAATTGATCCCAGTCGCTCCTGTTGTCTTTTGTATAAATGCTCAATACATTCAAAAATATTTTATGCTTATTTTCTATTTTACCATTAGCTTGTGGGTGATACGGTGATGTCACCAATTTTTCTATATTAAGAGAACTCATTAAGTCTTTTGTTACTCTTGAAACAAAACTGCTTCCGTTGTCACTTAAAACTTTATTTGGAACGCCAAATTGTAAGAATAATTTCGCTAACGCCTTACTGGTGGCGTAAACTTCTTGATTTTTTAATGCTTTTGCAAAATTAAATCCAGAAAAGTGATCTATAACTGAAAGAATACAAGTATGGCCTCTGTTGGAAACAGGCAAGCCTCCGCTGGTTCCATATAAGTCAAATGAGACAATATCGAAGGGGTACTTTGCTACCGGGACCCTTCCCATTGGAGGATTAGGATAAGCTTGGGGGTTTTTTCTTAAGTTACACGCTTCGCATGTACTTACAAATTCTTTAAGTTTTGTTATTCCCGACGGCACGTAAAAATATTGTTTTAATTTATGGAAAGTTTTCGTTACTCCTAAGTGTCCACCTATATCTGAATGAAAATAATAAAATGCAGGTGTTATTAAGTTTTGTGGTAATACAGGTGTTATTGAGGTTTGGCTTCTATTTGTCTCAGCAGTCACGATTCTACATAGTATTTCTTCACCAAGATCATAGTAAAAATTATCTATCTCTTTTCTAAGAGGTTTGAATTTATCTGGTAACGTATCATCATTCACAAAATACTTAATAAGTGCTACACACATTTCGTCCTTTTTTTGATTTCTTCTTATATTTTCTAAAGACAAGGGACACTAGTTAACCTTATTTTCTTTTACTGTGTCTTTGCTTTTGTTTTTCTTACATTTATGTTTGCTCTTAGTATTGATAGTGTTAACTTCATTTTCCTCAGCTTCCGACGGAATATTTTCGGGGTATCTACTCAAAAAGTCACAAGCTGCGTTTTGTTTACCTTTTAAATGTTCAAATTCGTAATCTATTGGATTTTCATAATCCATCTAGCTAGAATTCCCGTGGGGTTTTTAAATGTACGCAGGTACTGCAAGCTTTTATGGTCTGATCGTAGTATAAATTTTCTACCAATTAAATAGTGTCTAAATTTGTCCAAGTGGTGGATTATAGATAATAATTCTAAGTTTGTGGCGGAATAACTACTTTCGCCTTTTGATAAAGTTCTACTCGAATAGCATATAACTTTTTCTATTTTTTTATATTAGAAGGTCCTTGTAAAGGATCAGGGTTTCCTATGGAAATGATTTGCGAAAGAATAGCCCCAATGCCTTTTGAACTAGCATTGGTTGTGACCACAAATTGTCCGTTTTCGAAATTAGGTAGCGATAATATCGGTTCAGAAGTGAGTGCCTTTTTGAGACGGTCTAGGGAAGTTTGAGCTTCCTGGGACCAGGTAACATTTTGGGAGTTCCCTTTAGTTAATTCTGTGAGGGGTTTCACAATTTGGGCGTAATTGCGCACGAATTTTCTAAAGTAGCCAGTAAGACCTAAAATTCCTCTTAATTCTTTCATAGTTCTTGGGGATTTGAGCTTTTCAACACATTTTATCTTATCAGGGTCTGGAGATATATCTCCTTGCGTGATCACTACTCCTAAAAATTTAATTTTTGGTTGAAATGAATTTACTTTCTCGGGCCGGCATTTTAAATTGCCCTGTCTGAATTTCTCGAACACTTTAGCTAATGCTGCTAAGTATTGTTCAGCGTTTTGTCCCACGCATATGACATCGTCAAAAAAATGAATGATATTCTTTAATCCTCTTAATAGATTCAATAATGGTCCACATAGTGCGCTTGAACTTGTCTTAAGTCCAAAAGGTACTCTTTAATATTCATATGAACCACATTCAGCCGTCGAAAACGCAGTTTTATGGAAATCTTTTTCGGCTATTTTCACTTGGTGGTAGCCTTGGGTGAGGTCCGAAGACGTAAAAATTTTGTTTTTGCTTGAAATTGAGACGAGAATTTCATCTATTCTTGGTAAAGAAAATTTATCACTAACTACTTGTATGTTAAGGGCTCTATAATTTACTACAAGTCTAAGATCACCATTCTTTTTTTGTACCAAGATCACTGGTGCGCTATACGGAATTATACTGGGGCATATAATTTCATTTTTTTCTAATTCATGAATTTTATTTTTTAACCATTCTTTGTGCTTATACGGCACACGATATGGTTGTTTTGCTACAGGATTACCTGTCGTTAAAATTGAATGTTCATAAAACGGTATCAGTCCGATGTAATCTTCAAATACGGAAAACACTTCTTTAAAATTCCATAATAATTCGCATAATTTTTTCTTAAGTTCTAAGTCCGTAATATGATCCATATTAAATTTGTTGAAAAATTGCGATTTAGTTAGAGGATATTTGTTATTAGAGGTTTTAATGCCGTTAACTAGGTTTCTTTTAGAGTTTTCCCATCTATTTAAATCATTCTCTGATAAAACTTGAATTTGAACTAAACACATCCCCTTTTTTAAACACGTCCAATGGCTTAACATAGCGCCAGTATGAATTTAATAGACAATGAAAATAAAGAGAAATATTACGGATACGCGATAAGGAAAACAAAAGTCCCTCCCAAAACGATGCAAAAATTCAAATATCACAGTTGATTGAACCAGTGGGTAGCAAATCCGAAATATGGCTCGCGATCCCGTCAAATGAAATTCCCGAAAATCTGCTATGCGAAGAACAGATCATATCTTACGACAAAGGAGAACATTTTATTTGGGTAACTAATAACCACGAAAATAATACAATAAAAAAGGGGACGTGTTCTGTTCAAATCCAAGTTTTATCGGAGAATGATTTAGATAGGTGGGAAAATTCGAAAAGAAACCTAGTTAACGGCATTAAAACCTCTAATAACAAATATCCTCTAACTAAATTGCAATTTTTAAACAAATTTAATATGGATCATATTACGGACTTGGAACTTAAGAAAAAATTATGCAAATTATTATGGAATTTTAAAGACGTATTTTCCGCATCTGAAGATGACATCGGACTGATGCCATTTTATGAACACTCAATCTTAACGACTGGTAATCCTGTAGCGAAACAGCCATATCGTGTGCCGTATAAGCACAAAGAATGGTCAAAAATAAAATCCATGAATTAGAAAAAAATGAAATTATACACCCCAGTATAAGTCCGTATTCTGCACCAGTGATATTGGTACCAAAAAAGAATGGTGATCTTAGACTTGTAGTAGATTATAGAGCCCTTAAAAAACAAGTAGTTAGTGATAAATTTCCTTTACCAAGAATAGATGAAATTCTTGGCTCGATTTCAAGCAAAAACAAAATTTTTATTTCTTTGGACCTCACCCAAGGCTAAAACCAAGTGAAAATAGCCGAAAAAAGATGTCCATAAAACTGCATTTTCAACAGCTGAGTGTGGTTCATACGAATATTTAAGAGTACCTTTTGAACTTAAGACAAGTTCAAGCGCACTATGTAGACCATTATTGCATCTATTAAGAGGATTAAAGAATATCATTCATTTTGTTGACGATGTCATATGCGTGGGAGAAAATGCTGAACAACACTTAGCAACATTAGCTAAGGTGTTCGAGAAGTTCAGACAGGGCAATTTAAAATGCCGGCCTGAGAAAGTAAATTCATTTCAACCAAAAATTTAATTTTTAGGAGTAGTAGTCACGCAAGGAGAGATATCTCCAGACCCTGATAAAATAAAATGTGTTGAAAACCTCAAACCCCCAAGAACTATGAAAGAATTAAGAGGAATTTTAGGTCTTACTGGCTACTTTAGAAAGTTCGTGCGCAATTACGCCCAAATTGCGAAACCCCTCACAGAATTAACTAAAGGGAACTCCCAAAATGTTACCTGGTCCCAGGAAGCTCAAACTTCCCTAGACCGTCTCAAAAAGGCACTCACTTCTGAACCAATATTATCACTTCCTGATTTCGAAAACGGACAATTTGTGGTCAGAACCGATGCCAGTTCAAGAGGCATTGGGGCTATTCTTTCGCAAATAATTCCCATTGGAAACCCTGATCCTTTACAAGGACCTTGTAATCAAAAAAAAAATAGAAAAAGTTATATGCTATTCGAGTAGAACCTTATCAAAAGGCGAAAGTAGTTATACCGCCACAAACTTAGAATTATCATCTATAATCCACCACTTGGACAAATTTAGACACTATTTAATTGGTAGAAAATTTATACTACGATCAGACCATAAAAGCCTGCAGTACCTGCGCACATTTAAAAACCCCACGGGTTATTCTAGCTAGATGGATTATGAAAATCCAAGACCTAGATTACGAATTTGAACATTTAAAAGGTAAACAAAATGCAGCTTGTGACTTTTTGAGTAGATACCCAGAAAATATTCCGTCGGAAGCTGAGGAAAATGAACTTAACACTATCAATGCTAAGAGTAAACATAAATGTAAGAAAAACAAAATCAAAGACACAGTAAAAGAAAATAAGGTTAACTATTGTACCCTGTCTTTAGAAAATATAAAAAGAAAGCAAAAAAGGACGAAATATGTTAGCACTTGTTAATTATTTTGTGAATGATGATGCGTTACCAGATAAATTCAAAACTCTTAGAAAAGAGATAGATAATTTTTACTATGATCTTGATGAAGAAATACTATGTAGAATCGTGACTGCTGAGACAAATAGAAACCAAACCTCAATAATACCTGTGTTACCACAAAACTTAATAACACCTGCCTTCGAATATTTTCATTCAGATATAGGTGGACACTTAGGAGTAACGAAAACTTTCCATAAATTAAAACAATATTTTTACGTGCCGTCGGGAATAACAAAACTTAAAGAATTTGTAAGTACATGCGAAGCGTGCAACTTAAGAAAAAACACCAAAGCTTATCCTAACCCTCCAATGGGAAGAGTCCCGTTAGCGAGATTCCCCTTCGATATTGTCTCATTTGATTTATATGGAACCAGCGGAGGATTACCTGTTTCCAACAGAGGCCATACTTGTATTCTTTCAGTTATAGACCATTTTTCTGGTTTTACTTTTGCAAAAGCATTAAAACATCAAGGCACCTACACCACAAGTAAGGCGTTAGCGAAATTATTTTTAAATTTTGGCATTCCAAATAAGGTTGTAAGCGACAACGGAAGCAATTTTGTTTCAAAAGTAACAAAAGACTTAATGAGTTTTTCTTAACATAGATAAAATGGTGACATCCCCATATCACCCTCAAGCTAATGGTAAAATAGAAAATAGGCATAAAATATTTTCGAATGTATTAAGCATTTATACAAAAGACAACAGGAATGATTGGGATCAATTCTTACCTTATTTAACTAGCGTAATCAACACTGCTTATTCAGAAACATACAAAGACGATCCATTTTATTTACTTTTTGGTCGTGATTTTAGAATCCCGTATGATGAGATTATCTAATCTCGGCAGTATTATAATAACTCGGAGGATTACAAACAAGAATTCATAAATAGGATGAGGAAAACTTATAAAATATTTAGGAAAGAGTTGGAAAAATGTAAAATAAACCAAGAGCTAAGAAACCAACCCAAAGTCAAGGAGAGTAAAGATTTCAAAATAGGAGACTGCATCTACCTAAGGAACGAGGCAAAAACGGAAGGCAAAAAACTTTCCAACAAATATTCTGGACCGTACAGAATAGTCAAAAAGTGAGATAACGATTATACTTTTAAAATGGAGAACCCCGATAGTGGAAGAACTTACAAGGCGCATGTTAGCCGAATAAAAAGAGCCAAATTTCCAGAGAGATGGGTACCGCGTCCCTCGTCTACTGATTCGTCAGATGCAGAAAATGAGCCCCCTAAATCAAGATTGGCAGAGCTAAAACCCTTTAATTTCAAGAAAGACTGTTTCGAGGATAAGAGCGATGAGAAAAACTTTGAAGAATTTTTATCCATGAAAAATTAAGTTATTCCTAAAGGAAAATTCCTACTACCAGAGAGAATAAAACGCCAAAAGATCCAAAAAGTTTGTCATCAGAGAGCGCAGGAGAATTAGATTATACGATATCTCCAAAAACCCAATTTTTCCCTGATAGAATTTCGACCCCTTGTCCACCCAAAAGATTTCCAGACGATATGGCTTCCCCTGCAACACCAATAGAGATGCCCCTGTCTTTACAGGAGGAATTAAACAGAGCTGTAGAAACTCCCGGTATTACTGTAAAGAAAACTCCTCCCAAAGATTCAACTAAAACAAATCTGCGAGAAGCTATGGATTTCATAAATTTCCCAATAAAAACGAGTCAAAGTTCATTGTCTAAGAATAAAACTGCCAAGGTTGACCAGCAAGGACAATATCATGATATAACTGCGTCCAAGGTCAAACCTAATCAATGGACTTCATGGAGGGAAACACTAGTGCAAAGAATGCCCCATCCCCCTGAAGACATGACATTTAAACAATGGCGGAACCCCGCAAAAACTTTTGATTCCTCTCAAAGCTCTCAAGAATCTTTCAAATCTGCCAAGTTGAAAACTCAAAGCGAGGACTTAGAGAATAAACCTTCTACTTCCAGAGGAGTAGAAATTTACGAAGGAAGGGCGGGTGATACCTCAAAAACGCGAAGTGCCACCTCTAAAAGTTCTAATGCGGAATCATTGAAACCAGTTCCAAAGAGTCTGACGGCGAATCAGACCATATAGTAGTTAAAGAAACAGGAAAGTCAAAACCGACTTCAGCGGCCGCGGACGCAAAAGAAACAAAATTAAAAGGGTAAGAATCTTATATCGCTAGCAAAACCTAAAAAGAAAAAACCGCAAGAAACAGAAGAAAAAGTAACGACACAGTCAGGTAGAACGGTTAAGAAACCGGACAGATTAAAATACCTTAAAAATACAAAAAAAAAGATTTTTAATGGATAAGCGTCATAAAGGAATAATAATTTAAAAACTCTTAGCTCACAAGTAAAAATCATACAATTATAAAAATGCTGTAGAAAAATTTTGTTCAACATATATTAAGGCTTCGCTTGAATCAAAATCCTCTGATACCGTCTGTTCAACATATATCAGTTCCCGAAAAGAAATTCTAATTAAAAAGTCACATTGCATATAATTAATTCGAATAATTTTCTTTGATATAAAAAGTCTACCCGTACCATTCTAGTACGATGTATCCAGTCCAGCTGAAAGAAGCCATGATAGGAAGTACTAAGCGAGAAATATTCATACACCTTAGAAATGATCTTTGTCTATTTTCTGTTCTTTGTAAGTTATACCCTGGGGCATATATGGTTCTTATAAAAGGGATGTTCGTATATACTTCAGAGAGGGCTCATTTGATTGGAAGTTGAAAATTCGAGCTCGCTTTTTAATAGTCAAAAGAGATCCGAGGGCAGCTAGCCACCCCCCCCCCCCCCCACGCCTTCTTTTTCCAAACCCAACTGATGAAAATTTTGGATAGACATTTTGTTAAAAATGTCTTTGATCTTTGTTAAAAATGTCCAATGATCTTTGGCTATTTTCTCAAAGCTCTCAAGAATCCTTCAAATCTCCCGAGTTGAAAACTCAAAGCGAAGACTTAGAGAATAAACCTTCTACTTCCAGGGGAGTAGAAATTTACTTAGGAAGGGGAGGTGATACCTCAAAAATGCGAGGTGCAACCTCTAAAAGTTCTAATGTGGAATCATCGGAAACCAGTTCCAAAGAGTCTGACGGCGAATCAGACCGTATAGTAGTTAAAGAAATTGGGAAATCAAAACCGACTTCAGCAGCTGCGCACGCAAAAGAAACAGTATTAAAAGGGAAAGAATTTTTGAAAAGACAATACAAAAAGTTTGATCTTATTTCGCTAGCAAAACCTAAAAAGAAAAAACCGCAAGAAACAGAAGAAAAAGTAACGACACAATCGGGTAGAACGGTTAAAAAACCTGATAGATGGAATTACACTTAATTAGTATAGGATTAAAATATTTTAATGGATAGGCGTCATAAAGGAATAATAATTTAGAACTTTTAGCTCACAAGTAAAAATCACACAATTATAAAAACGCTATATAAAAATTTTGTTCAACATATATCATGGCTTCGCATGAATCAAAACCGTCTGATTACGTCTGTTCAACACATATCAGTTCCCGAAAACAAATTCTAATTAAAAAGTCACATTGCATATAGTTAATTCGAATAATTTCCTTTAATATAAAAAGTCTACCCGTACCATTTCAGTACGATGTATCCAGTCCAGCTGAAAGAAGCCGTGATAGGAAGTACATAGCGAGAAATATTCATACACCTTAGAAATGATCTTTGGCTATTTTCTGTTCCAAGAGAAACTGTTGGAACTTTTTCTTGCTACAATAATACAGAAAGAATACACCCAAGTTACAAAACAGAATTACTGTTACAAGATGTGGGTACGATAACCATAAAACAAGGATGTCGACTTGTAACTAAAGAGTCAACTGTTCGAACTTCGTTAATTACCCCGAGCACAAAAATAATAAGTCCCAAAATAATCAATTTCAAGGCAATTAACTTGTCGTACACTGTTCCAAATATAGAAAACGAGGAAATAAGAACCTCGATATGGTCCAAAATAGAAAAGAATAAAGGGACACTAAAACTTACAAAAATAAGAGAAGCATTAGACTCCCAGATCCCCCTATTTACGAATGAAGACCAAAGATTAACGTACGTGGATGATAGATACGGATTATTTTCAACCAATTTTTGGTGGAACATACTATTGACCGTATGTTTCGTATTCGCGATTTCCCTGACCATAAGAATCTTACTGACTTTTAATTATGGAAAAACCCTGAGACTAAGAAGGCAAAAACCAAGAGAAGAACACGGGGAAACGACTGAAATGCAGAAGTTAAACCCGGAACCCCATGAGAACGTCTAAGCCAAGAAAAAGGGAAGACATTAGAAAACAAGTGGGTATAGAGATCTCCAATCGTCCTTGCTATGTCTTGTTCCCTCATTGTAGTGTTGTTTACGTAAAACCGTGCGGTTACGACGCTCCAACACACGTTCTTAAACAGCACGGATGTGCGTGAACAATGCAGGCATGAAATATGTTGTAAAATTAGACCTCAAACTTAATAATGTAGAGTAATTTATGTTTAAAGGATTGTTTTTAAATCTAAGGGAGAATTAAATAAGTATTGAAGAATTAAATAAGCCTTGTATTGTTGCTTCCTTTCTCAAAACAAATTTGAAGACATCTCTGTTTTAGATTTCCCAATGGGAATTGTATGTATATGAAACCAACATGATAATAATGGCTTTTTATGTAGTAATATCAGTGTATCTTTTTATATTGTCTTGTAGGGTAATCTTCACACTAAAATGCACCTAATTATATTGTTTATTATATATTATGACTATTTGTTTTAAAGAACGTGTGATTCTGCCTCGTTGTTTTTATTACAGGAAGTGGATCGACATATTGGAAATCAATTATTACAATGCGTAGTCCAGTGCAGATACAACCTAGTAGCATCTATTTTCATCATACCTCAATCAACGAAGAGTAATCACAATAAACTCCAGGCAATCTTCGTCCTAGCTTCGTTTACGAGAATTATAGTTACCTTTGATCGTTGTTTCCTCGACCACGAGCTATGTCGCGTATCAGGTAACACTATATTTGAATCTCAGTATCCAGTGCATTATCGAACTATATAATCACATAAATCCTGAGAACCCCATCGACCAGTACAAGATATAAGTACATAAATATCGCCTTTGATAATCATTATGGACCCATATACCAAATGACCGTATAGTTATGATATTTGATGACCCCAAAAATTATTTATGTGTCACAGACTCACGCGTTGAATCCCTTTCGACCATCTCTCGGAATCCATCCTATCCCCTCTGTGTGGAAAGTTCATATCTCTGTTATCCCATAAATGTTACGAGATAATTTCTGAAAAATGGACCTGGAAACCAACAATTGAATTACAGAAACCAAAATTAACCCCAGTGACTAACCCTTCAGTGACAATATACCCCTCCCACAAGTTAAAGACAATACGTTGAAGGAGTCACTATAGTTTGATGTCGACCTGTTCCAAATCCAAACTTCAATTCCCCCGTGATTAACCTAGCAATCACCGCAAAGGTTAATAGACGCAAGCCATGAACTAACAATTTTATAAGAGAACTGTGATTACTAAGTGCACGAATGAACAATTTTATACGAGAAATAAATTCTCTATGTGCCTCAAAATATCCCAAAAATGATATGCTGAGAAGAAAATAAACGCACTCCCAGTGTTCGACCCCTTAATGATAAGGCACCCTATGAACTATCAAAAAGCAGGTGAGAATGAACTCTGATAGCATATTCCCACACCTGTAGTTGGAAGCATCATTTCCCAGTTGACAATTAGAGAAAGCTTGTCGTGTGAACACAATCATGCTCGAACTGTTCCATGAAGAAACTATATCGTAAGTGCTTTAAAAATTTTGCCAAGACCAAAAGAGTGAAGGACCATAATTTACAACAGAAGGATTGAGTACGCTAAAGAGACTTGAAGGTGATGAAATAGGTGTGAATTTACATATTTTACTTCTTAATAACTTTGATAGCTCAAAAATTCCAATATTCTATCATTAATATTACATAGCAAACATCCTCAGTGAAAGTGTCCTAATGCTTACCAGTGAACATGGTAAACATAATATTGTGTGTTTTAAATCGTTCTTGTATGCAGCGTTAGATGTTCAGATAGAGTTAAGTGTAACGTTGTTGTACTATACATTTAATTTAGAGTAGATAGTAAGCAGTGTGCCCTATAGTCAGCAAAATCAAAAAAAAAATCTTATATAAAGGTAGAATAGCCCCAACCTTGTTGGAAATGTAAAAGTAATCAGTGTTAGATGTAGAAAAAGAAAAAAAAATCCTTAGTATAGTAGATAGGCTAGAACCACAGATAATCTTAGTCCGGTATGTGAACTTTAGAAAAAGATATATAATGAAATAAGAAAAGTAATAGAAACAATTTTTAGCACTCCTGATTAAGCTTATATAAAAGTATAAAATAATACAATGTCAATTAAAATTACCTAGGACAAATAGTAAACAAATCGCGAATATTTCAAAACCGAAGGGCAAGCAAGTCCTAATGACGGGACGTCATTAAATATTGGGAAGGGTAATATGTACCGTGAGTAAAATGTGATATATTTCAAATACAAAAAACAAAGTTCCTTCTTTCTAAAGATAATTCCGACTTCCTCTAATTAAGTTTAAATCTAGTTTCAAAAAAAGAAACTTCTTAATCAGCAAAAAGAGAAATTGCATTTTAGCCTCAGACAAAGAACGGTGCTATTCAGTTTTGGATTTCACTAAGATAGTGGGCAATAAAAAAGATGCTAGACACAATGTTTCTCAGGAAGTTTAAATTATAAGAGCGGTGTGAACGTTTGAATCATCAGAAATATTTAAAACAAATTGTTGGACGAGGAGTTTGGCCCGCCTCAGGACTTGGGCCAATTGTGAGTCAGCTCTTAGAGCGCAGGACAAAAACTAAGTTTTATAGTGTTGTAAAAGTGCTTTTTTGGGGGATTCGTAAATCAGATTCAGGATTATTAAGAGCAGAATTATCTCGGCGTTCAAGCATTGCAATTGAATCATTGTTATTATCTCTGCTCCTATTTGTCGTCAATTGAAGTGAGCATTGCTGTACAACTAAATATGTAAGTCATAATAAAACTATTGCTTTTCTACTTGTGTTTATCTCGTTTTATATGTCTGTATCTAGTCGCACGACAGGTAATTAGTTCGTATGCTTCCAAGGTAGCGCTCCCAGGGATCTGATCTCTAGATAGTTCGAGGAAAAGTGGTTATATTTATATAATTACATATTTTATTTTCTCTCAATGATTGAGGGTGGCGCGGTCATAAATTTACCTTACTCCCCATTGCTATGGCGCGATCATAAACTTAATTTTCTCATTATTTTTATAGCTTGCCTAGCCTATTAAGTAGCCTAAGAAAAATCACCTCGGAAGAACTGGCGCGATCGGTATACCGCTGTAAATCGTAATATTACATATGGCACAGCCCTTAGCGCTCTAAGTGGCGCTATCGGAGAACCTATAAGGTGTAAGTTCACAGCCTTAAAGCATAGTATTACATTTGACGCGGTCAATCATTATTACCACAATTAGAGCAGCCATACAAGTTTATCGCTACACATGCAAGGCCGTATCTAGCGGCGGTAGGGGGTTTCATCCCCACGAAATGTTTTTCTGACTCGTAACTCCCCCCGTAAAAAACCTTGTGCAAAACACCCCCGAAAAAAAAATCCTGGATACGGCCCTGATACCATGCTTCGTGAAACTACACATAATTTTTCCCCTGGCAAAAAGAATAGTTGTCCAAGAATCTGAACTGTGCTTCCTTAATGGGTGATTTTGAATTTATTCCACTATTTTTTGTTTATCGAGCCTCGTTTCTGCTTTAGAGGTGAAGATTCCGGTTAAGAAAGCAAGAAGAAGTTTCAAGTCAAAGGTAGATCAAAATTTAAGGGGATAGAATGTTCCGAGGCAGTGTAATAGATTTGATCTCAGCTTGGTACAATGTCAAGAAAAATGGATTTTCAACTAAATTTTTTTCTGGAATTTAAACCAGTCAAAAATCTATTTTCTTGTTGAAACTGTGGTTCGTGTTTTAAGTCCAATAAATTGCTGAAATTGTTAAGACTTATATGCTTTTCAGTAGAAAGAATATAATTCTCAACGTAAATAGGTGCTATTAATCAAAATGATTTGGATTTCAAAAGTAGATAAAAATTTTTTGAATATCATAATAAATTTGACTAAGGTGCGATTTAAAGTACTATATTCAATAGAAATCCAAATCAAATATTAGAACTTTAACAGAAAAAAGAGGAAGCTAAATATATTTTTAATTTTAAAATAGGCGAATTTACTTGTTTACAAAACACACACACAGAATTTTATGTACAACCTTTTAAGCTTATGATCAATATTTTGAAACAATGGAAGAATATTTAAGAATGTTTTAATCTCGTAATTTTATGAAATATTTACATTGTGTTAATAAAAGAGACACAATCATTTTTAGCCATTTCTACTTAAACGCAAGACAGGAACATACTTAAAGTGTTATGATTTAAGATAAATTTGACAAAAAAAGTCGTCTCCATCAACTGTAAACGCATAATATTCAGCCTAGACGGGCGAAGTAGATTTAATGATGAGAAATCTAAACGACGGAGCGACGATTTTGCCTGTAATTCCTAAAAGCTCTTCACTTAATTTATCCCCTAATGATACTTAATTTATCCCCTAATTCACTTAATCTATCCCCTAATGATAGCCCAAATTATATATATTCATGAATTTTCTGAATCTTCATATACAAATAAAATAGTGCCATTGGATTCCTTATTATCTGCTATGTATGAAATTCGTAGAGAGTGTTTAGTTTGGGTCATTTGTTTAGGCATTAGGGAGGGGGATGGTAAAGTAAATTCACCTGCTCTTAGAAATTAAATAAGAAGGTATTTTAAACTTATTATTTTTGAAAATTTTATAGTGTTTCCTTCAATAGGGGCAAGCCACTACATAGGAGCCAAGAAAACTTTTTTTATATAAGAATATACTACCTTAAACACTTTGGGAAACATAAGACACAAGATCAATATCAGTAAACTAAGCTGACTACTTGCCATCAGAATCAAACTTTCACCAAAGCACTGTAGTTGATTAAAATTTGGACGTCAGACTCACCATACAAAGCTATATAGTTGACAAAAGTCTCGATAACCACTGGAACGTTGTCTCTTGTCAAGGGTAATTCATTCAGATCAAGACTCGATGGAATCGTCTTTTCTTCTAACATCCTCTGAAATGCTTGGGTTTCGGATGGTAAGTCCATTTGTATGTATATTATCTCCTCATTTTGTGTGTTTATAAATAAAAGTGGCCCAGTTTCGTAGGCTTGGCTGCAAGCTTTTGTTTCACTGGATCCTAAAAAAAAATTAATAAACATTTTGAAAAATGTTACAAAAAGCAAAGATAAGGCATGTTTTTCGAAGGTGAGAATTTAAAATGAAAGGGAGAGTCAAGTTAAGCTATTAGTGTGCACACAAAACAATCAAACGAAATGAAATTAAAACGAAATTAGACCAATACATTTAGAAGGCCGAGAGATTATCTTAATTGACATCATTCGGCACAAAAATCTACATAATATGACTCTAGCTAGTCAAAACCTTGTCAGTTAAAATGCGTTTTGGCAGTACCCCCCTTAAGAGCGGCATCATTTGAAAAGAAGCGTCATTTCTCCTCCCTGTATTTTCGCCTCCCCCTTTTATTTTAGAATGCATGCTGTAGCCAGTATGGATAACGATGATGTGGTTAACTCAAAATAAACGATGTCACACGATATAATTTTCACAGGAGAGTGGAAAAACTAGAACAGTGCTTTTGTTTTGTAATTATGCATAAGAAGATAATATTTACATTTGGTAGGTGCAAGGAAGGTTTCTTAAGAATCAAAGACATTAAAAAAACAAAAAAAAACAATATCTGATTCCAAAGCGTAACATATCAATTGTTTTTGTCGCCAAGAAAAAAGGACACAGCACGTTTTAGAAGAAAAGGCAAGTTCTGAAAACCAAATTAGATAGAAAACAACAGCGAACTGATCGAACTTATTTTTATAAAAGGCTTGAGCTGTAAATTTAAGTTCTACGATAAGTCGAATGGTACCTTTCAAGCTACCGCTGCCAAGCAATCAATATGGTTGGAGTCAGGCTAATGCAGGAATTCCCTGGGATTTTCAACAGCTTTCTTAAGGCAAAAATTTGAAAATATGATAAGATCAGGCATAAAGAAAACACAGAAAATAGGAGAGCCAAGATTGGTAACTCCTTGTATTTAATATTCAGATAGAGAAGCTAGATTCAACCTAAACTACATCGTACAATCAAGTTGAGAATAAAATACAAATGTAATTGGATTCGAACACATGAAACTTGAAAATATAACAAGATTAGACATGAAGAAGGTCCGGCTAAATAAGAGAACCATGTTTGATAGCTTATTAGCCACCAAAAAATTTAAAACTCAGATGAAGAAGCTTAAGCTAGCCTACACTCAACTGCACAATCAAGTTGGGACTAAAACCAAGTGTAAATGGATAAAAAAGTTAATTAGGTTATCTTTCTCTTCAGCATTTCTGGCAAATATATAATTATTGAAACGGTGATACAAATTCTCTGCAACTTATTTTTATGAGAAAACTAACGACAGGGTCTATGCAGCCGTACTCAAAGCAAACTTTCTAATATCAATAAAGATGAGGTCTAAGACTTCTGCAAAATATGAGATAAACAAACCATAAAATTTTCGTTCAAGTTAAATTACCAATGCATCAGAATAGAAAAAAAAATTGAAAATGGTGACCAGAAAGAAAATTGTTAACCAAAATTACTAACCAGTATTTACTTCGAAGCAACAACTCTTTCTACGTTTTAATTAAATTTCGAACTTCGAATATGATTCACTACCTTTAACCTTATGAAGTCGAAATATTAATAATGGTCTAGCAGTATTGACCTGAGGAAAGATGAAATCAAAGTTAAATTGTAAACTGTAATTTAAAAAAAAAGAGACAAGGGAAAACATAATATGAAATCAGAAAGTTATGGTCGAAACAAGATTTCTCCAGTTTTCGTTCCATGCTTTACAGGTCCTGGAGAAATGAATGCTTGAGGGACTACTTCAGATACTCTTTTCTGAAATAAGTAACCAAACATCACTTCAGCTCAGACTCTGTCTCAAGGCCAGGCAACAGTCTCTTTTTTTGGCACCAAGTTTTCCAAAATGTAATGTCATGTTCAGCTATCCCACTAATAATCACATTTCAGGTGAGAACCACAGAGTTAAAACTTTTATCGCTCTATTACAAAAAAACTGAGATTAGCGGCAAAACAAAATACAAAAACAAAATAGGCCAAAAGTAAAGTATTTCTTCAGCTTTGGATTGCTGCTTTGATACTTCTTGCAATATGAAGCTACTCATTAGTTTTAATATTCTGTATCTAATGCACATGTCCTTCAGAATTGTTTTAGTAGCATAGAAAAATTTCGTAAAAAACATAAATTACGAACTAATTTTAAGTATTCTCAAAATCCCATGGGAAATCCATTGGTTAACGGAAGTTTAAGCTGGCCTCAAGCATGGACTATCTATTAGGTTTCATCCGATATCTCACTCCTGCAGCAAAATACATGGGCCAAGTACTCCTCAATTAAACTTGCTATCTAATAAAGCTCGCCCACCCGTGCAATGTTGCCCGACGTCATTGGATTGGATAACGCTCCGCCTGCACAATGTCATTGGATACCGTCAACCTTTAAGAAGCCTCAATGGTAACTAACAAATGAAAGATATTGTGGAGTTGATGCACGTTTAGAATATGCTAACTAATATAGCGGCTAATGATTTTGATGATTACTTTGGTTGACATTTTTCATAAGTAATCACTTCTAGTACTACCAGCATTTTGATCTGTAGGACGAAAGAGATAAAATTGAGATTCATGAGCCTGTCCTCTCACTTCTTCTCTGAGCTAACGAAGTAATAAATTAAATTGAATATAACTGGAGAAACAGACGAATTCTATAGAACATTTGGATATTGGATATGAATAAAAAATTGGAACTGACACTAGGAATATACCTAGACATGCGACAATTAAAGATTTACACTTGGTTGAGAAAATAAATCACGAGATATTTAATATACCTCACTGGTTGCCTCCCAATGTTAAGATTGATATAAAGCTACAACTTGCACCGTCCAATTTTACTTTGAAAAAGTACTTGGCACCGCTCTCGATGTAATAGTCTTTCTCACCTCAGGAATACTTCATGTACAAAAACAACAAGTTATGAGTTCTATTGCTTTGGCAAATGAGAAATTGAGAGCTAGTGGAAATAATATCAAACTGCTAGTTCCTCATACAATCACAAATCAACAACATATTGCTAAGAGTACATGTACCTACGCCGATTCGTAATTTGTCAATGGAAACATTCCTTCAAAACTTGCTTTGGTATTCTTAAAAACTGCCAGTGCCGTAGGATCATGAACAAATGTTGGAAATTCTGTCTCTTGTATGTAAAGTAAATGGAATTGCGCTCTACAATTTGTCCTTTGATAAATCCTAAAGGACCTTATATTAATTGACAATGCAATCCCTAGATCGAGATTCATAATTATTTTTAAATGATATAACCGAAGAAATGTTTGCAAAAACTGATGGTATTATTGTATTGGATTTGTCCGGTACTCAAGATATGACTATTGTCTGAACGGGTATAGTACGTTTAGAGTGTAGCTTTGCCAAACGATTGGAAGAGAGTATTGCATTAATCTCGCTAAAGCAATTTGAATCCTATTGAGAAATTACCTCTAATAGCAGTGTTCTATTAGACTTGATATCATGAACACAAATCAAACAATCAATGTATTCAATTTGGATCCTTGCATGTCCAAATACAAATTCTATTGCCTACCATCGGATTTTTTCGATCATATTCAAAGCGCTAGCAATACCCTTATCCTTTTTAATAGTAACCCATCAACATCAACTGTTAAAATTTGCCCATGATTTCTACGCACCTCCCATTAAAAACTTTCTTGAGCAAAGTGGAAAATCTATTATTCAAGACTCGAAGTGAGCACAAGATTTATCAACCAAAAGCTGCGATTTTCATGCACTATTATATTTTGTTTTCCGTTGACCGGATATACATACAGTGAATTTCTTTGCATTTATGATGAAAATCCTAGATTGAACCACTTTCTAGTAGTTCCACCTATGCAATATAAATTTCAGCGCCCTAAGAATGAAATGCTTTAAAAATTTTTGTTAATTTATTTATTAATACAACTTGTATGTAAAAAACTCTATGTCCTTTAGATTTCTTTTTCAACGAATAAGTAACCATTGTTAATGATAAGTGGCGGCATCTCGTCAGGATTCAGCTTGTATTCATCTTGGCATGCAAAGTTTGGGGTCAAATTTTCTACAATATAAGGTAACTTTATTTTTCTTAATCTCTTTCTAAAGTCAATCATACCCTTCTGATTCATAATATAAAATTCACATGTTTCAATTTGCTAATTGGAAGCAATGTCACACACAAAATTATCATATGAAGAATCACTTTCTGTAACAGCCAAATAAAAGTCAGTAGGTTTATGATAATAGTAACTGGTATCTTCACAGCGATGTCGTAAAAACCGGAGTCTCTTATTATTCCAGCAATTAAAGCAAAGACCAGGCTCTTCTTCCCAAAGCAATTTAAAACAACGACGATACCAGTCTCTTAAAAATAAACTGAAATCACGTTTAGGTTTTCTTGCAATCATGCCGGGGTAAGTATTTTGCTATGTTCACATTTATTATAGTGACAATTGGAGCATAGGAAACACCTAGTATGAGAGTCGCAAATTTTTTTTGAAGACAGGAGTTACAGTCTTTAATTTGTATAGCGTATCCTCTGTGCAATTTATATGGATTGCATAATCTGCACTTTTCATTATAGTCACATTATACTTTTCACTGATAACATTATATTTTTTCTGTATTTCTTTTAAATAAATTGATTGATTGATTAATTGACTTGTCAACAAAAGTAAAATTACCATAGGATGACCAGCTGCTTAATGTATACAAGCATAATGGACGTGTGTAAAACATTTTTTTCGATGTTAACTGTCTCACTTTCAAAAAGAAACTGACTCCCGATCAATGAAATGAATGTCTTCTAGGAGGAGGACTAGTCGATTGACGTCAAAAAACGTGTTTAGACATGATATTTTTTTTAAATGTCGACTTATTTTTTGTTTTAATCTAGGTAGTGTTCGAAATCCTTATCACAATATCATTTTGTTTTGTTCTAATTAATATATCAATAAATTGAGTAAATGTATCTGGGCCACGACGTAAAAGTTTCATACAATAGTACAAAGACGGTGGATCATTTCTCATTGTGTCGTTAAGCGTTCTTTGAAAAAACATTTTACTTTGAAAAGATAACTCTAGAGAATCATCATCTAGAATCAAACATTTTTCCAAAATTACTAGATCCTGTATGATTTTTTGCTTTTAAATCAAGTCATTTTTAAATCCTGACACTCTCACTACCGATTATTGGCTAATTATGACTCTTTCTCGCTAGTATTATACTTACTCCTTTCTTACACATTGATTAACATCATTGTCTTCAATATTTCACTAACGCATTTAATTCGTCTTGTAATCTTTGTATAAGCATTCTATTCACTTTTGCTGCAAAGCATAACTTTTATTCCGTCTTGAATTTGCTTAATGATATTACATATCGCGCGAACATCTCGTCTCATCCTAGGGTCAGCCGGCAACCCCTTGTACTTTCTACTGCAATATTACGCATTCTAGGTTTCATTTTGCCATTGTTAGCACCTTCAATATTCACTAGAGTAAAAGCATCCATTACTAAAGAATAATGCTCTCGATGTTCATACAGTGAACTCTTTTTCAGCACTGGAGCCAATCAATCAGCTCACGCAAGATTACGTCCCCCCTCAACTCCGATTACGTAACAGACACTTACATCTTTTAGAAAACATTCCATTTGATTTAACATGCCATCTGCTGGTTTTCATGGAATGACGGGATAGGGCTGTCGTAGAATCCAGGGACAGAACCCCCTTTAAAAGCAGGGATAGGGCTCCGTTCAAAATCATTATGCTGTCACTACTTACATTTAAGTGATTAGTGCAAAGTAAGAGAATAGCATTGCTGTGGTTAAGGTAGGAAATGAGGTTAGTAGCTGGTTTCGTATTAAACCAGGAGTTAACCAGGGTTGTTTCTATCCCCATTTAAATGGGTCCTGTTGCTGGACTTTTTTAAAGGTTCATTGCAAAAGCAATGGGAGATCACGGAATTAAATAGGCAGGTAAAATTCTCCTAGACTTAGATTTGAGCCTCCTCGATGACAATGTTAGCAAAATATATTGAATTCTAGAGGTTCCAGGATTTCAGGGTGCAAGAATAAGCTTAAAAAATAATGTCAAGAATATCAAGTCGCAAAGACTCAGAATAAGTGAAGGTCAAGAGATGATGCTAGAAAACGAAAATAACAATCAAGTGGACAGCTTCACTTAACCTAGGTAGTATTATTAGTAAAGATCGTGGGTGCAGTGAAGATGTTAAAAGTAGAATAGCCAAGACGCAAGGTGTTTTTTTACAGTTGAAAAAAGTTTGGAAGAATAGGAGGATGAGTCTACGAGCCAAGATTAGAATATTGGAAGCTACAGTGATGGCGGTGGTCAAGTATGGTTCTGAAGCGCAGGCGCTCCATAAAACGTAGGAGGATTTGCTCGATGTATTCCAGAGAAATTGCCTACGTGTTGTTTTGGGTACCCGACTGACTGATTGTATCTCAAACAATAAGCTGTATGAAAATGTGGTTCAATCCCACTTTCTAGGGCTATAATGAGAGAAAGAATGATATGGCTGGGACACGTCCTGTAGATGAAGGATGACAGATTGCCTAAGATTGTCATCGTCGGTCATTTGTCTAGGGCTAAACGAAAAGCCGATCGTCCCCGAATGGGATGGAAGGATGTCGTAAGGAAATATTTAAGATAAATAGGAAGTTCTTGGAAGGGTGTAAAGAGGAAGGCTTTGAATAGATTGGGATGGAGGAGGAGCATGAGTAGTTGTATTTATCTTGGGCGGCTTTGCGCTGCAGTAAGTTGTTAGTAGTGGCAGCAGTAAGGAGGGATATGAGCGTAAGGAAAATACATATTTAAGCCCCGAAGATTAGTTGTTCTTATGTACTTGAAACTCTTAGAAATTTTTGGAGGGGTGATGTTAAACCAATTCCATAGGTTATTTTGAATACAGACTTTCAAACGAAAAGAAAGAACAGCATTGAATCCGAAAAAGTGCTTAAATGAAGTCTTCGAGAGGCCTCCGAAGAGAGGCAAATCTAATTTAATTTTGATTCTGAACATTTAGATTTCCCTCTAAAATTTACCCCTCCCCCACAAAAATGATCCAACTTGATGGTTTTTTCTCAAGTTGGGAAGCTAGTTGAAAACAGGTTTCGTATTTATTCGCAAAATTGATAGGATGCCTGTTTTTCTTTGTTGTAATGCTGGAAAAGCTTGACGTCCACTATAGTAGTAAGTACATATGGAATTTGCCAAGGCCCCTGTACCGAACAGGTTTCTGGTGGGTATAGCCTGGTTTGGTGGGTACAATCTGGTTTGGTGGGTATAATCTGGTTTGGTGGGTATAATCTGGTTTGGTGGGTACAGTCTGGTTTGGTGGATATAGTCTGGTTTGATGGGTATAGTCTGGTTTGATGGGTATAGTCTGGTTTGGTTTTTCAAAGAGAGTGACTATGTTATTTGCTTGCGTGTATAGGAATTCCCATGTTATATGCTTGCATGTTTAGGAATTCCTATGTTATTTGCTTGCGTGTATAGGAATTCCCATGTTATTTTCTTGCGTGTATAGGAATTCCCTTGTTATTTGCTTGCATGTATAGGAATTCCCATGTTATTTGCTTGCGTGTATAGGAATTCCCATGTTATTTGCTTGCATGTATAGGAATTCCCATGGTATTTGCTTGCGTGTATAGGAATTCCCATGTTATTTGCTTGCATGTATAGGAATTCCTATGTTATTTGCTTGCGTGTATAGGAATTCCCATGTTATTTTCTTGCGTGTATAGGAATTCCCTTGTTATTTGCTTGCATGTATAGGAATTCCCATGTTATTTGCTTGCGTGTATAGGAATTCCCATGTTATTTGCTTGCATGTATAAGAATTCCCATGTTATTTGCTTGCGTGTATAGAAATTCCCATGCTATTATAAGATTTTATGTCCCCTTCCTATGCTATTCCAGGAGCTTATGTTCCTTCCTATGCTATTATAAGGGCTTTTCCGTGTGGTTTTTCTTTACTTGGTACCCATTAAAAACAAAATTTTTGTGTTAAATAAGTAGTTCTTATATCTTTTAAAAGAGCTTTACGGGGTTTGAGAAACTCGATTGCCTGATTCCGTGTGGTTTTTCTTTACTTGGTGCCCATTAAAAACACAATTTTTGTGTTAAATAAGTAGTTCTTGTATCTTTTAAAAGAGCTTTACGGGGTTTGAGACACTCTGTTGCCTGATTCCGTTTGGTTTTTCTTTACTTAGTGCTCATTAAAAACGAAATTTTTGTGTTAAATAAGTAGTTCTTGTATCTTTTAAAAGAGCTTTACGAGGTTTGAGAGACTCGGTTGTCTGATTCCGTGTGGTTTTTCTTTACTTGATGCCCATTAAAAACGAAATTTTTGTGTTAAATAAGTAGTTTTTGTATCTTTTAAAAGAGCTTTAAGGGGTTTGACAGACTCAGTTGCCTGATTCCGTGTGGTTTTTCTTTACTTAGTGCTGATTAAAAACGAAGTTTTTGTGTTAAATAAGTAGTTTTTGTATCTTTTAAAATAGCTTTAAGGGGTTTGAGAGACTCAATTGCTTGATTCCGTGTGATTTTTCTCTACTTAGTGCTCATTAAAAACGAAGTTTTTGTGTTAAATAAGTAGTTCTTGTATCTGTTAAAAGAGCTTTAAGGGGTTTGAGAGACTCGGTTGCCTGATTCCATGTGGTTTTTCTTTACTTGTTGCCCATTAAAAACAAAATTTTAGTAACACATTCTACACTGTTAGCAGTGTAAAAACAAATCCTCTTGATATTATTTGAAGAAATCATTACATAAATTTTTTTTTTTATTTTTTTGTACGTATCTTAAAATGACAAAATATGCTTACGGCTCTAACAATTGTGCTCTATGATTGGTCAGAGACACGATGTGGCTTTCCCACTGGTATTCTATGAAATGTCAGAGTGAATAATTTTTTTATCAACATCCATTGTCAGATACATCAAATAAAATTGACAAAATCTAAATTTCAGAATAAATAAATGCTTTAACAACATCCTTTATCGGATATGTCAAATAACATTGACATAATCTAAGTATCATAGTGACTAAATTCTATATCAACATCCTTTTCTCAGATAGATAGGATAAAATTGACAAATTCTAAGTGTTAGAGTGAATAATTTTTTTTTATCAACATCCTTTGGCAGATACATCGGATAAAATCTACAAAATCTAAATTTCATGTGCATAGCTTAAGGCTTATTAATTTATTTTGTTTGCATTTTTTTTATAATTAGCATATTTTTCTGCCTCAAAAAATTCATAATACTGTTTTTGTTTAGTTAATATTCTTAATGGCTTGTTAGCTCAGTTGGTTAGAGCGTCGTGCTAATAACGCGAAGGTCGAGGGTTCGATCCCCTCACGAGCCATAAGTTTGACCTTCGTATGGTAACTCCATAAGTTATTTTAGGGATATATTTTATATCGAGTTAACAAATTTTTATAGGAATCAATACACGCACAGACATGACACACAAACAGAATCATAGTGAGAGAGATATCCAAAAAGTTGGGTTGATCTAGGTTCACTTAGAGTGGATTTTGTCAATTTTAACCAACGAATCCGATGAAGGATGTTGTTAAAGCATTTATTCATTCTGATATTTAAATTTTGTCAATTTTTATTCGATGCATCTGACAAAGGATGTTGATAAAAAAAAATTATTCACTCTGACACTTAGATTCTGTCAATTTTTTTCGATGTATCTGGCAAAGGATGTTGATAAAAAAAAATTATTCACTCTGATGCTTAGATTTTGTCAATTTTATCCGACATATTCGACAAAGGATGTTGATAATGAATTTATTCACTCTGGATTTGTTTTTACACTGCTCACAGTGTAGAATGTGTTACTAAAATTTTGTTTTTAATGGGCAACAAGTAAAGAAAAACCACATGGAATCAGGCAAACCGAGTCTCTCAAACCCCTTAAAGCTCTTTTAACGGATACAAGAACTACTTATTTAACACAAAAACTTCGTTTTTAATGAGCACTAAGTAAAGAAAAACCACACGGAATCAGGCAACTGAGTCTGTCAAACCCCTTAAAGCTCTTTTAAAAGATACAAAAACTACTTATTTAACACAAAAACTTCGTTTTTAATGAGCACTAAGTAAAGAAAAACCACACGGAATCAGGCAACTGAGTCTGTCAAACCCCTTAAAGCTCTTTTAAAAGATACAAAAACTACTTATTTAACAAAAAAATTTCGTTTTTAATGGGCATCAAGTAAAGAAAAACCCCACGGAATCAGACAACCGAGTCTCTCAAACCTCGTAAAGCTCTTTTAAAAGATACAAGAACTATTTATTGAACACAAAAATTTCGTTTTTAATGAGCACTAAGTAAAGAAAAACCAAACGGAATCAGGCAACCGAGTCTCTCAAACCCCGTAAAGCTCTTTTAAAAGATACAAGAACTACTTATTTAACACAAAAATTGTGTTTTTAATGGGCACCAAGTAAAGAAAAACCACACGGAATCAGGCAATCGAGTCTCTCAAACCCCTTAAAGCTATTTAAAAAGATACAAAAACTACTTATTTAACACAAAAACTTCGTTTTTAATGAGCACTAAGTAAAGAAAAACCACACGGAATCAGGCAACTGAGTCTGTCAAACCCCTTAAAGCTCTTTTAAAAGATACAAAAACTACTTATTTAACACAAAAATTTCGTTTTTAATGGGCATCAAGTAAAGAAAAACCACACGGAATCAGACAACCGAGTCTCTCAAACCTCGTAAAGCTCTTTTAAAAGATACAAGAACTACTTATTTAACACAAAAATTTCGTTTTTAATGGGCATCAAGTAAAGAAAAACCACACGGAATCAGACAACCGAGTCTCTCAAACCTCGTAAAGCTCTTTTAAAAGATACAAGAACTATTTATTTAACACAAAAATTTCGTTTTTAATGAGCACTAAGTAAAGAAAAACCAAACGGAATCAGGCAACCGAGTCTCTCAAACCCCGTAAAGCTCTTTTAAAAGATACAAGAAATACTTATTTAACACAAAAATTGTGTTTTTAATGGGCACCAAGTAAAGAAAAACCACACGGAATCAGGCAATCGAGTCTCTCAAACCCCGTAAAGCTCTTTTAAAAGATATAAGAACTACTTATTTAACACAAAAATTTTGTTTTTAATGGGCACCAAGTAAAGAAAAACCACACGGAAAAGCCCTTATAATAGCATAGGAAGGAACATGAGCTCCTGGAATAGCATAGGAAGGGGACATAAACTCTTTATAATAGCATGGGAGGGGACATAAGCCCTTAAAATAGCATGGGAATTCCTATACACGCAAGCAAATAACATGGGAATTCCTATACATGCAAGCAAATAACATGGGAATTCCTATACACGCAAGCAAATAACATGGGAATTCCTATACATGCAAGCAAATAACAAGGGAATTCCTATACACGCAAGCAAATAACATGGGAATTCCTATACACGCAAGCAAATAACATAGGAATTCCTATACATGCAAGCAAATAACACGGGAATTCCTATACACGCAAGCAAATAACATGGGAATTCCTATACATGCAAGCAAATAACATGGGAATTCCTATACACGCAAGCAATTAACATGGGAATTCCTATACATGCAAGCAAATAACAAGGGAATTCCTATACACGCAAGCAAATAACATGGGAATTCCTATACACGCAAACAAATAACATAGGAATTCCTATACATGCAAGCAAATAACATGGGAATTCCTATACACGCAAGCAAATAACATAGTCACTCTCTTTGAAAAACCAAACCAGACTATACCCATCAAACCAGACTATACCCATCAAACCAGACTATATCCACCAAACCAGACTGTACCCACCAAACAAGATTATACCCACCAAACCAGATTATACCCACCAAACCAGGCTATACCCACCAGAAACCTGTTTGGTACAGGGGCCTTGGCAAATTCCATATGTACTTACTACTCACTATTTACCGAAAGTAAGGTAAAGCATGTTTACAAGCAAAACTTATACCATTAATGAACAAACAAAGGCAATATAAATTTATATTTATATTTATGTCTGTTAGTCACCAACTAACTGATGTTTTTGTTTTAATTCTACTTTATCCCCTTGTTAATTTTACGAGTTTTTTTTTGTTTTTTTTTTTAGGCATTTTTGCTGACTTGACATTGGCCTTCTAATTTTATGAGTTTACTTTGTACTTTGTTTTTGTTTTTAACGTTTTTACGTCTTTGACATTGACCCTTTTATAATTTTCTGTTGTTGTTTGATTGTTTGTTTTTGTTGTTCTTTTTTCGCTGTATTTGACGCTAAAGTGCGAATTCGGCCCTTTTGGGCTTGTGATAGCCATTTTTCAGCAATAAATCTTATCTTATCTATCTTAAAGGCAAAATACACAAAACGCAAAATACACAAAACAAACAATCTGTAAAAAGACAAGATAAACATCGATTTAGACAAGTTTAAGTTTTACAGTTTCAATGAAAACTTGCCCAGTTTCCTTATTTTTCTTAGATCGACTATCTTGGACATTTTCCCATTGGCTTGCCTGAAAATCAACGACCGATCAGCAACAACAGCAACACCACTGAAGAAGGGCCCAGATACGCCTTCCTAAAATAAGGAGAACAACTTTTTTTGTGTCGAAAAATATATATATATATATATTGTAATACAAAACACAAATAGAAACAAATGATAGGCTACTTTCAATTCATAATAAAATAAAATAAAATATAATCATCACGCCATCACAAGGGATGAAGACAATGATACTCACAGGGAAGGGCAATGGGAACTGTCACCATGGAGGCTTAAAAATATGAGAAGTTGATAAATTTGGAAATTTGTAAATATATCTAGTGATTTTCTAGAAAATTTACGGTAAAGGAAATAATAGCTGGCCGTTATCCTATTGAAACGTTTTCTTGATTCTTTCCCATCTTCCCACCTGTAATTGTATATGCATTATATTATCAAATTTTACCCACTTTCTCCTAGAAAGGAGCATTTTCTTTCTAATTAGTAGACAGAAAATAGATAAAATGGAAAGAATGAAAATTTTGAAAAAATAAAGAAAAATAGATAATTCCACATGTTTTGGGCTATTTTCCAAAGGAAGGTAGTCCTTTGAACTGTTCTTTAGGAGGATAAATAGTTAAGGCTAATTGTCTACTCACATTTAATGTGCAAAGTTTGTTCTTGATCTGTCTTTTAACATTAAAACAAAACCAAATTCTCAAGATGACAAGAAGACTAGATGACAAGATGACAAGATGACTAGATGACTTTGTAGGAAAAAGTGTACCTTAAATCAGGTTTTGCTTAGAAAAAGGCAATAAGGTTTAACTTATTTACCTGGTTACCAATTACTTTATACATTACTTCGTATTAGCAATCAAGCTGGAAATGGTGATAAATTTCTGATTATGGTGCATGCTGACTAGCAATTCTACTAGCAGAAAATTCCCCACGGAAAATGTCTCTTGTGGAAAAACCCCCTCCACGAAAATATTCCCCAGACAATTTCAAATCTGCTGAAAGTTTCTTCGGCGAGTTCCTCCAATTCCTCCGGAACACCTCAACATGTAAAATTGAGTTGCCAAAGACATAGTAATACAGAAAAAGAATTTCTGAGAGGAATCCTGGCAATTTTCCTCTGTGTAAGATTTTCCCCCAGAAACTTCCCACAAAATGGAAAATTCTTCCCGTGGAACATTCCCCATCCGCCAAAAATCTCCCATTAAAACTGTCTGTATACTTCCAAATAATAAATACTAAAAGCTAGAAAGGTTAGAGCCACCAGATGTGGTGAAATAACCAATTTGGAACCACTCAGATGTAGTGGAGTGACCTGATAGTGGCGAAATTAGTGACCTGAGTTAGAGTCTTAAGGAATATGGGTAGCGTCTTACTATGGGTAGTCGAATCTGAGGCAGCTCAATAGCGCTGCCTAAGTAAAGATCGAAGTGGGCACAGTGTATTATTTATTTAATTTTTGTTTTTGTTTTTGTTTAGACCAGAGCACTTCGTAAGGAAGGAGTTGTCGTAGAAACTACAAAAAGGGCTTATTTGATTGGAAACTGAAAGAGCTAATTCCCTTTTTAATTGCCGAAAGTGATTGGAGGGAAACTAACACCCCTTCCACACCCACCATTTCCCCGAACATATTCAATCGAAATTTTGAGATAGCCATTTTGTTCAACGTGGTTAAAAGGTCCGAAAATTATGTCTTTGAGGATTACAACCCCCCACAGTCCTCAGGGAAAGGGTTGTAAGTTATTTCCTGGAACATTTAAGGTTTATATAGAAAGGGTGATCGTATAAACTTCGAAGGAGGATCATTGGACTGCTAATCAGAAGTCTTAGTGTCCTTTTTGGGATTCAGAGTGATCGGAGGGTGTATATCCCCCCTCAACACACGCACAAACACCTAGTATTTTCCCAAAATTTTTTTGACAGAAATACTGAGATGGTCATTTGTTGTCGTAAATGCTTCGAAAAGAGCTCACTCGATTGAAAATTTAAAGGGCTAGTGCCCTTTAAATTTAGGACGGTCTGGCGGTCCGACGCAGAACTAGGTAATCAAAAATTAATGCTTATTTTGCTAGTCAGTTATACTGCATGTACCATAATAAGAAATTAATCGCCATTTCCAGCTTGGTTGCAAATACAAAGTAATTTAAAAAGTAATTGGTAACAAGGTGAATAAGTTAAATCTTATTGCCTTTTTCTAAGCAACGCCTGATTTAAGCTACACTTTTTCGTAAAAAGAAGAATGTCTCAAAAGTAGGTTAAATACTTTTCCCTTAGCATCATCAACTCCAATTTAAACTTGCTCTTAGAAGAAATCTTCATCTGCTTTCTCTTATAAACCTAGAAGTGGCTTTATTTAATTTGATTTACACAGAAAATATTCTAGTACAAACCGAAAAAAAAAGAAATAGATATCTAGTTATCTTGAGAATTTGGTTTTGTTTTAATGTTAAAAGATAGATCAAGAATAAACTTTGAACATTAAATGTGAGTAGAAAATTAGTCTTAACTATTTATCTCCCTAAAGAACAGTTTAAAAGACTACCTTCCTTTGGAAAATACCCCAGAACCTTTCTTTGTCTTTCCACTTCCTCCCCTCACCACTAAGTGTTGCACATATGGTCACCTACGTTTTGACATAAAAAAAGGGTTCCTAGTGTCATAGCGCTGATTTTTTTTTTATTTAATTCTTGGCTACGCGATCAATTATGTATTTCCGATATTTGAACCCAACCGCCCTGAAAAAATACCTCTATCTCCCAAGTCGACATCCTGAGTATAACCTGGCCAGTAGGATTGTGCTTCAACCTGCAATTTTGTTTATTCTGTGAGCTAAGCCCTCTCCATATACCTGTTCTGGCTTAACCAAAATAAGAGGTGCTTTTGATTCATTTCCCAGGATAAGTTTCATTTTCTTTCAACTCCGTGGAAGCTTGAATACTTGGTAGAGTGAAGAAAAACAGTCATATCTTCTGGGCTTTGGTCATATCAACAATAGAATTATCTATTTTTCTTTATTTTTTCCAAAATTTTCTGTCTTTCCCTTTTTCCTGGTTAAGTAGAGAGAGAAATGTTCCTTTCTAGGAAAAAGTGGGTAATTTTTCAGAAAAAGATTGCGAGAAGAAACAGAGCCACCTGCGTTGAAATGTTTCAACGTATCCAGAAAAATAGTTTCCTTTCAAAATGGATATTTATCTATCAATTTTGTACTGTTAGTTGACGAGGAATTTTACATAGTAAAGAAAGTTGAAGAAGGAACTGTAACTGGGATTGTCTTCATATGTTTGATTTTTGAATTATCTAACTTCCTTTGATTTGTTTGCAGTTTCCCCATGTTTAGTTGCATTTTTGCATGTGTTTTTTTTTTTTTTGTACTGCAGTGTTCATTCAAATGTAGAAGGTAATCGCTCTGTCCATTACATGGTTAATCTTAAATTCCAAAATATATAAAAATGTATTAAAAAATGTTAATTTATCCACACTATTTTTTGCTATCGTTTATAACATGATTGAAACAGACGCTTCACTAGACAATACCACGCTCGGATTTTTCTTAATTTAGGCTGATTTATACATAATTTATCCTCGGCATTATTTATATCTTACGCTTAGATACCCCGATATTTGTTCGTTTGTTTCACAACATTAAATGAAAAGTCAAATTTAGTATTTGTGCTTATCTTTCACCAAATTCAACATTATTTTTCATATTTAAATCTGCATAAATTATTACGAATACAGGAAGGAGATTTTTTTAGTAGGGACAGAAGTGTGAGCCGTATTTTTGTTTTTACGAGTGATATCCTTTTCCTGGATGACAAATACATGTGTTTTGTAAGGTTTACTCAATTTGCAAGGGCTTGTTTTGTATGCTTGAACATTCAATAAACTCCATTTTTGTTACGATCTTAACGCAGATTAATTTAAAAAAACAAAGTTTTTCCGGGGGAAGTAAAGAGCGAAGTTGAAACTTAAAACGGATAAAACTTATTACTTCATAGCAGATTTAATATATATATTAATATAACTAGTACAAATAAACCAACTAATTATGTTTCCCTATGCTTTTATGCTTATACAAAACTAGCGCTTTACTGAAAACACAAAAGTCAAGTATAAAAAACAGGATTATTGATTTAAGAGTCAGAAGTGAGTATGTAGCCTGACAACACTAAACGAATCTAGAAAGCTTTTTATAGTCTTACGCCAGTTGTGACATTAGGAAATTTCAGTATACAATTAAAATTATCTTAAAAACATAAGCGTAAAACTAAATATTTTTTAATAACCGCGAAGTAATTGAACAGCATACAGAAATATTGGATTGATTTGTCAAGCAGCATTTTGCTCTCACCAGCTATAACACCACTAGTGGGTAATATAAAGTCTTAAATTGCAAGAAATATGCTTTAGTGTCACTTGAAATGAAGATCAAATAAGACATAAAATGAACTCTGGAAATCCGATTATTTCTCTCTATACAAGAGTGAATTTCAAGCTATGATACAAATTCTAAAGCTAGTCTATAGTCCTAATTGTATCAAGATGGCCTTACTTCGAATTTGTGTACAAATTAATCATGACATGTCCTTTTAAGAATCAAAACGAGAGCCAGTCATTGAACTGAGCCATTGTGTAGAAGTGATACCAAATTAAACTAAAAAAAAAGAAAACCCTATGGATTGTTGTTTTATCTTAAAAGGGATTGATCCTTTAAAGGATTGATAATATTTTGATTCTATAAAAATTTTCCTTAATTGGTTTGCTTTTACTGCACAAAAATTCCTATATTATTTTGTGTTTTCAGTAAAGCGCTAGTTTTGTATAAGCATAAAAGCATAGGGAACACATAATTAGTTGGTTTATTTGTACTAGTTATAATAGTATCTATTAAATATGCTGTGAAGTAATCATTTTTGTTCGTTTTAAGTTTCAACTTCGCTCTTTACTTCCTTGGAAAACCTTTGTTTTTTAAAGTTAATCTTTGTTCGTTTTTTATAATAATTTAATGCAGAAACAACACTGCCTTGATCTTTTTTATTTATACAGAATAATGTATGCTCGTTTTAATTATTAGTGTCACTTTTTTGTTTTAGTTGAAAACTTATTTTTAATATAATTTCTAATTATCACCGATCTAGCGGAGATAAGACAGCTCTAAAAGAATACTACAAACAACCTTGACAGCTAAGACAAACTTTTAGTCTGTAACATAAAGTTCATTATCAATACTACACAAAACAATACATTTTTTTCAGGAACGTTTGTTTTCCGATGAGCAAAAAGCTGTTTTTACTCGGCCGACTTCACCTGAAAAAGCCATAATGAAGACAGGGCTTTATAAACCACCTACTGACTAGCAGAAACTAGAAGGCTACTGTAGCAAAAGAAAGCTGTTTAAGATGTTTTAAAGGCTGCTCATTTAAAAGCTTATATTTATACTTAATCACTTTTTATAAATTTGACTTGATAGCACCTTCCCAGAAAGTGCATTTTCGGTTCTTTCCCCAACTTTTTCAAATGAAACAAGTGCCTTCTCCAATGAAAAGGCAATATAATATTCTAATATTATACGTTTGTAGGTAGTTGAAGGAGAAGATTTTCATTTTTTTGTCAAATTGATCTCGAATCATAACATTCGAAAACAAAATAAGAGACAAATTAGGTCTTGGGAAGAGGGTTAGTTGCCCTCCAATTTTTACGGTCCCTTAAAAAGGACACTAGAACAAAAAAAAACAACAAATAGAAACGCATCGGTAATCAGTTATCTGGCAAAAACATAAATTCCACGTTTGTGCAGATGGAAGATCATAACCCCCACAATAACATTTTTTGATACGCTGAATCTGAAGGTCTAATTTACATTAAGATTTTTTGACTTTTTGGGGGGTGTTTCTCCCTTTTCAGAAAATCAAGCTCCATGTTCTCAAAATCCCTTAATCCATCAAAATCCCTTTTTCTTCTGAGGCTTGGAGCCTCTGGTGGGTAGATATTAAACGTAATGAAATGTATATATTTGCAATCTGCATAAAAACCCTATTCTTATCAATCGTTATCAAAATTTCATTTTTGAGTTTCGGTTACAATTGAGCTGAGTCGCTCCTTAATTACAGTTTAACACTATGAACTGTTTGATAAAACCTATTGGGCTAACGTCCTATTTTTTAATTAATCCTGTAGCAAATCGGAGTTTTTGAAGCACGATTCATACTATTAAAGTGTAGTATTTGTGAGTCCAGTTGAAATGTGCACCATTTTAGAAAATTCTCTTTTTTGGGGAAGCTTTTGGTTCCTTTACGTGCACGTAAAGGATTGAAATACCCTTACAGGCGTCTTCTTTTCTTCGATATATTGGCTTACTTGGTTATTCAGCGTAAGCAGCAAATTAATGCCGAATCCTGGGAAGAATTTTTCTGAAACGCTTTTTGGGTCTCATTACAAAAATGACGTTCATCTCAAAAACATAAGTTGTTCCCACAAAAGGATTTTCGTTCTTAATTAGAAAAAATTGAATTCAGAAAGTAATATATTTTCACCGTTAGTTACTGCTAAGGTTAGGGTAGCATCTAAAGAAATTTTCTACCTACAGAAACTCACAAAAAGTTTATTTAAAAAAAGTGATTGTAAAAGTTAAATGATAATTTATGTACATACATTTCTGCGTGGTCATTTTGCAGACAAGAAAGCTCAACTTATTTCAAAGTAAAAATATATTTCCTTATTTTTATAATTATCTTTTTATGCTCAAAATTCAATTAGCATTCCCCTTTTTCTGCTATAATTCAAATATTTGAATTGAACTTATACTGAACATACTACTTTCAATGGTCCTGTAGTCAAATTTAAAATGATATTCAAGAAACTTCAAACTACTGTTGAAGTTCAAACCGTGTTGATTGATATAACCTATTTACGGTGAAAATTACATTTTTTTCTACTGAAAAGTATATAAATCTTAATAATTTCAGCAATTTGATGGAATTCAATAAGCAAGTCACAATTTCAACCGAAAAATTGGATTTTTTTGTGACTTGTTTGAATTAAATAAGCAAGTCACAATTCCAACAGAAAAATTGTATTTTTTATTTTGATTTATTTGAATTCGAGCAAAACATTTTGTTGGAAATCAATTTTTTTTTTCCCGAAGCTTTTCCACTTGAGACACAACTTCAAAAGTGTCACTTTTAGTGCTATTTGAACTTGATGATCTTGGAATTTATATGAGAGACGTAGATATGTGCAATATCTTTTATATGAGCTACAAAAGAGCTGTCAACGATATTCTGGTAGCCTGCTACTGCCACCCTTTTAGATATAGCACAAAAAGTGCCATTTTAGTGCCATATGGCACTTGCAAATGGCAGAATTTACAAAATACACGTAGATATGAGAAATAGCTTTTGAATGAGCCTTTAAGAATCTCTCTATGATGTTCTGGTAGCCCGCTAGACCTGTTGAAAAAAAAAAAAAAAAAAAAAAAAAAAAAAAAAAAAAAAAAAAAAAAAAAAAAAAAAAACGGGAGACATATCAGTGTACAGATGCATAAAAAAGAGTGATTTTTCTTGTTATTCAGGGAGGGGGACTGTAACTTCCCTGTAGAAGGTTTTGATCATGTTGATTCCAATAGTACACTTTTCATTTTAATATGACGCCATTTTCGAGGGATGTGAGGCTTTTTTGCGAAATCAGCATAAATGTCTTTTCGCAATAAAATTTTACTTTTAAGACGAACCGAAATAATAGTTAACGTTCCTGAGTCAGTGTCAGATGTTTTTTTTTTTTACTAGGCAGTTTTTTTTTCAAAACGTGTTTCTTAAATTTTGGTTACTATGGGCTGTGGTTCGCTCTTTACTAGGTTGCAGCTGCTCCTGCAAAAATGATACCTTGTCGGGACATGCTTTAGAAAAATGAGCCTAGAAAACGACTGAAAAAAAACAGCGGATACCGATATTCCCGATACGACACATGCGATATCAATACGCGTGATACCGATACGCGCGATATCGATACGCCCGGTACCACATACAGCCCTTCCCCAGGGACTATGGAGGGTCATATCATCATCAAAACCATATATATTGGACCTTTGAACTATGTTAAACAAAATGGCTATCTCAAAATTTTTTTTGGACTAGTTGGGGGGGGATGGGGCCTGTAGGGAGGGGGGGGGGGTATTTACCCTCCAATCTTTTTGCTCACTTAAAAAGGGCACTTACAAGTTTAATTCACTTTCGAATGAGCGATTATACACCTCTCTATAATGCTCTGGCCACCCCCTAGCCCTTCTAGAAAAAAAAGGAAAAAAAAGGGAGACACATCAGTGCTACCCATGCAAAAAAGTCATTTCCCTTGGTGTTCAAGGTGGAGGACTGTAATTATCCTACTCAAGGTTTTCGACCATGCCTATTCCAATGGTGTACTTTTTATTTCGATTTGACGCCACATTTCAAGGGGTTTCAGGCTCTTTCTCGAAATCACCATAAATTTCTTTTCGCAACAAACTTTTACTTCTAAGATTAGCCAAAACAGTAGTTACCATTCCTGATTCAGTGTCAAATGGAAATTTTTTTCACTAGACAGTTTTTTTTTAAAACACGTTTTGAAACTTTTGCTTTTTATGCCTGTGGTTTGCTCTTTACTAGGTTGCAGCTGCCGCTGCAACCATGATACGCTATTAGTCCAATAAGTCTGTTTGTCAATGGGAGAAAAGCTTCTTCTGAAGTGTATTGTTAAGGGCAGTTAAATCATGTAACTGACGCACACAAGTCGTTTATTTTCATTATAAAAGTATGGCATCTAGCAGTTAGAAAAAGAAGAATAAAAAGTCAGATCTCATTCTGCTCTCAAGCGCCATTTAACTTCAGGGTTTCCGTGAGGCAAATTTCAAGAAAATGTTTGCAGTTGAAATTTGGAAACCCACTACTTTACTGTAAATTACCTTACCCCTTTCAATGCTTTGTACCGCATATCAAACAAGGCTCATGGGTCATCCTTTTTTTTACACTACTATAACAATAATAAAAAAAAAACTAAAAAATAAATCACATATGAATTTTAGCATCCAACATTTTCATAGTTTTACAGAAGAGGGCAAATATGGCTATAAAGCTTATTACAGGAGGAGATTAATTTGTTTTTCAAAGAAAAGTAAAGGCCATCTTAAACTTAAGCTCAGCAGATACAAATACCTGTTAAAATTCAAACTCAAAACGACCAGAAATTACTATTAAAGAATAAATGAAACCCAAAACGAACAGAAATTAAATAAACAATCATAGCGAAAAACATACAACAAGTAATAATATACATGAATAAATAGATCTTAAAGCGAGTAATGCTTAGATTGAATATGAAAGTCAAGCTTAAAACGAAAAAAAATATTTTCCTATTGAAGTATAAATGAAACTTAAAACGAAGAGAAATTAAATAAGCAATCCTTGCAAACAAACATCAATAGATATTAAAGTCAATTAATAAATAAATCTTAAAACAAGTGAAATTTAAACTGAATATGCAAATCAAGCGTCACCTCCTTCTCTCACTGTAAAAGTCTAAAACCTACTGCGTCATTGGCGCTTTACTGAAAACCAATTTTATGACAAATTTTTTCTTTTGTACTTAATTTTGAAAATAAAAATTAAAATTATAGTAACATTTGAACTGATGAGCTTTCAGCAATTAATATCATTATGCATCAAATATTCAGTTTAATTTATTAGCTCTTTTTAAAGTTATTAAAGACAAATATAGTTTCACTACAAACAAGGGTTTGGATACTGTCTCCTCCCTTAACTGTAAATAAAAACCGAAAGCCAACTGCATCATTGGCGCTTAACTGAAAACGAATTATATTACAAATATTTTCTTTTCTAGTTCTTACAGCATTGAAAATAAAAATAAAATTACAGTGAAATAAATTCTTGAAAGAATGGATCTTTCAACAATTAATATTATTATACATCAAACATTTAGTTTGATGTTGTTTATACTTTCCAAGACTGTTCAAGAAGCATATAGTTTTCAGTAAAGCGCCAATGACGCAGTAGGTTTTAGACTTTTACAGTGAGAGAAGGAGGTGATACGCAAAATCTTGTTTGTAGTAATTTTTGTTCGTTTCAAGCTTGATTTGCAAATTCAATTTAAGTTTCACTTGTTTTAAGATTTATTTATTAATTTACATTAATATCTATTGTATGTTTGTTTGCATTGATTGTTTATTTAATTTCTGTTCGTTTTAAGTTTCATTTATACTTCAATAGGAAAATATTTTTTTTCGTTTTAGGCTTGATTTTCATATTCAATCTAAACATTACTCGCCTTAATATATATTTATTCATTTATATTATTACTTGTTGTATGTTTTTTGCTATGATTGTTTGTTTAATTTCTGTTCGTTTTGGGTTTCATTTATTCATTAATAGTAATTTCTGGTCGTTTTGAGTTTGAATTTTAACAGGTATTTGTATCTGCTGAGCCTAAGTTTAAAATGGCCTTTATTTTTCTTTGAAAAACTTATTGTTCGGAAAGTTTTTTTTTAATTAATTTTTGTTCGTTTTTGATTGCAAAAAGTTTCAAGTTTTTAAAAATTCCTTATTTCAAAATCAAACTTAAAAAAAAAAAATCAAATTTTCATCAAAGTGTCAAAAATGGTATCAAAGTAACAATATCAAAGTGAAAAAATGGGTTTGTGTAAACCTTGGAGTTTTTATTATCTGATGTTTGAACTATTTTTAACAAGATGGCTATCTCAAAATTTTTACCGGATGGGTTTGGGGGATAATTGACCTTCGGTCTCTTTTGACTCTTTAAAAGTGAAATAGAACTTTCTATTTTCAATCAAATGAGCCCTCTCTGAAGTTTATACGAGAATCCCTTCTATAAGAATCATATATAGCTTACAACGCCTATCCCTGGGCCCTAAGGGGTTGTGTCGACCCTGGAGTTTTAATATCTGATGGTTGAACTATTTTTAACAGAATGGTCGCCTCAAATTTTCATCGGATGGGTGTATCCATCCGATAAACCCAAGGGCGTGGAGGGCGAGAGGGGCTAGTTGCCCTCCGATCTTTTTTCACTCTGAGAAAATGAACTACAACTTTTAATTTCCATACAAATGAACCCTTTCTGAAGTTTATACGAGCATCTCTTTCATAAGAACCACATACGGCCCCAGGACACAGCTTACAACGCCTACCCCCGGGCCCTGGGGAATTGTGTCGACACGGGAGTTTTTGTTATCTGACCTCTGAACTATTTTGAAAAAATTGCTCTCTTAAAGTTCTTATCGGATGGGTTTGAGGAGAATAGGGGGTGGAGAGAGGGGCTAGTTGCCCTCCGGTCTCTTTTGACTCTTAAAAAGTGAACGAGAACTTTCAATTTCCAATCATATGAGCCTTCTCCGAAGTTTATACGAGCATACCTTCCATTAGAACCATATATGCAACCAGAGCGATACTTACAACGCCTGCCCCGGGCCCGGGGGGGGGGGGGGCTGTGTCGACGCAGGAGTTATTCTTATCTGACCTTTGAACTATTTTTAACGAAATGTTCATACCACAGTAGACAGAATATACCAGTATGATCATTCTCTATCTCACCCATTATAAAAACCCGGACCGGGGTGCGAGTGCTCCGGAGAACGTTTTTGCAGATATAAACATAGACGAAGTCAGATTAGCGGGAATGCAGGTTAGTCTGTTTCCGTCTGTTTCCATCAAAGTGCATTGAAACAATCGAAACAGACGGAAACAGACTAACCCGCATTCCCGCTAATGCAGAAATAAGTGGGAGGAGCTTTTTGTGAACGAAGACCAGAAATGATCTGCGATAAGCTTACTGGTATATTCTGTCTACTGTGGTCCATACGTAAAGGAGTTTTCGTTGTGTGATCTTTGAAATATTTTCTACAAAATGGCTACCTGAAATTGTTTCAGATGCATTTGGGGAAAAAGGGCTTGGGGGGGGGGATAGTTGCCCTCCGATCACTTTTGACTCTTAAAAAGGGCACTAGAACTCTCGATTTCCAATCGAATGACCCCCCTTTGAAGTTTATACGGCGATCCCTTCTATATGAAGTGCTTCTGGGAAACAAATAAATGTAGTGTGGGGGGAGGCTAGCTGCCCTCCAATCACTTTTGATTCTTAAAAAGTGAATTAAAACTTTTAATTTCCAATCAAATGAGTCCTCTATGAAGCTTATACGAGCATCCCTTCCATAACAACCATATAAGCCCCCAGGGAATAACTTACAACGCCTACCCCTGGGCCCTGGGTGGCTGTGTCGACACCGGAGTTTTTTGTTATCTGAACTTCGAACTATTTTTAACAAAATGTCTGTCTCGAAATTTTTATCTGATGCATTTAGGATGTGGAGGGGAGGGGAAGGGGCTAGTTGCCCTCCGATCTCTTTTGACTCTTAAAAGTGAACAAGAACTTTCAATTTCCAATCAAATTAGCCCTCTCCGAAGTTTATACGAGCATCCCTTCCGTAAGAACTATATATGCCCCTAGAGCATTACTCGTAACGCCTGCCTCCAGGCTCTGGGGGGCTGTGTCGACACAGGAATTTTTCTTGTCTGACCTTTGAACTATTTTTAATTAAAGGGTTATTACAAAAATTTCATTGGATGGGCTTGGGAAAAAAGGGTGTTTGGGGGGGGGGGGGGGCTAGTTGCCCTCAGATATCTTTTGACTCTTAAAAATTGAACTAGAACTTTCAATTTCCAATCAAATGAGCCTCTCTGAAGTTTATATGAGCATCCCTTTCATAAAAACCATATACGCCCCCAGGACAACGCTTAAAACGCCTATCCCCAGGGCCCTGGGGGGAGTTTTTGTTATCTAACTTTTGAACAATTTCCAAAAAAAGGGCTATCTCAAAATTTGCAGCGGATGGGTTCGGGGAAAAAAGGGGGTGGGGGTGGCTTTTTGCCCTTAACTCTCTTGACTCTTAAAAAGTGAACTAGAACTTTCAATTTCCATTAAAATGAGCCCTCTATGAAGTTTATACGAGCACTCCTTTTATAAGAACCATACATGCCCTTAAGGCATAACTTAAAACGCCTTACCCTAGGCCCTGGGTGGTTGTATTGACACCGGAGTTTTTCTTATCCGACCTTTGAACTATTTGTAACAAAATGTCTATCTAAAAATTTTCATCAGTTGGGTTTGGAAAAAGAAGGCGTGGGGGGGGGGGGGTGGCTAGCTGCCCTCGGATCTCTTTTGACTATTAAAAAGCGAGCTCGAATTTTCAATTTCCAATCAAATGAGCCCTCTCTGAAGTTTATACGAGCATCCCTTCCATAAGAACTATATATGCCCCTAGAGCATTACTCGTAACGCCTGCCTCCAGGCCGTAGGGGGCTGTGTCGACACAGGAATTTTTCTTGTCTGACCTTTGAACTATTTTCAATAAAAGGGTCATTACAAAAATTTCATCGGATGGGCTTGGGAAAAAAGGGTGTGTGGGGGGGGCTAGTTGCCCTCAGATATCTTTTGACTCTTAAAAATTGAACTAGAACTTTCAATTTCCAATCAAATGAGCCCTCTCTGAAGTTTATACGATCATCCCTTTCATAAAAACCATATACGCCCCCAGGATAACACTTAAAACGCCTATCCCCAGGGCCCTGGGGGGAGTTTTTGTTATCTAACTTTTGAACAATATCCGAAAAAATGGCTATCTCAAAATTTGCAGCGGATGGGTTTGGGGAAAAAAGGGCGTGGGGGGGGGGCTTTTTGCCCTTAACTCTCTTTGCTCTTAAAAAGTGAACTAGAACTTTCAATTTCCATTAAAATGAGCCCTCTATGAAGTTTATACGAGCACTCCTTTTATAAGAACCATACATGCCCTTAAGGCATAACTTAAAACGCCTTACCCTGGGCCCTGGGTGGTTGTATTGACACCGGAGTTTTTCTTATCCGACCTTAGAACTATTTTTAACAAAATGTCTATCTCAAAATTTTCATCAGTTGGGTTTGGAAAAAGAAGGCGTGGGGGGGGGGGTTGGCTAGCTTCCCTTGGATCTCTTTTGACTATTAAAAAGCGAGCTCGAATTTTCAACTTCCAATCAAATGAGCCCTCTCTGAAGTTCATACGAACATCCCTTTTATAAGAACCATATATGCCCCAGGGTATAACTTACAACGCCTGTCCCCGCGCCCTGGGGGTTGTGAGGACATCTGAGTTTTTGTTATCTGACTTTTGAGTAATTTTTAACTTAATGGCTATCTCAAAATTTGTCTTAGATACGTTTGGAGAAAAAGGGGCGTGGGGGCTAGTTGCCCTCCAATCTCTTTTGACTCTTAAAAAGTGAACTAGAACTTTCAATTTCCTATCAAATGAGCCCTCTCTGAAGTTTATAAGAGAATTCATTCCTTAAGAACCATATATGCCCCCAGGGCATAACTTATAACCCTCGCCCTGAAGACTGTGGGGGGAGTGTCCTGGATAAGCATATAATTTCCAGAATTTTCAACTACGTTGAACAAAATGGCTATATCAAAATTTTGATTGGATGTGTTTGGGGAAATGGTGGGCGTGGGAGGGTGTTAGTTGCCTTCCAATCACTTTCGACTATTAAAAAGGGAACTAGCCATTAAAATTTCCAACCGAATGAGCCGTTTCTGAAGTTTCTACGACCACGCTTTCTACAAAAACCTTATATGCCCCCAGGGCATAACTTACAACCCTTGCCCTGATCTGGGGGGGGGGGTGGGGGTTAGTAATTCTCAAATACATAATTTCCAGAACTTTCAACTACGTTGAAAAAAAAAATGCTATCTCAAACTTTTGATTAGATGTGTTTGGGGAAATGGTGCGCGTGATGGGAGGGGGGGGGGTTAGTTGCCCTCCAATCACTTTCTAATATTAAAAAGGGCTCCAGCCCTTTTGTTATCCTCAAAGACCTAATTTCCTGAATTTTCAACTACGTTGAACAAAATGGCTGTCTCAAAATTTTGATTGTATGTGTTGGGGAAAAGGTGGCCGTCAGAAGAGGTTTAGTTGCCCTTCAATCACTTTTGACTATTAAAAGGGCACTAGCCCTTTGAATTTCCAATCAAATGAGTATTTTTTTAAGTTTCTACGACAAAGCTTTCTATAAAAACCTTAGATGCCCCCAGGGCATAACTTACAACCCTTGCCCTGAGGGCTCTGGGGGAGTGTCCTCCTCAAAAACATAATTTCTATCTGGAAATCAACTACGCTGAAATAAATGGCTATCTCAAAATTTTGATTAGATGTGTTTGGGGAACTGGTGGGCGTGGAAGGGGTGTTAGTTGCCTTCCAATCACTTTTGACCCTTAAGAAGAGCACTAGAACCCTCAATTTCCAATCGAGTTAGCCCCCTTTGAAATTTCTACGACGACCTCTTCCATATGAGGGTCCTCTGAAAAAAAAATAAATAACAAATAATAATAAAATATTGGAGCCGAATGGTCTTTACTATAGGCACCGTTATAGCGTTGCCTCTGAAAGAGCTAGCAAACGAATCGCCGATATGATGCCCATTAAGCCGTCAATGCCTCTGTGGGATCTTTATTTTCTTTATTATTTCAAGTCATTTTAGGTTTGAACATCGCACATTACTTTTCTAAGATTTTTTTTCTCTGTTTTTGAATGGATTTCTGTTCGTTTGCGGCGTGACATATTTTTATTATAATTTAATTGCACAAATAATTGCAAAGTTTTTTTTTATTTTTTCTGCTCCGTAACTATAATGCTGGATAGTTATTTTAACATTAGAATAAATTGGAAAATATTTAAAGTTTTCCGTTGGATTTATAACACTGGGTTTTGTTGTTTTCTACGTTTTCCAAATCTGAAGCCTCCCGGGAGTCTTTCTAACTAAGAAATACTAGTTCATATCCCTGCACACTGGAATATGTGTGAATTAAGATGGTCTACAATCGCTTACAAGCTTTCATAGTGGAATTTTTGCTGGGGTTTCATTCAAAGGGATCCTTCTTCTTCAGTAATCGGTGTTCAGGTTGTTATGGTGATTTTCTGTTTTGTTTTTTTCTTGAAGTTATGATAAATAAAAACACATTACCCGAGATTAAAATTGTTTTCAGTGGATTACAAATGACGGCTCGACTTTTAAAAGGCTTAGGGTGTTAGCCCTACTTATGTCCGTGGTAATTTCTGTTCTCTAAATTTGAATTGATTATTCATTGCAATTTTGGTTAGTTATGAGTTTCATTTATTCAACTACAGTGATTTCTGTTCGTAATAGTTCGAACTATTATTTTATTTCTTTTCTGCCCGTCTTTTGTTTAATGTAACTGTTTACTTTTTTTGAAAAACTTAATTTTAAATTCTTCTTAAATTTAACTATAACAAAAATACTATAAATATATTAGGCTTATCACTATCATTCGTGGTACACCCAACAGGCATGGGCCCCAATTCAGGTATTGTTGTTTCAATATACAGTGAAGATAAAAGAAAAAGTAATTTTCATAATATAGGAGGAGGATAATTTTGATTAAATCAAAATATTAAATAAATATATTTTCAGTTTATGCCCCCTTTCCCCCCTCAGTTGCTGACTCTGTCTTCAAAGGACGAGGGATTAAAAATTTCTGTTCTAGTCAATAATTATCATAATTTAACAGCTCATTTCAAAAGTTTTACAACTAGTTTTTAAGGATCAAACGAAGAAAGGCATAGATATTTCCTCCATAGTAATTAAAAAAAACTTTTTCCACAAAATAAATTTTTCAAACAAAAGTGAAGAGCTCCATTAAACTAAAAACGAACAAAAATAGAATCAAATAATCTACCAAGCATACAACTACCACAAATCAGAATCAGTAAATAAATGAAACCCAAAACAAACAGAAATTAAAATAAATAACAGAGTCAAACTCAAAACGAGTAAAAATTAATACGAGTAGGGTTCTAAAACCCTATGCCATCTAAAAGCCAGAATATAATTTGTACTTTACTGAAACAAATTCAAGTGAATTAACTGAAAGAAATGTGCATTGTCAGTTTAATATACATATGCTGACATTTATTCCTTGAAAATTTAATTACTTTCTGATTTCTTAAAGCTATGAAAATGAAAACAATTCAAAGAATTTTTTCAGTAAAGTACAAATTATATTCTGGCTTTTAGAAAGCACAGGGTTTTAGAAACCTACTAATATTAATTTCTGTACGTTTCAAGTTTGACTCTGCTACTTATTTTAATTTCTGTTTGTTTTGGGTTTCATTGATTTATGGATACTGATTTGGGGTAGTTGTATGCTTGGTAAATTATTTGATTCTATGTTTGCTCATTTTTGGTTTAATAAAGTTCTTTACTTTTCTTTAAAAACTTATTTTGTGGAAAAAGTTTTTTTTTATTTAATTTCTGTTCGTTTTATATTGACATTGTCTTTTTCAGGGAAAAAGACTGAGCCTCTTCTAAATTTAAACAATCATCCCTTCCAAAAAATCTTTAAATGACCCCTGGGCATAGCTTACAACCCTTTCCCCCTAATGTCTGGGGTTTGTTTCAACCCCGAAAGCCGTGTTATATGATATTTAGACTATTTTGAACAGAATGGCTATCTCAAAATTTTTATTAGATACATTTTGGGACAATACGACGTGTGTGTGGGAGGGGGTCTAGCTGCCCTCCGATCACTTTGACTCTTAAAAAGAGCACTATAGCGTCTGATTACCAATTCTATTAGCCCCCTCCGAAGTTTATACGACCATGCTTTCATACCTTATATGTCCCCAGGACATAACTTGCAACCCTTGTCCTGAGGGCTCGGGGGATTTGTTATCCTCAAAGAAATAATTTCCAGACCCTTCAAATAACTTTAACAAAATAGCTATCTCAAAATGTTGATTGTGAGTGTTTGGGAAAATGATGGGCGTGGAGGGGAGGCGGGAAACCACCCCCCCCCATTTAGGACCCAGGGCATAACTTACAAACCTTACCCTGAGGGCTTAGGGGGAGGGGGTTGGTGTCATCAAAAAGACCTAATTTTCATAACTTTCAACTACGTTGAACAAAATGGAAATCTCAAAATTTTGATTGGATGTGTTTAGATAAAGGGTGGGCATGAGAGGGGGGTTAGTTGCCCTCCAATCACTTTTGACTTTTAAAATGGCACTAGCCCTTTCAATTTCCAGTTGAATGAGCCCTTTTTGAAGTTTTTATGAAAACACTATCTATAAAAACCTTATGTAGCCCCAGGGTATGACTTAAAGCCCTTGCCCTGAGGGGTATGGGGGTTTTGTCATCCTCAAACACATAATTTCCAGAACTTTCAACTACGTTGAACAAAATGGCTATCTCAAAACTGTGATTGGATGTATTTGGGGAAATGGTGGGCGTGAGAGGGGGTTAGTTGCCCTTCAATCGCTTTCGACTATCAAAAAGGGCACTAGCCCTTTCAATTTCCAATTGAATAAGCCCTTTTTGACGTTTATACGACAACACTTTCTATAAACACCTTATATGCCTCCAGGGCAAAACTTAAAACCCTTCCTAATTTCCAGAACTTTAAACTACGTTGAACAAAATGGCTATCTTAAAACTTTGATTGGATTCTTTTGGGGAAATGGTGGGCGTGAGAGGGGGGTTAGTTGTCCTCTAATCACTCTTGAATATCAAAAATGGCACTAGTCCTTCCAATTTCCAATCTAATGAGCCCTTTTTCAAGTTTCTACAACAACGTTTTCCATTAAAACTTTATATGCCCCCCCCCAATGGCATAACTTACATCCCTTGTCCTAAGGGATGTGGGGGGGGGAGTGTTGTCATCCTCAAATACATAATTTCCAAAAATTTCATCTACGTTGAAAAAAATGATATCTCAAACTTTTGATTGGATGTGTTTGGGGAAATAGTGGGCGTGAGGTGGAGGGGGTGTATCTGCCCTCCAATCACTTTCTACTATTAAAAAGGGCATTAGCCCTTTCAATTTCCAATCGAATGAGCCCTTTCTGAAGCTGTTACGAAAACTCTTTCTATAAAAACCTTATATACCCCCAGGGCATAACTTACAACCCTTACCCTAAGGGCTGTGGTGGAGGGGGGATTGTTATCCTAAAAGACCTAATTTCCAGAACTTTCAACTACGTTGAACAAAATGGATATCTCAAAATGCTGATTGGATGTGTTTGGCGATATGATGGCCGTGAGAGGGGGTTAGTTGCCCTCCAATCACTTTCGACTATTAAAAAGGGCACTAGCCCTTGCAATTTGCAATTGAAGGAGCACCTTTTGAAGTTTCTACGACAACTCGATCTATAAAACCTTATATTTCCCCAGGGTATAAAATACAACCCGTATCTTGAGGGCTCTGGGGGGGGGGTTGTCATCCTCAAAGACCTAATTTTCAGAACTTTCAACTACGTTAAACAAAATGGCTATATCAAAATTGTGATTGGATGTGTTTGGGGGAATGGTGGGCGTGAGAGGGGGTTAGTTGCCCTCCAATCACTTCCTATTATTTAGATGGGCACTAGCCCTTTCAATTTCCAATCGAATGAGCCCTTTTTGAAGTTCCTTCGACAATCTTTTCTATAAAAACCTTACATATCCCCAGGAAATAACTTATAACCCTTGCCCTGAGGGTTGTAGGGGGGGGGGGTTATCCTCAAAGACCTAATTTCCAGAACTTTCAACTTTGTTGAACAAAATAGATATCTCAAAATTTTGATTGGATGTGTTTTGGGAAGTGGTGGGCTTGAAAGGGGGGTTAGTTTCCCTCCAAAAGGGCACCTGCCCTTTTAATTTCCAATTGAATGATCCCTTTCTGAAGTTTCTACTAGAACGCTATCTCTAAAAACCTTTTATGCCCCCAGGGCATAACTTACAACCCTTAATTTGAGGGGTGGAGGGGGGGGGGTTGTCATTTTCAAAGACATAGTTTCCAGAACTTTCAACTGCGTTAAACAAAATGGCTATCTAAAAATTTTGATTGGATATTTTTATGGAAATAATTGGCATGAGAGGGGGGTTAGTTGCTCTCTAATCACTTTCGACTATTAAAAAGCGCACTAGCCCTTGCGCTTTGCAACTGAATGATCCCTTTTTGAAGTTTCCACGACAACGCTATCTATAAAAACCTTATATATCCCCAGGGTATAACATACAACCCTTACCCTGAGGGCTCTGGGAGGGGGGTGTCATCCTCAAAGACCTAATTTCAGAACTTTCAACTACGTTAAACAAAATGGCTATCTCAAATTTGTGATTGGATGTGTTTGGGGAAATGGTGGGCGTGAGAGGGGGTTAATTGCCCTCCAATCACTTCCTACTATTCAGAAGGACACTAGCCCTTTCAATTTCCAATCAAATGAGCACTTTTTGAAGTTCCTTTGACAATCTTTCTATAAAAACCTTATATACCCCCCAGGAAATAACTTATAACCCTTGCCCTGAGGGCTGTAGGGGGTTTTAATCCTCAAAGACCTAATTTCAAGAATTTTCAACTACGTTGAACAAAATAGATATCTGAAAATTTTGATTAGATGTGTTTTTGGAAATGGTGGGCTTAAGAGGGGGGTTAGTTGCCCTCCAAAAAGGCACCCGCCCTTTCAGTTTCCGATTGAATAGGCTCTTTTTGAAGTTTTGACGACAACGCTATCTATAAAAACCTTTTCTTCCCCCAGGGCACAACTGACGACCCTTACTCTGAGGGGTGGGGGTTGTCATCCTCAAAGACATAACTTCAAGAACTTTCAACTACGTTGAACAAAATGGCTATCTAAACATTTTGATTGGATATGTTTGGGGAAGTAATGGGCATGAAAGAGGGGTTAGTTGCTCTCTAATCACTTTCTACTATTAGACAGGACATGAGCCCTTTCATTTCCAATCAAATAAGCCCTCTTTGAAGTTTCTACGACAACGCTTTTTATAAAAACCTGATATGTCCCCAGGGTTTAATTTGCAACCCTTGCCCTGAGGGCTCTGAGGGGGCTATCCTCCTCCAAGCCCTAATTCCAGAACTTTCAACTATGTTGAACAAAATGTCTATCTCAAAATATTGATTGCATGTGTTTGGGGAAATGGCGAGTGTGAGAGGGGGTTTGTTGCCCTCCCGCCACTTTGGACTATTAAAAGGGGTACTAGCCCTTGGAAGTTCCTATGGAATGAGCACTTTTTGAAGTTTCTACGACAAGGCTTTCTATAAAAACTTTATATGCCCCCTTGGCATAGCTAACAACCCTTGTCCTAAGGGCCGTGGGTGAGTGTCTTCCTCAAAGACATAGTTTCCAGATCTTTCAACTACGTTGAACAAAATGGCTATCTCAAAATTTTGATTGGATGTGTTAGGGCAAACGGGGGCGTGGAATGGGGCGTTAGTTGTCCTCCAATCACTTTCGGCAATTAAAAAGGGCACAAGCCCTTCCAATTTTCAATTGAATGGGCGAAGTATCTACGACAACTCCTTCGATACGAAGTGCCCTGGTCTAAAAGTAACAAACAAACCAAAAAAAGAAAAAAATAAATACATTGTGCCGACATCGTTCTTTACTTAGGCAGCGCTATTGCGCTGCCTATGGTACCTAGCGTATGCAATACTAAATTTCCTAGAGTATCATAGATGGAAACTTGTAATGCTCTGCCGATTTTAGCACCGTGTAAGAATGTGTAAACCGTGTAAATAGATACATACCTTGCAATACACTTTAGCTAAAAACAACACATCACTGGCTAAAGATCCTTTTGGGATTTTGAAACAAAGGTATGACAGGATTCCGAGCCATTCTAAGGCGCGTTCATTGCTGGACAGAAAAATGTAGATAGTGTCACGTTTCTCAGAGCACAATACAAGCTGAATGGTGTTAGTTTTGCCCAATTTCAAAGAAATGACTTTCTGTGTTTGTTCAGTCCGTTTCAAGCATTTGGAATCAGAAAAGTTTAAGTTGATTGAATTGACAGTGAGTGTCATTAAAGATGACCTTTTTTTGTCAACACTCTTTCCCATTTGAACTAAACCTTCAAAGAATTCTCCAGAAATTTTAATGGTTTCATCATGTACAACGATTATAGATTGTTTTAATGGTGACATATTGATCGAGGCGAGTCGCTTTATTTTTTCACTGATTTTATTCCTCTTTTCGTTTTTAATCGTATTTGATTCTTTAAGGATAAAGGATGGATCATCCATAGTTAGTTCCTTGTTTATTCTTAATGACAACGCATCTAAGGAAGACACATCACCTCCTTCAAAAACGGGGCTCGAAGTGTTGTTCTTTTCTTCATCTTCATTGTTTTTATTCCGTTCTAATGGTATTTCTTGAAAGCAAAGTCCCGTATTGTTCTTTTCAGAACTATTTCCAGTTTTCAATATGGTTTCAATATAAGTAGGTTTACTAAAAGTTGAAGGCGGGTCACTGGTGCTAATTTCTCTGGGAGTTCTTGGTGAAGAAGTGTCCAGAGAAGGTGTATCATTGCCGAATTCTTCTGGCAAAACAGGACTATAAGTTGAACTATCAGCTTCCAGAGAAGGCAAGTCAGACAAGACATCTTCATCCATTGATGAAAATGACCTTGCATAGCTTTTTGAACTAACCACAACTTCAAAGGGATCAGCAATAGTTGTTTTTTCTGGCAGAGGGGATATCAAATCAGCATCTGTTGACGTTGCAAAGCAATAGAAAAGAGGATCAAATTCTTCTAAAACTGTCGCGACGTCTTCAGTTCCTTTAGGGTTTCCAATTAGAGTTCCTACTTCATCATCATCCCGATTTTTAGAATTGTTATTGCCTAAAGATTCAAAAGCAGTGTCTATAGCACTCTCATGATTTAAAGAAAGGCCAAGTTCACTAAGAGCCAAGTCTTTTACTTCCTCCAGCTTGGAATCAAAGAAAGTTTTGTTGGTTCCAATAAAGTAAGATTCTTTGTTTTCTAGCAATCCTGTTGGGGTGTTAAGTATCTTAAGGTTGTGTTTGTTTATTTCTTCTAATTTTTTCTGAAAGGGAGCAACAGGTGCAGGTAAGCAAGGCTCCTTTGTTTTTGTTAATATTGGCGCCGTTTCGGGCAGCCTATGATTGTATTCATTGTTTTCTTCAGAATTTGGTTGGGAAGGGATAGTAATATCTGAACAGGATATATGTCTCTGTGTAACATGAATAGGGCCATCTAATAGAATTTTACTTCGATTAAGTTCAGCAAAATCATCTCCATTGCTTAGGTCTGATTTAATTCTAATAAAAGAAGTATTGACATTGTTCGTGCGAAAAGGATTCGTCCTATTGATTGCAATTTCCCTTTTAGAATCATCTGTTAATCTTGAAGAGGAACAATTATCTAACAGTTCAGAATTATTAGCTACATTATATGAACTAATAGGCGAGCCTTGTGAGCCTTTCCGTTGCAAATCTAACTCAGTTTTTCCTTTGGATTCATTGTTATGAGTGATCAGGGTACTAAAATTACGAACAGGCGCTTGTGGTAAGCTAGTAAAAGTATCCATTCTAGGATAATATACATTTGTCGGTCTTTCTAGACCTTTGGATAGGTATGAATCACTAAATGGATTTTGATTATTATCATGTGATAAGTAGCTTAAGGACTTGTTCTCATTGCTGGGCTGGGCTACTTTACTCGTCCTTACAGCTGGCACTGGTAGCTTTGTTCTTGTTGTAGGAACTGGAGCACCCTTATTATTTGGGTTAGGCCCATTTGTGCCATTTAAATCCATCTTGCAAGTGGCAGACAAAGCCTTTAATAGCTATCTGAAACGTAAATAAAAGTAAATCAATAAAAATATTGCGCCAAACAAGATAATTTGACGTAGAAGGACAAAGGTCCTTTTTTGATGCGATCTATTTTTAATTTTTTTCAACTTTCAAGACCCAAACATATCCCAACTAAATTTCTTCCTGAGAATATCTATTGGTAATTCATGCACAAAAAGTGTTAAACAATGTGTGCTTAGAAGTTTAATTCATATGATCGATAAATATTATTAGACCGATAAAAACATTATAAAACTACTTGTCTTTATGGTTCAAACATTTCCCCAAACAAACTTCTGTAATAGTTCAAGTGTGGAGTGCTTTCCCGTAAAACTTTCCACCTCCAGTTTTACTTGTGTAACTAAATAATGGGCTAACTTCAAACGTGGTCATAAGCTCAGTGAGTTAGTTTTCGTTGGACTGGCAGGTCTATTAAATCCATCACACTGCTTTAAGAGCGAGCGGTCACTTTTACCGGTGATTAAATAAAAAAAACAAGTTTTTTTAACTGAAAGTAAGGAGCGACATTAAAACTTAAAACGAACAGAAATTACTCCGTATATGAATGGGGCTGTCCCGACCTCAACGCCTCGCTCTTTACGCTAAAGTTTTTTATTGTTTAAAAAAATAGAGTTGTGAGAAAGTCAAACTTTAGCGTAAAGAGAAAGGCGTTGAGGAGGGGACAGCCCCTTTCATATACGGAATAATTTCTGTTCGTTTTAAGTTTTAATGTCGCTCCTTACTTTCAGTTAAAAAAACTTGTTTTTTTTTATTTAATTTTTGAACGTTTTTGAATAAATGCAGGTTTTGATCTTGGCTCACAGTACATGAATAATTAAAACAAAATTTTCATATTAGTTTACTTTTATTTGGTTAAATGGCTTTCTCGAAACTTGTTTCATTTTATTTACGAACGTTTTTATTAGTAATAAATATACGTAACTTACGAATTAACTTGCGTAACGAACTTCTATATTCATATATTTTTAATACGTATATTAGGGGGTTCGCCCCCTAGTCAATACCTTGCTCTTTAAGCGAAAAGTTCGAATTTTTTTCCAATTCTTTAAAAATGACCGCTTAAGCACAAAGGCCGTTAATTAGAATAAATAGCTCTTATGAAAGTACTAAAAAATCTCTGGCTTAAAGAGTGAGGTATTGACTAGGGGGTGAACCCAATCATATATGTAATATTTTCTGTTCGTTTAAAGTTTTGATGTTGCTGCTGTTGCAGTTGAAAAACTTGTTTTTTTATATTTAATTTCTGATCTTTTTTTAAATAATGCTGAGAAGTCCGGCGTCCCCTTCATAGCAATGTCCCTTCCCCCATGAAAACTTCCTTCATGGAAAGATCCTCCTACATAACCCCCGACCCCAGGCACGTACGCAGGAATTTGTTTCGGGGGGGCCCAATTTGTTTCGGGGGGGGGGCCAAATCCTTCAAACCCATTATTCTGTGAGAAAAATCAGAAAATTATGGGAAAATGAAAAAAATCGTGAGAAATCGGGGGGTCCAGGCCCGGAGGCCCCCCCCTGCGTACGTCCCTGGCCGACCCCCCCCCCCCCACTACCAGGAAAAATCTCCCCTGAAAACGTCTGTACTGTAAGTAGAGTAATACATTATATTTCTAGCCGATTATGTTCCCTCCCATGCTATTCTAGCCGATTATGTTCCTTCCGGTGTTATTTGCCCACTTTACGTTCCATGGCACCTTTCCAAGGCAGATTACCAGACTGGTTATTGCTATTGATATCAATTGCACATGGAATTATACAAGAAACCAGTTTGACGTGTTTGGGGAGATTACGTTCCTTGGCACCTTTTCAGAGCATGTACTTATGGATACCTTTCCAAGCAATGTGATTAAACACGCTTTTACAATCGGAATTGTTTGATTGACATTTGCAAAAAGGGATAAGGAATTCGCAAATTGGACACTATGAACGATATTAATTAATGTTTGAATAATAGGAGTGTAATTGATTCTTATTAGTGATTGGATAATTTTTTAACAAGAAATCTCTGAATAAAATATTTTTGGAGGGATGGGAGAGAGTTTTGCTTGCCTTTCATTGGTACCTTTCCAAGCGAGCGGGGATTCCCCTCCGGTTCCTAAACATTGCAAAAAAGATAGAAGTATGAGCGGGGATTCCCCAGACAAGTTTGTTTCAACTCCAAGTTTTTCAACCAGACTGTTTTTTTTAGCTAACATCTGTTTTTTAGGAGCCAATCAGAGACATCGGACCTTGGAAGATGGAGAAAAAAAAGGGTTAAAGTGATTAGCAGTTAAGGTAACCCTGAAGAGCATGTTAATTCATACCTTATTTATTATAAATTTGGAACAATATCAATCTATGAAAATGGTTAACAATGATAAAATGGCCTTATGACTTGACCTAGCTTTACTTCTTTGATGTGTTCTGTATAATACACAAGTGGAGTTTGAACAGTATTGTCAGTTTAAAATAGGGTCCAACGTTATAGTAACTTAATCGTTTTTTCTAACTTAATTGATCTAAGTAGTTTTGAAGAAGCGTCTATTTGTTTCAAGAAATATAAAATCAGCCATTTCCGGACAAGTTCACATGAAGGGTAGGCTAAAAAACTTTAGTATACTATGTTACATAATAAGAATACCTGGTGCCTGAATTGATGAATTACATTCAAACTAGAAAAGTTTGAGATTGGTTACACGAGATACAGCATGAGTGGCCATATTAAAAGATATGTTCGCTAACCAAATAAAAATGCAATAATTGGCGATAGAAGAATCTGCATTTTTATGATAACAGGAAACTTGAAAAACGATCGAACTTCAATCTTCTTTTAAAATTCAGGATCGAATTTTGCCATCGAGGTTTTTACGGTTTCAGGTAGGTCATGTTTGGTAGTTTAGGACCTAATAAGTAGTTTTCCTGGATCGCGTTGCCTACAGAGCTTTTTTGGGGATGAAAAGTGACAATTTTCACAATTTGTCAAAATTCTATGAAAATATCTCCGAAACTAAAAGCGATAGGACAAAATGCAAAACTTCCCTTTGTACCTGGTGACAAGAGGACAAGAATAAAAAAAAAATGGTATCCTAGATCTTACCGTTAAGAATTTACAGATTTTTGAAGTTCTGCTTTTTCGCACAAGGGTTCAAAAACTTCGGTTGGCCGTCAGTTCTTCCGTCGTTATCGGATTGCCTCAATTTTTTCTATCCAACCTCTCCTGACTATGTAGATAATTGGATAAATAAGTGGGAAAAAATACCGACTTTTTGGATTTTTTTTTCAAAATACCTCGTTTTTTGCGAATTTTGAAACTTTGGAAATTTTTTCCCGAAAAACTAGCTTTCAAAAAAAAATCCTGTGTGTACTATCAATGAAGAGAACAGCTGAGAATTTTTTCAGCAAAATTGGAATTTCACGCGCAGTCACGATTGGATGATTTGGCGTGGATTGACCCAATTCTCTGCTTCAAATGTGAAACTTAAGTCCATTTATGGATCGAAAAATAAAACTATTTCCGTAAAATCTGAGCTAATTAGGGTTTTTGACCGTAAACTATAGTTTTTTGTAAGAAAATTATGGAAAATACAATTCTCTGGTTCAAATGTGAAACTTAAGTCCATTTTTGAATCGAAAAAAAAACTATTTCTGTAAAATCTGAGCTAATAAGGGTTTTTGACCGTAAACTCTAGTTTTTTGTAAGAAAATTATGGAAAATACAATTCTCTGGCTCAAATGTGAAATTTAAGTCCTTTTTAGGATCGAAAAATAAAACTATTTCTGTAAAATCTGAGTTAATAAGGGTTTTTGACCGTAAACTCTAGTTTTTTGTAAGAAAATTATGGAAAATACAATTCTCTGCTTCAAATGTGAAACTTAAGTCCATTTATGGATCGAAAAAAAAAATATTTTCGTAAAATCTGAGCTAATTAGGGTTTTTGACCGTAAACTCTAGTTTTTTGTAAGAAAATTATGGAAAATACAATTCTCTGGTTCAAATGTGAAACTTAAGTCCATTTTGGATCGAAAAATAACTATTCGTAAAATCTAGCTATAAGGTTTTGACCGTAAACTCTAGTTTTGTAGAAAATATGGAAATACAATTCTCTGTTCAAATGTGAAACTTAAGTCCTTTTAGGATCGAAAATAAATATTCTGTAAAATCTGAGTTAATAAGGGTTTTTGACCGTAAACTCTAGTTTTTTGTAAGAAAATTATGGAAAATACAATTCTCTGCTTCAAATGTGAAACTTAAGTCCATTTATGGATCGAAAAATAAAACTATTTCCGTAAAATCTGAGTTTAAAAAGGGTTTTTGACCGTAAACTATAGTTTTTTGTAAGAAAATTATGGAAAATACAATTCTCTGGTTCAAATGTGAAACTTAAGTCCATTTTTGGATCGAAAAAAAAACTATTTCTGTAAAATCTGAGCTAATAAGGGTTTTTGACCGTAAACTCTAGTTTTTTGTAAGAAAATTATGGAAAATACAATTCTCTGGTTCAAATGTGAAACTTAAGTCCTTTTTAGGATCGAAAAATAAAACTGTTTCTGTAAAATCTGAGTTAATAAGGGTTTTTGACCGTAAACTCTAGTTTTTTGTAAGGAAATTATGGAAAATACAATTCTCTGATTCAAATGTGAATCTTAAGTCCATTTTTGGATCGAAAAAATAAATTATTCTTTAAAATCTGAGCTAATAAGGGTTTTTGACCGTAAACTCTAGTTTTTTTGTAAGAAAATTATGGAAAATACAATTCTCTGGTTCAAATGTGAAACTTAAGTCCCTTTTTGGATCGAAAAATAAACTATTTCTGTAGAATCTGAGCTAATAAGTGTTTTTTACCATAAACTCTAGTTTCCTGTAAGAAAATTATGGAAAATACAATTCTCTCGTTCAAATGTGAAACTTAGGTCCATTCTCTGGTTCAAATGTGAAACTTAAGTCCATTTATGGATCGAAAAATAAAACTATTTCCGTAAAATCTAAGCTAATAAGGGTTTTTGACCGTAAACTCTAGTTTTTTTGTAAGAAAATTATGGAAAATACAATTCGTTGGTTATAGGTGAAACTTAAGTCCCTTTTTGGATCGAAAAATAAACTGTTTCTGTAGAATCTGAGCTAATAAGGGTTTTTGACCATAAACTCTAGTTTCCTGTAAGAAAATTATGGAAAATACATTTCTCTCGTTCAAATGTGAAACTTAGGTCCATTCTCTGGTTCAAATGTGAAACTTAAGTCCATTTATGGATCGAAAAATAAAACTATTTCCGTAAAATCTAAGCTAATAAGGGTTTTTGACCGTAAACTCTAGTTTTTTGTAAGAAAATTATGGAAAATACAATTCGTTGGTTCATAGGTGAAACTTAAGTCCAGGTATGGATCGAAAAATAAACTATTTCTGTAGAATCTGAGCTAATAAGGGTTTTTGACCATAAACTCTAGTTTCCTGTAAGAAAATTATGGAAAATACAATTCTCTCGTTCAAATGTGAAACTTAGGTCCATTCTCTGGTTCAAATGTGAAACTTAAGTCCAGTTTTGGATACTCATAATAATGAGGACTGATGGTTCTAATTCAATTTTTTTTCATAAAAACAAACTATTTTTTTTTAACTTCGAAATTATTCAACTTTATTTTTTTTCATAAAAACAAACTATTTTTTTAAACTTCGAAATTATTCATCTTTATTTATTTATTTTCGACCAGAGGAATTTTTGAGATTTTTTCATTGGTTGGAGATACAACAATGGTACAGTTTTTTAATAGCATGGAAAAGAACGAGTATTGAATGCCTCGTTGTTTAAGTTAAGAGGTGAAATCAAGACCAGAGGAATTTTTGAGATTTTTCATTGGTCAGAGATGCAACAATGGTACACTTTTTTAATAGCTTTGAAAAGAACGACTATTGAATGCCTTGTTGTTTAAGTTAAGAGGTGAAATCAAGACCTGAGGAATTTTTGAGATTTTTCATTGGTCAGAGAGGATTTTATGGCTCCTCCCCACAATAAATTCAGATGGTTTTAGGAGTCATCCTCCTAGCCATAACTCCATTCAACCTTGAGTGAAGGTATAAAAGTTTGATGATGTATTTCTCTTCTTAACAACTACATTAATACCTTCCAAGATGATAGGACTGTATGACACAGAATTTATCGGTTTGAAGAAATCATCTTGTGGTGTTATATTTGAATGTGCATTTTTATTATTGTCAATGGAACTCGAAGAAATTGACTGTTATCATTGGATAGTGAACTATAACATGTTTGAGTATGATAAAAGCTTGTGGAGTACTACATTACATCATATAAACAGACTGGGATTCTGCGATAGAGTGATTACACCACTTAATTATAGTGGTCAGGAACTGAGAAATGTCCAGGAGGAAGTCAGTGAAATTTGTAGCTTTTTCGGCGTTGAAGCACTCTACGTAAAGGGTAATGTACCTACAGATAAAGTTTTAATTCAAAAGTGTGACCCTAGGATTCCACTTTTCAATCTAGAAGAATTTAAGTGTCCTAAATTTGAAGGGCCTTATCACCGTCCTGAAGACGAGGTCAGGTTCTTCGCGCACTGGATACCTAAGGACATACCTGATCGTGATAAATGCATAAGACATGGTAAAGACTATTCTATATCATGGGACCATCTTTTCTGGATGTTTAAGAGTGAAGGTGTGTATGACCACGTATCATAATATAATTTGTATTAATATTCTACACAGCATTATTTGATTAAAAATATATTATGCATTTCATTGTTATGTTGTTCATTATTTTTAGAGTAAGCTAGCATATCAAAAGTTTAGCACACACACAGAGACGAAAAACACATAGAGACGACACACGCACAGAGACGACACACACACACACACACAGACGACACACACACAAATACAACAAGCACAGAGACAACACGCACACAGAGACAACACACACACACACACACACACAGAGAGAGACGACACACACATAGTGACGACGCACGCACAGAGACGACACACACACACACACACACACTGGTGGTCATTCAAAAGCGGTTTTTTTTGTGTGTGTAAGTTTTTGTGTGTATGTAAGTTTTTTTTGTGTGTGTAAGTTTTTTTTGTGTGTGTGTGAGTTTTTGTGTGTGTGTGTGTAAGTTTTTTTTTGTGTGCGTGTAAGTTTTTATGTGTGTTTGTAAGTTTTTATGTGTGTGTAAGTTTTTGTGTGCGTGTAAATTTTTGTGTGTGTGTGTAAGTTTTTGTGTGTGTGTGTAAGTTTTTGTGTGTGTGTAAGTTTTTATGTGTGTGTAAGTTTTTTTGTGTGTGTGTTTGTAAGTTTTTATGTGTGTGTAAGTTTCTGTGTGTGTGTAAGTTTTCGTGTATGTGTGTAAGTTTTTTGTGTGTGTGTAAGTTTTTGTGTTTGTGTAAGTTTTTGTGTGTGTGTAAGTTTTTTGTGTGTGTGTGTGTAAGTTTTTGTGTGTGTATGTGTAAGTTTTTTTTTGTGTGTGTGTAAGTTTTTGTGTAAATTTTTGTGTGTGTGTAAGTTTTTGTGTGTGTGTAAGTTTTGTATGTGTGTAAGTTTTTGTGTTTGTGTACGTTTTTGTGTGTGTGTAAGTTTTTGTGTGTGTGTAAGTTTTTGTGTGTGTGTGTGTGTAAGTTTTTGTGTGTGTGTAAGTTTTTATGTGTGTGTAAGTTTTTGTGTGTGTGTAAGTTTTTGTGTGTGCGTGTAAGATTTTGTGTGTGTGTGTGTGTAAGTTTATGTGTGTGTGTAAGTTTTTTTGTGTGTGTGTAAGTTTTCTTGTGTGTGTGTAAGTTTTTGTGTGTGTGTAAGTTTTTGCGTGTGTGTGTAAGTTTTGTGTGTGCGTAAGTTTTTGTGTGTGTGTGTGTGTGTAAGTTTCTGTGTGTGTGTGTAAGTTTTTGTGTGTGTGTGTAAGTTTTTGTGTGTGTGTAAGTTTTTATGTGTGTGTAAGTTTTTGTGTGTGTGTAAGTTTTTTTGTGTGTGTGTGTAAGTTTTTGTGTGTGTGTAAGTTTTTGTGTGTGTGTAAGTTTTTGTGTGTCTAATTTTTGTGTGTGTGTATTTTTGTGTGTGTGTAAGTTTTTTTGTGTGTGTAAGTTTTTGTGTGTGTGTAAGTTTTTGTGTTTTGTAAGTTTTTGCGTGTGTGAGTAAGTTTTTGTGTGTGTCTAAGTTTTTGTGTGTGTGTGTGTGTGTAAGTTTCTGTGTGTGTAAGTTTTTGTGTGTGTAAGTTTTTGTGTGTGTGTAAGTTTTTATGTGTGTGTAAGTTTTTGTGTGTGTGTAAGTTTTTTGTGTGTGTGTAAGTTTTTGTGTGTGTGTAAGTTTTTTGTGTGTGTAAGTTTTTGTGTGTGTGTAAGTTTTTGTGTGTGTGTGTGTATTTTTGTGTGTAAGTTTTTGTGTGTGTAGTTTTTGTGTGTGTAAGTTTTTTGTGTGTGTGTAAGTTTTTGTGTGTGTAGTTTTGTGTGTAAGTTTTTGTGTGTGTGTAAGTTTTTGTGTGTGTGTAAGTTTTTGTGTTTGTGTAAGTTTTTGTGTGTGTAAGTTTTTTTTGTGTGTGTAAGTTTTTGTGTGTGTGTAAGTTTTTTTGTGTGTGTGTAGTTTTTGTGTAATTTTGTGTGTGTGTAAGTTTTTGTGTGTGTAAGTTTGTGTGTGTAAGTTTTTGTGTTGTGTACGTTTTTGTGTGTGTAAGTTTTTGTGTGTGTAAGTTTTTTGTGTGTGTGTAAGTTTTTGTGTGTGTGTAAGTTTTTGTGTGTGTAAGTTTTTGTGTGTGTGTAAGTTTTTGTGTGTGGTGTAAGTTTTTGTGTGTGTGTAAGTTTGTGTGTGTTTTTGTGTGTAAGTTTTGTGTGTGTAAGTTTTTGTGTGTGTGTAAGTTTTGTGTGTGTAAGTTTTTGTGTGTGTGTGTAAGTTTTTGTGTGTGTGTAAGTTTTGTGTGTTGTAAGTTTTTGTGTGTGTGTAAGTTTTTTGTGTGTGTAAGTTTTTGTGTGTGTGTAAGTTTTTGTGTGTGTGTAAGTTTTGTGTGTGTGTAGTTTTGTGTGTCTAATTTTTGTGTGTGTGTAATTTTTGTGTGTGTGTAAGTTTTTTTGTGTGTGTAAGTTTTTGTGTGTGTGTAAGTTTTGTTTGTGTAAGTTTTTGTGTGTGTGTAAGTTTTTTTGTGTGTGTATAAGTTTTTGTGTGGTGTGTGTAAGTTTCTGTGTGGTGTAAGTTTTGTGTGTGTGTAAGTTTTTGTGTGTGTGTAAGTTTTTATGTGTGTGTAAGTTTTGTGTGTGTGTAAGTTTTTTTTGTGTGTGTGTAAGTTTTTGTGTGTGTGTAAGTTTTTGTGTGTGTCTAATTTTTGTGTGTGTGTAAGTTTTTGTGTGTGTGTAAGTTTTTGTGTGTGTGTGTAAATTTGTGTGTGTAAGTTTTTGTGTGTGTGTAAGTTTTTGTGTGTGTGTAAGTTTTTGTGTGTGTGTAAGTTTTGTGTGTGTGTGTGTGTAAGTTTGTGTGTGTGTAAGTTTGTGTGTGTGTAAGTTTCTGTGTGTGTGTAAGTTTTTGTGTGTGTAAGTTTTTTTGTGTGTGTGTAAGTTTTTGTGTGTGTGTAAGTTTTGTGTGTGTCTAAATTTTTGTGTGTGTGTGTGTGTTGTGTGTGTGTGTGTAAGTTTTGTGTGTGTGTAAGTTTTGTGTGTGTGTAAGTTTTTGTGTGTGTAAGTTTCTGTGTGTGTAAGTTTTTGTGTGTGTAAGTTTTTTTGTGTGTGTGTAAGTTTTTGTGTGTGTGTAAGTTTGTGTGTGTGTGTAAGTTTTTTTTTGTGTGTGTGTGTGTCTGTAAAGTTGTGTGTCTGTGTGTAAGTTATTGTGTTTGTGCCCATTTTGAAATTGGAAAATATTAAATGTGAATTTCTTATGTTTTAAGTGTGTTTCATGACATTCTAAGAGATGTAAAAAAAAGTTGAAAAAAAAGTTAAAAAAAAAGTCAAAAAAAAGCAAACTCTCTTGAATTCACCTCTTGGATAAACAATACAGAAACTTAATTCAGGAAATTATGAAAAAAAATTTAGACGGGGTTACTTGCACACGTAACCCCGTCTAAATTTTTTTTCATAATTTCCTGAATTAAATTTCTGTATTGTGTATCCAAGAGATGAATTCAAGAGTTTGCTTTTTTAACTTTTTTTTAACTTTTTTCAACTTTTTTTTACATCTCTTAGAATGTCATAAAACACACTTAAAACATAAGAAATTCACATTTAATTTTTTCCAATTTCAAAATGGGCACACACACAACAACTTACACACACAACACAACTTTACAGACACACACACACAAAAAAAAAAAACTTACACACACACAAAAACTTAAACACACACAAAAACTTACACACACACAAAAACTTACACACACACAAAAAACTTACACACACAAAAACTTACACACACACAGAAACTTACACCACACAAAAACTTACACACACACACACACACAAAAACTTACACACACACAAAAACTTACACACACACACACACACAAAAACTTACACACACAAAAAAAATTTAGACACACACAAAAACTTACACACACACACAAAAAACTTACACACACACAAAAACTTACACACACACACGAAAACTTACACACACACACCACACACACACAAAAACTTACACACACACACAAACAAAAACTTAGACACACACAAAAACTTACACACACACAAAAACTTACACACACACAAAAAACTTACACACACACAAAAACTTACACACACACAAAAACTTACACACACACAAAAATTAGACACACACAAAAAACTTACACACACACAAAAACTTACACACACACAAAAAAAACTTACACACACACAAAAAACTTACACACACACTAAAAACTTACACACACACAAAAACTTACACACACACAAAAACTTACACACACACAGAAACTTACACACACACACGCACACAAAAACTTACACACGCACAAAAACTTACACACACACGCAAAAACTTACACACACACAAAAACTTACGCACACAAAAAAAAACTTACACACACAGAAAAAAGTTACACACACACATAAACTTACACACACACACACACACACAAAATCTTACACACACACACACACAAAAACTTACACACACACACACAAACTTACACACACATAAAAACTTACACACACACAATAACTTACACACACAAAAACTTACACACACACAAAAACTTACACACACACAAAAACTTACACAAACACAAAAACTTACACACACACAAAAACTTACACACACACAAAAACTTACACACATACAAAATTTACACAAAAAATTACACACACAAAAAAAAACTTACACATACACACACAAAAACTTACACACACACAAAACAAAACTTACACACACACAAAAACTTACACACATACAAAAACTTACACACACAAAAGAAACTTACACACACGCACGAAAACTTACACACACACAGAAACTTACACACACATAAAAACTTAAACACACACAAAAAAAAACTTACACACACACAAAAACTTACACACACACACAAAAATTTACACGCACACAAAAACTTACACACACATAAAAACTTACAAACACACATAAAAACTTACACGCACAAAAAAAAAACTTACACACACACACACACAAAAACTCACACACACACAAAAAAAACTTACACACAAAAAAAAACTTACACACACACAAAAACTTACACACACACAAAAAAAAACGCTTTTGAATGACCACCAGTGTGTGTGTGTGTGTGTGTCGTCTCTGTGCGTGCGTTGTCGCTATGTGTGTGTCGTCTCTGTGTGTGTGTGTGTGTGTTTGTGTGTGTGTGTTGTCTCTGTGTGCGTGTTGTCTCTGTGCTTGTTGTCTTTGTGTGTGTGTCGTCTCTGTGTGTGTGTGTGTCGTCTCTGTGCGTGTGTCGTCTCTATGTGTGTTTCGTCTCTGTGTGTGTGCTAAACTTTTGATATGCTAGCTTACTCTAAAAATAATGAACACATAACAATGTAATGCATAATATATTTTTAATGAAATAATGCTATGTAGAATGTTAATACAAATTATATTATTATACGTGGTCATACACACGTTCACTCTTAAACATCCAGAAACGATGATCCCATGATATAGAATAGTTTTTACCACGTCTTATGCATTTATCACAATCAGGTATGTCCTTAGGTATCCAGTGCGCGAAGAACCTGACCTCGTCTTCAGGACGGTGATAAAGCCCTTCAAATTTAGGACACTTAAATTCTTCTAGATTGAAAAGTGGAATCCTAGGGTCACACTTTTGAATTAAAACTTTATCTGTAGGTACATTACCCTTTACGTAGAGTGCTTCAACGCCGAAAAAGCTACAAATTTCACCGACTTCCTCCTGGACATTTCTCAGTTCCTGACCACTATTATTAAGTGGTGTAATCACTCTATCGTAGAATCCCAGTCTGTTTATATGATGTAATGTAGTACTCCACAAGCTTTTATCATACTCAAACATGTTATAGTTCACTATCCAATGATAACAGTCAATTTCTTCGAGTTCCATTGACAATAATAAAAATGCACATTCAAATATAACACCACAAGATGATTTCTTCAAACCGATAAATTCGGTGTCATACAGTCCTATCATCTTGGAAGTTATTAATGTAGTTGTTAAGAAGAGAAATACATCATCAAACTTTTATACCTTCGCTCAAGGTTGAATGGAGTTATGGCTAGAAGGATGACTCCTAAAACCATCTGAATTTATTGTGGGGAGGAGCCATAAAACCCTCTCTGACCAATTAAAAATCTCAAAAATTCCTCTGGTCTTGATTTCACCTCTTAACTTAAACAACGAGGCATTCAATAGTCGTTCTATTCAAAGCTATTAAAAAAGTGTACCATTGTTGCATCTCTGACCAATGAAAAATCTCAAAAATTCCTCTGGTCTTGATTTCACCTCTTAACTTAAACAACGAGGCATTCAATACTCGTTCTTTTCCATGCTATTAAAAAACTGTACCATTGTTGTATCTCCAACCAATGAAAAAATCTCAAAAATTCTTCTGGTCGAAAATAAATAAATAAATTTGAATAGTTTCGAAGTTTAAAAAAAATAGTTTGTTTTTATGAAAAAAAATAAAGTTGAATAATTTCGAAGTTAAAAAAAATAGTTTGTTTTTATGAAAAAAAAATTGAATTAGAATCATCAGTCCTCATTATTATGAGTATCCAAAACTGGACTTAAGTTTCACATTTGAACCAGAGAATGGACCTAAGTTTCACATTTGAACGAGAGAATTGTATTTTCCATAATTTTCTTACAGGAAACTAGAGTTTATGGTCAAAAACCCTTATTAGCTCAGATTCTACAGAAATAGTTTATTTTTCGAACCATACCTGGACTTAAGTTTCACCTATGAACCAACGAATTGTATTATCCATAATTTTCTTACAAAAAACTAGAGTTACGGTCAAAAACCCTTATTAGCTTAGATTTACGAAATAGTTTATTTTTCGATCCATAAATGGACTTAAGTTTTACATTTGAACCGGAATGGACCTAGTTCAATTGAAGAGAATGTATTTTCCATAATTTGTTACAGCAAACTAGAGTTTATGGTCAAAAACCCTTATTAGCTCAGATTCTACAGAAATAGTTTATTTTTCGATCCATACCTGGACTTAAGTTTCACCTATGAACCAACGAATTGTATTTTCCATAATTTTCTTACAAAAAACTAGAGTTTATGGTCAAAAACCCTTATTAGCTCAGATTCTACAGAAATAGTTTATTTTTCGATCCAAAAAGGGACTTAAGTTTCACATTTGAACCAGAGAATTGTGTTTTCCATAATTTTCTTACAAAAAACTAGAGTTTACGGTCAAAAACCCTTATTAGCTTAGATTTTACGGAAATAGTTTTATTTTTCGATCCATAAATGGACTTAAGTTTCACATTTGAACCAGAGAATGGACCTAAGTTTCACGTTTGAACGAGAGAATTGTATTTTCCATAATTTTCTTACAGGAAACTAGAGTTTATGGTCAAAAACACTTATTAGCTCAGATTCTACAGAAATAGTTTATTTTTCGATCCAAAAAGGACTTAAGTTTCACATTTGAACCAGAGAATTGTATTTTCCATAATTTTCTTACAAAAAAACTAGAGGTTACGGTCAAAAACCCTATTAGCTCAGATTTTAAAGATAATTTATTTTTCGATCCAAAAATGGACTTAAGATTCACATTTGAATCAGAGAATTGTATTTTCCATAATTTTCTTACAAAAAACTAGAGTTTATGGTCAAAAACCCTTATTAACTCAGATTTTACAGAAATAGTTTTATTTTTCGATTCTAAAAAGGACTTAAGTTTCACATATGAACCATAGAATTGTATTTTCCATAATTTTCTTACAAAAAAACTATAGTTTACGGTCAAAAACCATTATTAGCTCAGATTTTACAGAAATAGTTTTTTTTCGATCCAAAAATGGACTTAAGTTTCACATTTGAACCAGAGAATTGTATTTTCCATAATTTTCTTACAAAAAACTATAGTTTACGGTCAAAAACCCTAATTAGCTCAGATTTTACGGAGATAATTTTATTTTTTGATCCATAAATAGACTTAAGTTTCACATTTGAAGCAGAGAATTGTATTTTCCATAATTTTCTTACAAAAAACTAGAGTTTACGGTCAAAAACCCTTATTAACTCAGATTTTACAGAAATAGTTTTATTTTTCGATCCTAAAAAGGGCTTAAGTTTCACATTTGAACCAGAGAATTGTATTTTCCATAATTTTCTTACAAAAAACTAGAGTTTACGGTCAAAACCCTTATTAACTCAGATTTTACAGAAATAGTTTATTTTTTCGATCCAAAAATGGACTTAAGTTTCACATTTGAACCAGACAATTGTATTTTCCATAATTTTCTTACAAAAACTATAGTTTACGGTCAAAAACCCTAATTAGCTCAGATTTTATGGAAATAGTTTTATTTTTTGATCCATAAATAGACTTAAGTTTCACATTTGAAGCAGAGAATTGTATTTTCCATGATTTTCTTACAAAAAATTAGAGTTTACGGTCAAAAACCCTTATTAACTCAGATTTTACAGAAATAGTTTTATTTTTCGATTCTAAAAAGGACTTAAGTTTCACATTTGAACCAGAGAATTGTATTTTCCATAATTGTCTAGCAAAAAACTAGAGTTTACGGTCAAAAACCCTTATTAACTCAGATTTTACAGCAATAGCTTTTTTTTCGATCCAAAAATAGACTTAAGTTTCACATTTGAAACAGAGAATTGTATTTTCCATAATTTTTTTACAAAAAACTATAGTTTACGGTCAAAAACATTAATTAGCTCAGATTTTACGGAAATAGTTTTATTTTTCGATCCATAAATGGACTTAAGTTTCACATTTGAAGCAGAGAATTGTATTTTCCATAATTTTCTTACAAAAAACTAGAGTTTACGGTCAAAACCCTTATTAACTCAGATTTTACAGAAATAGTTTTATTTTTCGATCCTAAAAAGGACTCAAGTTTCACATTTGAACCAGAGAATTGTATTTTCCATAATTTTCTTACAAAAAACTAGAGTTTACCGTCAAAAACTCTTATTAATTCAGATTTTACAGAAATAGTTTATTTTTCGATCCAAAAATGGACTTAAGTTTCAAATTTGAAAGCTGAGATCGTAATGAATGATACTTGTTATCAGAAAAAATGTCAATTGCCAAAAAAAAGAAAAAAAATGGGGGGAGGGGGCCCAAAAAAGTTGGAGGGAGGGGCGCCCTTTGAGTTTGGGGATAGGGGACCTATGGAGGGTTGATGTCTCTGCTGGTTAGGGTCATTGGTGCTTATGATCCTTGATGGTTCGTACTCACATACACCTTACTACTTGATTTTGCAAGGATTTCTATGGTTTGTTCTGAATTTCTTTATTAAAATTATTTTCTTGCCATCTACATCTCTTTTAGTATCAACTTTTTAGTATACTATAACGTTGGACCCTATTTTAAACTGACAACACTGTTCAAACGCCACTTGTGTATTATACAGAACACATCAAAGAAGTAAAGCTAGGTCAAGTCATAAGACCATTTTATCATCGTTAACCATTTTCATAGATTGATATTGTTCCAAATTTATAATAAATATGGTATGAATTAACGTGCTCTTCAGGGTTACCTTAACTGCTAATCACTTTAACCCTTTTTTTTCTCCATCTTCCAAGGTCCGATTCTCTGATTGGCTCCTAAAAAACGGATGTTAGCTAAAAAAAAACAGTCTGGTTGAAAAACTTGGAGTTGAAACAAACTTGTGTGGGGAATCCCCGCTCCTACTGTTATCTTTTTTGCAATGTTTAGGAACCGGAGGGGAATCCCCGCTCGCTTGGAAAGGTACCAATGAAAGGCAAGCAAAACACTCTCCCGTCCCTCCAAAAATATTTTATTCAGAGATTTCTTGTTAAAAAATTATCCAATCACTAATTAGAATCAATCACACTCCTATTATTCAAACATTAATTAATATCGTTCATAGTGTCCAATTTGCGAATTCCTTATCCCTTTTTGCAAATGTCAATCAAACAATTCTGATTGTAAAAGCGTGTTTAATCACGTTGCTTGGAAAGGTATCCATAAGTACATGCTCTGAAAAGGTGCCAAGGAACGTAATCTCTCCAAACACGTCAAACTGGTTTCTTGTATAATTCCATGTGCAATTGATCTCAATAGCAATAACCAGTCTGGTAATCTGCCTTGGAAAGGTGCCATGGAACGTAAAGTGGGCAAATAACACCGGAAGGAACAAAATCGGCTAGAATAGCATGGGAGGGAACATAATCGGCTAGAAATATAATGTACTACTCTACTACTGTATACTTCCCAATAACCAATACTATATGTTAACATTGGGTAAAGTTCATAACTTTCAGCCCTCCTCCCGGGAACTTCGGGGGATTAAGTCATCCTAAAAGACATACTTATAATATTTTCGAACATGCTGAACAAAATGGCTATCTCAAAATTTTGATCAGGTGACTTTGGGAAAACAATGAGCGTGGGAGGGGGCCTAGTTTCCCCCCATTTTTTGGTCACTTAAAAAGAGCACTAGAAGTTTTTATTTTCATTCCAATGAGCCCTCCCACGATATTCTAGGACCACTGGGTCGATACGATCACCCCTGGGAGAAAAAAAAGTAAACACATACCCGTGATCTTTCTTCTGGCAAAAAATGCAAAATTCCACATTTTTGTAGATAGGACCTTGAAACCTCTGCAGTAGGGTTCTCTGATACGCGGAATATGATGGTGTGCTTTTCATTAAGGTTCTATAGCTTTTAGTGGGTCTTTCCCCCTTTTTTCGAAAATCAGCCAAATTTTCTCAGTCGCGTAACTTTTGATGGGTAGGATTAAATTTGCTGAAACTTGTATATTTGAAATCAGCATTAAAATCCGATTCTTTTGATGCATCTATTTGTATCAAAATACCGTTTTTCTAGAGTTTCGGTTACCATTGAGCCGGGTCCCAATAACCAATACTAGATGTTAACATTGGGTAAAGTTCATAACTTTCAGCCCTCCTCCTGGGGGCATCTAGGGATTAAGTCATCCTAAAAGACATAGTTATAATATTTTCGACCATGCTGAACAAAATGGCTATCTCAAAATTTTGATCGGGTGACTTCGGGAAAAAAATGAGCGTGGATGGGGGCCTAGTTGCCCTCCATTTTTTGGTCACTTAAAAAGGGCACTAGAACTTTTAATTTCCGTTCCAATGAGCCCTCCCACGAAATTCTAGGACCACTGGGTCGATATGATCACCCCTGGAAAAAAAACAAAAAAACAAATAAACACGCATCCGTGATCTTTCTTCTCGCAAAAAATGGAAAATTCCACATTTTTGTAGATAGGAGCTTGAAACCTCTACAGTAGGGTTCTCTGATACGCTGAATATGATGGTGTGATTTTCATTAAGGTTCTATAACTTTTAGGGGGTCTTTCCCGCTTTTTCCGAAAATCAGCCGAATTTTCTCAGGCGCGTAACTTTTGATAGGTAAAATTAAACTTGATGAAACTTATATATTTGAAATCAGAATTAAAATTTGATTCTTTTGATGTATCTATTGGTATCAAAATTCCGTTTTTTAGAGTTTCGGTTACCATTGAGCCGGGTCGCTCCTTGCTTACAGTTCGTTACCACGAACTGTTTGATTTATTATATTATTAAATAAAAAAACAAGTTTTTCTTAACTGAAAGTAAGGAGCGACATTAAAACTTAAAACGAACAGAAATTATTCCGTATATGAAAGGGGCTGTCCCCTCCTCAACGCCTCGCTCTTTACGCTAAAGATTTTTATTGTTTCAAAAATAAAGTTGTGTGACAGAGTCAAACTTTAGCGTAAAGAGCGAGGTGTTGATGGGGGGACAGCCCCTTTCATATATGGAATAATTTCTGTTCGTTTTAAGTTTTAATGTTGCTCCTTACTTTCAGTTCAAAAAACGTGTTTTTTTATTTAATTTCTGAACGTTTTTGAGTTAATGCAGCTTTGATTTTGGCTCACCGTATATGAATAATTAGAATGAAATTGACATATTAATTTTACTTGTTTTGGCTAAATGGCTTTCTCGAAGTTTTGTTATGACGTAACTTACGAATTAACTTACGCAACGGACTTCTATATTTGTATTTTTTTTTTATTACGTATATTAGGGAGTTTACCCCTAGTCAAAACCTCGCTCTTTACGCTAAAGTTCGAATTTTGTTGGAATCACAAACCCCTGAATCATAAAGGCCGGTTAATTAGAATAGATAGCTCTTTTGAAAGAACTAAACAAAAACTTTAGCGTAAAGGGTGAGGTATTGACTAGGGGGCAAACCCCCTCATATACGTAATAATTTCTGTTTGTTTTAAGTTTTAATGTTGCTCCTTACTTTCAGTTCAAAAAACGTGTTTTTTTATTTAATTTCTGATCGTTTTTAAATAATGCTTGGAAATCCGGCGCCCCCGTCATAAAAATGTCCCTTCCCCCACGAAAACATCCTCCATGGAAAGATCCAGGTGACTTTGGGAAAAAAATGAGCGTAGGAGGGGGCCAGGTTGCCCTCTAATTTTTTGGCCACTTAAAAACGGCACTAGAACTTTTAGTTTCCGTTCAGATGAGCCCTCTCACGATATTATAGGACTACTAGATCGATACGATCACCCCTGGGAAAAAAAAACAAATAAACACGCATCCGTGATCTTTCTTCTGGCAAAAAATACAAATTCCACATTTTTGCAGATAGGAGCTTGAATTTTCTATAGTAAGGTTCTCTAATACGCTGAATCTGATGGTGTGATTTTCATCAAAGTTCTATGACTGTTAGGGGCTGTTTCCCCTTTTTTTCAAAAATAAGGCAACTTTTCTCAGGCGTGTAACTTTTGATGGGTAAGACTAAACTTAGTGAAACTTATATATTTGAAATCAGCATAAAAATTTGATTTTATTGATGTATCTAATGGTATCAAAATTACGGTTTTTAGAGTTTTGGTTACTATTGAGCCGGGTCGCTCCTTACTTACAGTTCCTTACCACGAACTGTTTGATTCTTTTGTACCTGGTTGCTGATTAAAGACTGGTTGTTTTTAAACAGGTTATATGCGCAAAAGTACTCTTTCCCCAGCAGTTGTCTGGCAATAGATGATATTAGGTCAAAGCTATTTGCTAGACCCCTTGGCTATTACCCATAGTCTCCAATTTCCAAAAGTATTATTATGACTGAAGGATTTTGTTGGTGATTCGACATTATTTTGAATCCTGTGGATGTGTTTGAAGAATTTTGAGGAATTCTTTCTTATGTTAGAGAATCTCTGCTTTTCCTCTACGTTGGTGAATTTTATACACTGCTCGAGTAGCTTGCCAAAACAGAGACCATTGTTATCAAATTGAAGATAGATTTTAATATATCATAAAATGGTCAAGAATTTTGTTTCCGTTAATTGAGAATCTAAAAATTTATATGACTAAAACACCCGCATTGTTTACAAGTTCTAGAAACTGGCCAATCTGGCCAATCGCTAAAAATTCCCCGTCCTGGAAAATATTTCCCCACTGAAAATCGCCCGGAAAAATGTCCCGCACCAGAAATGCCTTACGTGGATCAATCCACCTGGAATTTTCTCACAGGAAAATTCTCCTCCAACAATTCCCCTTTAGAGAATTCCCCTCATAACTAAAATTGAGCAGCCAAAAGAGAATTAAGACACATAAAAAGAATGAAGAAAAGAAGGATTCCAGAAAATTCTACCTATAGGCGACTCCAATAGGCGTGTAAAATGTATGGCGTAGAATAAAACAAGTCGTGGTAGGGAACTGTAAATAAGGAGCAGCTTGGGCCAATAGTAATCAAAACTATAAAAAAGGAATTTTGATAAGAATTAGTGCATCAAAAGAGTTGACGTTTTATTTTGACTCCAATTATATAAATTTCGTTAAGTTTAATATTAAACATCAAACGCTACGAGTCTGAGAAAATTTGCCGGATTTAAAAAAAAGCAAGTAATATTAGTGAAAATGACACGCTTAGATTCAGCATGTTAGAGAAAGATGCTGTGGAAGTTTTAAGCTCCTATCTATAAAAATATCAATTTTTGCATTATTTCCTATAAGAAAGATCACGTATGTGTGTTTAACTGTTGCTGTTTTTTCCCTATATGTGATTACACCGAACCAATGGTCCTAAACAATCAGGAGAGGGCTAATTCGAGCGTAAATTAAAAGCTCTAGAGCCTTTTAAAGTGACCAAAAATATTTTTTTGCGGAAAAGTAGTGCTCCGGCCATTTTGTGGCACCAAACTACGGTTTCCCCCTATGGAGGACCCAGTTACTATTGATTGAAAATTACGAGATAGCCGCTCGATTCAAAAGTATTAAAAAAACTGATTGTTGAACTTCCCAGTTGTATAGGAAGTAATGCCGCAAAGTTGCGTGTTCCTGAAAGGTCAGGTAGTCCATACAAGTAAAGGTACTTCAGACAGGAGAACCTTCTGATGTACGCCTAGTTTACGATACCCCATAACACCTTTTTATGAACTTAGCTAGATGACTGTTTGAAAACTGTCTGTACTTAAATTTTTACTAGGGTGTTTGGATTGAGGAGCTCTCTCAATTTTAAACTTGATTGGTCCTTAGAGCTTGACTTCTTGTTATTTAAATTGGAAAAAAATGCGCTTTAAAGGTACTTCCGACGGAAAACCCCTCTGATGTGCACCTAGCCGATGCATTCTCGATCGCAAGAACTGAGCTCTTATCATGCGCTATATTTTCCACAACGGGCGTCACGTATGGGGGAGGGAGTGAAGACAGTCCCCAAATATTTTAACTAGTCAAATAAAACATTTTAGCCGGTAAAATAGTTGTGCGAAGCTGTAATGTTTGAATGTTTCAATTTTTATTAGGACAAATGGGCAGATGGAAATATCTGACGTAAAATTAAGGAAAGGAGATCAGTCTCAGTCAGTATTCTAAAGTAACTACTACAATTGCCACATAAAACAGGCAAATGTCTGTTGATTTATTGACAATAAAACAACAAGACATTTCGGTACATAGCTAAGAGAATAGAATATTATGCTCGATATTGACATAGTCAAGATAATTTGAATCAACTTACACTTGATGACAAGCAGTTTGAGTGCTTGACTGACAAGTAGCTTGACAAACAGCTTTTTTCTGAATAAATGCCAATAGTATGCAAAACTATGAGGTTGATTAACAACAGATGATGAGCCCCGATCCCCTCCAAATCACCCACAGAGTTTAGATCAGAAACTTTAGTAGGATTGACAATTAGCTGGGAAGATGATCACAACAGCCACAACAGCCATATTGGCACCTTTATTGAAACGAACACAGGTGCCTCACTTAATCTTAAAAATTGAAAAGCAAACACGGGTATCAAACTCAATCTTTAAAATTGAAAACTAAATGGAAATCAACTCTTCTTTGATACCAAATAATAACTTTACAAGATCTCGTCACTAAGAAAATGCAGAGTCAAGTATGAAACTGACCTCAAGTTTGAATTCGTGTTCAGGATAAGAGAATAGCACGTAGCACACAACATACAAAGTGCAGAAAACAGATAAAGAAAATATTACAAGTTTTCTATGTTTCAATTCTAAAACAATAATAGATTATATAGATAAAGAGAATATTCGAAACTTTCCATGTCGTAATATTAAAATGAAAGCTATTCACATTAGAGCCTCTTGCAGTTAAAAACATTAATCAGAGGGAAGACTCTAGCGTTGTCGGTAGTAAACAGCCATAACCATTCTATATATTTTTATCATTTTTTTTTTCTCAAAGCCACTTCGTATGGAAGGGGTGATGACAAAACTTCAGAGGGGGTTCAATTTACTGAAAATGTAAAGTCCTAGTGCCCTTTTTAAGAGTTAAAAGTGAATGTAAGTCAACCAACTCGCCTCCCTTGCCCCTTTTGCTGCCTGTTCATCCTCTCCCATAGCCTCCAGTGACACCCACTCATACTTTAAGATATCCATCCTGTTCAAGATAATCAAAAATACAATAAATATGCTTCCAAGAATGACATGACGTCCACAAGCCCTGGGGAAAGGGCTGTAAATAATACAAACTAGCAAATAATTGAACATATGTTAAATAATATCAAAAGGGGGCTTGTACAGTATCTCAGGAACAGCAAAGGGTATTAAGTTGAAGCTCTCAGAGAATGTTGAGGGGGATGTTGAACCTAATCAAAAGACACTATATACATCTCGATTGTTAATAGTGCGTATTTGCAATATCTAAGGAATTGCTAAGGGCATTAATTTGAAATTTCAATGCATATGGAGGGGTGAGTTCCAGCAAGAGATTTAGCCAATCATAAGCCTCAAGGGTTAAACTTGTGCCCATCCACTACTCCAAATCAATGGCCCATCCCTTCCTTTACTACCCCACCATTAATAATCGTGAAACAGTGGTTTTTGATCAGTCTATGAGTCACCACTTGACTGTCTATTTTTAAAATAAGCCCTACTAGTGAGACTTCAAGAAATTACCAACGAACGGCCAAAATAAAATTACATGGTATTTAAAAATAAGTGAGGGAGGGTTGAAACAGAGAGTCCAGAAGTGCGAGTGAATTTAGCTTTAGAAAGGATATTTATCTGATAATCAGGGCTATGGAACCTAACACCTCCCTCCTAAGATAAATAGCCACTACCACGCCATATTTGTCAAAACGTCAAAGGTAGAAACACAAAGCACAAAATGCAAAATAAAAAACATCAACTTCAAAATTAACAACTTTAATAATTTTCTTAATTTCCTTCTTAGGTCAATTTCCACTGCAGCTATCGAATAGCTTGGCTATAGGTTCTATTGCCATTCAATGTCTCTGTTAGAAAGATCGAAGTTATTGGCTGTATAGTAATCTAAGATTAAATAAGATTTATTACTGAAAAACGGGTATCACAAGCCCAAATGGGCTGAATTCGCACTTTAGCGTCAATAAAACAAAGAAAAGCCGAAAACAAACAGTCAAAATGAAGAAAAACTCATAAAATTAGAGAGGGAATAAAATAATTTAAACAAAAACGATTTAGTTATGCGACCAAAAAATAGAAAGCTCGAAAATTGCAAAATGAAACATTAAAAATATAAGGTGAAAAGGGAGATAAAGAGGGGGGGTGTGAGGAGATTCAATGATTGAATATGTCAACTATTAAGATTGTAAGTTTTTCTGTATCTTTCAGTGGAAACTTTTATGGGGCAATGAGGGGAAATTTTATTGAAGCAGAACGCCGGAGGCGGGGTTGAAGGGGTGAATATTGGACTAGGGAAAAGGGTAGTTGTCCGAGGGTTGTGAAGGGTATTGTTAGCGAAAAGCAAGGAAATGTTTGCTCTCCTTTCATTAAGGGTAACTAGATTGGCTCTCCGAAGAAGGGAAATATAAGGCGCTTTACCCTCATTAAAGATAATTCTTAGGCATCTTTTTTGGACTGCCTCTATTCTGTCCGACAATTCAATGGAGATGCCAGGATGCCAAACAGGACAGGCGTACTCGAGGGATGGGCGTACAAATGAGAGGAAAATCGTCAAACATCGCAATTTAGGACAGTTAAATTTTGTAAGGAGTTTAAGGAGAGAGAATATGGCATTTGCACGTTTAAAATATCATTAATATGACAATCCAATTTTAAGTCGCTTGAGATGGTAATACCCAGTAATTTCACAGACATTTCAGGGGGATTGGGCAGGAGAAAGAAGGGAGAGTTTTAAGAAAATTGATAGTTAAAACCGTTGACTTTAAGGGGTTGACTCTCATATCATTAGTAACAGATTCGTCTGATAGCGATTCCAAGATGTCCATTAGCACAATTTTTTAAATTTTTGAAACATGTCTCTAAGATAGTCAGAACATCAACGAATTTTCATCTATCTGGGAAATCGACACCAAGGTTGTTTATCATTGCAAGAAATAAAATTGGCCAAAGAGGGTTCCCTGGGGCACGCCATTATAAATTGGGAGTGGATCAGAATATACATTCAGGTATTTGACGACTTATGTTCTATTAGAAAGGAAAGATACAATTATTCTAATTAAATAGGGGACAACTTGAATGCCAATGGATAGTTTTTTCTACCAATTATTGTGGTTGATTAAATAAAAGCTTTTTTCATGTCCACTGCAATAAGTGTGTTACATATTGTGTCCATGATAGGGGGTGTGTACAAGATAGGGGGTGAACAAGATAGGGGGTGGTAGTTGTAGAGCGTAAGTTTCCGAATTCTCTTTGGTCAACATTTGGGATTATCTTCACTTTCAATCATTCAGATAAAAAGCTTTCATATAACTTGGAAAAAACTCGAGTAAGAGTAATGGGCTGGACACCGATCAAACCTTGTTTGTTACCTTTCTTTTTTACGGGAGTAATAAAACCAAATTTCCAACAATTTGGGAACTTACCAGTAGAAGTGATTTCATTAAAAAGAAAGGACAAAGGTTCTGAAAGATTGTTAGGGAAGGCTTTAATTAGGGATGTCTAATAGGGATGACGAACAATACAATAGGAATATCTAACCGATAAGTACTGCACTTTTTAATGTTTTTAATTTTGTCTCCACATTTGAGGGTGAAATATCGGGGGAATTGAGAGAGCACAAGTAATAAGGAGTGTCAAAAGAGAGGGGAGGGAGGCTCTGAACTATTGAGCAAAGAAATTTGTTCACATCATTGGCTGTAACTGAGAGCTCCTCTTAGAAATTTTTAATCTGTATTATTATGTGTTTTTCCGTAATTTTTTGTTATTCTATTATATCATTTTCTTGGCTTCGTAGAAAATAAATCTTTGACTTTACATTTGTAATATGAAGAAGCAGATTTACGAGTCTCTTTTTTTATGTGTTTACGTAGTGAGTTAGCTTCGGATGTTTTACCACTCTAAAGTAGATTCAATTTAATTCTAATTAGCTTTTTCAATTGACTAGTAATATTAGTAATAATAATTTATTTATTACGCACTATGAAGAAAAAGAAGTGGAGTAAATCAAAAACAAAAAAGCAAACTGGCACACTTAACAATCAAACAATTCGTGGTAACGTGGTAACTGTAAGTAAGGAGCGACCCGGCTCAATGGTAACCGAAACTCTAGAAAACGGTATTTTGATACAAATATACACATCAAAAGAATTAGATTTTAATGCTGAGTTTAAATATATAAGTTTCATCAAGTTTAGTCCTACCCATCAAAAGTTACGCGCCTGAGAAAATTTGGCTGATTTTCGAAAAAAGGGGGGAAAGACCCCCTAAAAGTTATAGAACCTTAATGAAAATCCCACCATTATATTCACCGTATCAGAAAACCCTACTGTAGAGGTTTCAAGCTCTTATCTACAAAAACGTGGAATTTTGCATTTTTTGCCAGAAGAAAGATCACGGCTGCGTGTTTATTTGTTTTTTTTTTTGTTTTTTTTCCCCCAGGGGTGATCGTATCGACCCAGTGGTCCTAGAATATCGTGAGAGGAGTCATTGGAATGGAAATTAAAATTTCTAGTGCCCTTTTTAAGTGACCAAAAAAAATGGAGGGCAACTAGGCCCCCTCCCACGCTCATTTTTTCCCAACGTCACCTGATCAAAATTTTGAGATAGCCATTTTGTTCAGCATGTTCGAAAATTTTATAAGTATGTCTTTTAGGATGACTTAATACCCCGAAGTTCCCGGGGGGAGGGCTGAAAGTTATGAACTTTACCCAATGTTAACATATAGTTTTGGTTATTGGGAAGTATACAGACATTTTCAGGGGAGATTTTTCCTGGTAGCGGGGGGGGGGGTGGTTCGGGGGTTATGTGGGAGGATCTTTCCATGAAGGAAGTTTCATGGGGGAAGGGACATTGCTATGAAGGGGACGCTGGACTTCCCAGCATTATTTAAAAAAAGATCAGAAATTAAATATAAAAAAACAAGTTTTTCAGCTGCAACAGCAGCAGCATCAAAACTTTAAACGAACAGAAAATATTATATATATGATTGGGTTCACCCCCTAGTCAATACCTCACTCTTTAAGCCAAAGATTTTTTAGTACTTTTATAAGAGCTATTTATTCTAATTAACGGCCTTTTTGATTAAGCGGTCATTTTTAAAGAATTGGAACAAAATTCGAACTTTAGTTTAAAGAGCGAGGTATTGACTAGGGGGTGAACCTCCTAATATACGTATTAAAAATATATGAATATAGAAGTTCGTTACGTAAGTTAATTCGTAAGTTACGTATATTTATTACTAATAAAAACGTTCGTAAATAAAATTAAACAAGTTTCAAGAAAGCCATTTGACCAAATAAAAGTAAATTAATATGCAAATTTTGTTTTAATTATTCATGTATGGTGAGCCAAGATCAAAACCTGCATTTATTCAAAAACGTTCAAAAATTAAATAAAAAAACAAGTTTTTTTAACTGAAAGTAAGGAACGACGTTAAAACTTAAAACGAACAGAAATTATTCCTTATATGAAAGGGGCTGTCCCCTCCTTAACGCCTCGCTCTTTACGCTAAAGTTTGACTTTCTCACAACTCTATTTCAAACAGTTCGTGGTAACGAACTGTAAGTAAGGAGCGACCCGGCTCAATGGTAACCGAAACTCTAAAAAACGGAATTTTGATACCAATAGATACATCAAAAGAATCAGATTTTAATTCTGATGTCAAATATATAAGTTTCATCAAGTTTAATCTTACCCATCAAAAGTTACGCACCTGAGAAAATTTGGCTGATTTTCGAAAAAAAAGGGAGAAGACCCCCTAAAAGTTATAGAAACTTAATGAAAATCACACCATCATATTCAGCGTATCAGAGAACCCTACTGTAGAGGTTTCGAGCTCTTATCTACAAAAATGTGGAATTTTCCATTTTTTGCCAGAAGAAAGATCACGGATGCGTGTTTATTTGTTTTTTTTTCCCAGGGGTAATCTTATTGACCCAGTGGTCCTAGAATATCGTAGGAGGGCTACTCAGGAGAATCTTTCCGTGGAGGATATTTCTTTGGGTAAGGGATATATGAAGGGGGTGCCGGATTTCCAAGCATTATTTAAAATACGATCAGAAATTAAATTAAAAAAAAAACAAGTTTTTTCAACTGAAAGTAAGAAGCAACATTAGAACTTAAAACGAACAGAAATTATTACGTATATGAGGGGGTTCTCCCCCAAGTCAATACCTCGCTCTTTACGCTACAGTTTTTTTAGTGCTTTCAAAAGGGCTATCTATTCTAAATAAACGGTCTTTGTGATTCAGGGGTTTGTGAATTAAATTTTTTTTAACTTTTAACGTTAAGAGCGTGGTATTGACTAAGGGGAGAACCCCCCCCCCATATACGTAATAACATATGCGTAATAAAAAAAACAATAAAAAAACAAGTGATACGGCTCAATAGTAATCGAAACTTTTAAATACGGAATTTTACGTCAATAAATGTATCGAAAGAATGGGCTTATAATGCTGATTCTAAATATATAAATTTTATTAAGTTTAGTATCACTCATCAAAGGCTACGAGCCTGAGAAAATTTACCTGATTTTTTAAAGAGGGGGAAACATCTCCTACAAGTGAAAGAATTTCAATGAAAATCACACCGTCAGATTTAGCGTATCAGAAAACCCTATTACATAGGTTTCAAGCTCATATCTGCAAAAATCTGCAACTTTGTATTTTTTGCCAGAAGAAAAATATACGAATATAGAAGTTCGTTACATAAGCTAATTTGTAAATTACGTCAGAACCAAATTTAGAGACAGCCATTTACCTAAAGAAAAGTAAAATTTTTATGCAAATTTTGTTTACTTATTCAATGACGGTGAGCCAAAATAAAAGCTGCATTAACTAAAAAACGATAAGAAATTAAATAAAAAAAACAAGTTTTTTAAACTGAAAGTAAGGAGCGACATTAAAACTTAAAACGGACAGAAATTATTCCTCATATGAAAGGGGCTGTACCCTCCTAAACGCCTCGCTCTTTACGCTAAAGTTTGACTCTGTCTCACAACTTTATTTTTTAAAACAATAAAAAACTTTAGCGTAAAGAGCGAGGCGTTGAGGTGGGGACAGTCCCTTTCATATACGGAATAATTTCTGTTCGTTTTAAGTTGTAATGTCGCTCCTTACTTTCAGTTTAAAAAAACTTGTTTTTTTTATTCAATTATTTACATAAAACGACGTAAATTATGGTGCGCAGTAAGACCTGCAGATTCCGACAGCTTTCCCGCCAGCACAGTTACTTTTTCCCGTAAATCAGGGAGGACCAATCGCGATATTAGATGCTGGATCAGGAACCACGGAGGGAGGCACAGAAGGTAACAAGAAAATTTAAAATAATAAGTCCTGAGAGATTTGAGATCTTTAGGCTTCAGAATTAGAAGAAACCCAGATAAAAAAAAGGATAGAACGATCACAAAATGAAGAATATAATTTCCCAAGTTTCCAACAATTTTTGAATATACAATCTGATTTTTTTTTCTTAGCATTAGAAACCGTCAGAGCCCGAAGTGTTTTGAGATTATTAGTAATGTGAAGACCAAGCCACCGAAAAGAAGAGACACAGGGAATAGAGGAAAAACCACTCGCACTCGAATTAAACGAAATATATTCGCACTTATCAACGTTCAGCATAAGTCCAATCTGTCTAAACTGGTCTGAGATCCAGCTGACAGAATGTGAGAGCCCAACCCTAGAACGACTGACAAGGAGCAAATCGTCCGCATAAGCAAGATACGAGACATCAATTCCATCAGAAATGAAAGTCGAAGGCAAAGATGAAAGGATATGAGCAATACATAACTTAAAAATAGTTGGAGAAAGCACACCACCTTGACGGACCCCACGCTGAAGAAACGCCTTTGAAATAGAAACTACTGTATTATATTTTACACGAATAAAAGAGGTAGAACACAAGTACCGTAAGAAAACAACAATAGGTAAGGTTATTATCAGAGGCAATGCTATAGCGTTGCCTATAGTAAAGGCCGTACGGCTCCAATGTTTTATTATATATTAATTCAAAAAACTTGAAAAAGTTTTTCAAAAGAAGTAAAGAACTCCATTAAACCAAAAGTGAACAAAAATAGAATCAAATTGTGTACCAAGCATACAACTACCACAAATCAGTATCAATAAATAAATTAAACCCAAAACAAACAGAAATTAAAATATGTCAAACTCAAAACGGGCAGAAATTAATATGAGTAGGGTTCTAAACCCCATGCTTTCTAAAAGCTAGAATATAATTTGTATTTGACTGAAAAAAATTCAAATGAATTTACTGAAAAAAATGTGTATGGTCAGTTTACTGAACAAAATAGAATCAAATAATCTACCAAGCATACAACTACCACAAATCAGTATCAATAAATAAATTAAACCCAAAACAAACAGAAATTAAAATATGTCAAACTCAAAACGGGCAGAAATTAATCTGAGTAGGGTTCTAAGCCCTACGCCTTCTAAAACCCAGAATATAATTTGTATTTTATTCAAATTTTTTTTTAATGTTTTCACTTTTATATCCTTAAGAAATAAAAAATTAATTAAGATTTTATGGAATAAATATCAGTATATGTATATTAAACCGACAATGCATATTTTTTTCAGTAAATTCATTTGAATTTTTTTCAGTTCCTTACTGAAAACGTTTGACACTAAGAGCTCAAAATCTTATTCTATGGCCAAAAAATTTTATTCATAATTAATTCTATTTCTAAAAATAACCTTGAAAGCAGTGGCGTTGTTTCAGGTGGGCAATGATTTGGAGAAAAAAGGATTCTATAGCCCATGCTCGTGACTTTTCGGATGGCAGGGGTGGATCCAGGATTTTTTAGGGGGGGGGGCAAAATAGGTTGATCCGATAAAACAAATTTAGGGGGGGGGCAAAATAGGTTCATCCGATAATCTTGCGTTAAAAGCAAGTTTAATTAACGCAAACTTGGGTCAATTAAGTAAATTACACTACTTTAGACTACACTAGAGGGGCACGTGCCCCCCTCACCCCCCTGGATCCACCACTGTTGGATGGAGATCCCTCTTGCCCCCCCCCCCCAATAAAGTGTTGTAGCTACATCCCTGCTTGAGAGCTCCGATTCAACTTTGTAGTTCCAAGTAATTTTAACATGACTGCTAATAAGGTAATCTTTAACATGAGAAGGATTATTATTGTAAGTTAGTCATATTTCGAGCTTAAATTATTACTAGACGCCCACCTATGTATTTATTTATAATTAGCCAAGAAAATGTGTCATAAACGGTATTAATTTTTTTTTCTTTTCCATTTTAATTTTTCAATTGTGTTTTTATTCCGCATTCACAGAATTTTCATTCAAAATTTTCAAATGAAATGCTACATTTTCTTCTAAATTACTACGGTGCAAAAAAATAAGCAAAGCTAGTTCATTAGGTTTGGCGCCTTTTTTGTCTATTCAAGCTTAGACACTAATAATTTGATTAGTCCAAAGACAATCTATCCTTCAGAAATACTTTAATTGCTTATTATCTATAGGTTTAGGTGTTTTCTCTTGGAAAATTCTCCAACCCCATTAAGAGTACTCCCTGAGGAAAATTACCCCCTCCCCCAGTCATAGTTGAATTTTTTTTTTTTTTATTCCGATTTTTTTTTTTAAATTCATGCCCAGGATAACCAAGACATGATGTAACCAAGACTTAATCTGAATAGGGTTCTAAACCCTAGGTTTTCTAAAAGCCAGAATATAATTTCTACTTTACTGAAAAAAAAATCAAATGAATTTACTGAAAAAAAATCTGCATTGTCAGTTTAATATACATATGCTGATATTTATTCCTTAAATCTTAATTAATGTTTGATTTCTTAAAGTTATAAAAGTGAAAACATTAAAAAGAATTATTTTTTTAAGAATTGCTACATAAGAATTAAAAAGATAAAGAATAATTTTTTTGCCATAGAATAAGATTTTGAGCTCTTAGTGCTCAAAATCTTGACACTAAGAGCTCAAAATCTTATTGTATGGCCAAAAAAATGTATTCTTTTTCTTTTTAATTCTTATATAGCAACTCTTTAAAAAAATTCTTTTTAATGTTTTCACTTTTACAACTTTAAGAAATTAAAAATTAATTAATATTTTAAGGAATAAATATCAGCATATGTATATTAAACTGACAATGCAGATTTTTTTCAGTAAATTCATTTGAATTTTTTCCCTTGAATTTCCATTTCCCTTGAAAATTTTGAATGAAAATTCTGTGAATGCGAAATAAAAACACAATTGAGAAATTAAAATGAGAAAGAAAAAAATTAATACCGTTTCTTACACATTTTCTTGACTAATTATAAATACATACATTGGTGGGTGTGTAATAATAATTTAAGCTCGAAAGATAACTAACTAACAATAATAATTCTTCTCATGTTAAACATTACCTTATTAGCAGTCATGTTAAAATTACTATGGAATCATTTTTCTCCAAATCAATGCCCGCCTGAAACAACGCCACTGCTTTCAAGGTTATTTATAGAAATAGAATTAATTATGAATACATTTTTCAGTAAATTCATTGGAATTTATTTTCAGTTCTTTACTGAAAACGTTTGACACTAAGAGCTCAAAATCTTATTCTACGGCAAAAAAATTATTCTTTTTCTTTTTAATTCTTATATAGCAATTCTTTTTAAAAAATTCTTTTTAATGTTTTCACTTTTATAACTTTAAGAAATCAAAAATTAATTAATATTTTAAGGAATAAATATCAGCATATGTATATTAAACTAACAATGCAGATTTTTTTCAGTAAATTCATTTGAATTTTTTCCCTTGAATTTCCATTTCCCTTGAAAATTTTGAATGAAAATTCTGTGAATGCGGAATAAAAACACAATTGAGAAATTAAAATGAGAAAGAAAAAAATTAATACCGTTTTTGACACATTTTCTTGACTAATTATAAATACATACATTGGTGGGTGTGTAATAATAATTTAAGCTCGAAAGATAACTAACTTACAATAATAATTCTTCTCATGTTAAACATTACCTTATTAGCAGTCATGTTAAAGTTACTATAGAATCATTTTTTCTCCAAATCAATGCCCGCCTGAAACAACGCCACTGCTTTCAAGGTTATTTTTAGAAATAGAATTAATTATGAATACATTTTTCAGTAAATTCATTTGAATTTATTTTCAGTTCTTTACTGAAAACATTTGACACTAAGAGCTCAAAATCTTATTCTACGGCAAAAAAAATATTCTTTTTCTTTTTAATTCTTATATAGCAATTCTTTTTAAAAAATTCTTTTTAATGTTTTCACTTTTATAACTTTAAGAAATCAAAAATTAATTAATATTTTAAGGAATAAATATCAGCATATGTATATTGAACTGACAATGCAGATTTTTTTCAGTAAATTCATTTGAATTTTTTCCCTTGAATTTCCATTTCCCTTGAAAATTTTGAATGAAAATTCTGTGAATGGGGAATAAAAACACAATTGAGAAATTAACATGAGAAAGAAAAAAATTAATAGCGTTTTTGACACATTTTCTTGACTAATTATAAATACATACATTGGTGGATGTGTAATAATAATTTAAGCTCGAAGATAACTAACTTACAATAATAATCTTTCTCATGTTAAACATTACCTTATTAGCAGTCATGTTAAAATTACTATAGAATCATTTTTTCTCCAAATCAATGCCCGCCTGAAACAACGCCACTGCTTTCAAGGTTATTTATAGAAATAGAATTAATTATGAATATATTTTTCAGTAAATTCATTTGAATTTATTTTCAGTTCTTTACTGAAAACGTTTGACACTAAGAGCTCAAAATCTTATTCTACGGCAAAAAAATTATTCTTTTTCTTTTAATTCTTATATAGCAATTCTTTTTAAAAAAATTCTTTTTAATGTTTTCACTTTTATAACTTTAAGAAATCAAAAATTAATTAAGATTTTAAGGAATAAATATTAGCATATGTATATTAAACTGACAATGCAGATTTTTTTTCAGTAAATTCATTTGAATATTTTTTAGTAAAGTACAAATTATATTCTGGCTTTTAGAAAGCATAGGGTTTAGAACCCTATTCAGATTAAGTCTTGGCCACATCATTTCTTGCTTAAGCCTGGGCATGAATTAAAAAAAAAAATCGATATTAAATTAAAAAAAAATATTTTCAACTATGACTGGGGTGAGGGGCTAATTTTCCTCAGGGAGTGTTCTTAATGGGGTTGGAGAATTTTCCAAGAGAAAACACCTAAACCTATAGATAATAGCCTATGCAATTAAACTATTTTTGAAGGATATATTGTCTTTGGACTCATCAAATTATTAATGTCTAAGCTTTATAGACGAAAAACGCGCCGAATCTGATGAACTAGCTTTGCTTATTTTTGGCACCGTAGTAATTTAGACGAAAATGTAGCATTTCCATTGAAAATTTTGAATGAAAATTCTGTGAATGCGGAATAAAAACACAATTGAAAAATTAAAATAAAAAAGAAAAAATTAATACCGTTTTTGACACATTTTCTTGACTAATTATAAATACCACATAGGTGGGCGTGTAGTAATAATTTAAGCTTGAAAGATGACTAACTTAAAATAATAATTCTTCTCATGTTAAAAATTACCTTATTAGCAGTCATGTAAAAATTACTGGGGATTACAAAGTTGAATCGGAGCTCTCAAGCAGGGATTCAGCTCCAACACTTTATGGGGGGGGGGCAAGAGGGATCTCCATCCGAAAAGTCAAGAGTTTGGGCTATAGAATCATTTTTTTCTCTAAATTATTGCCCGCCTGAAACAACGCCGCTGCTTTCAAACGTTATTTTTTAGAAATATAATTAATTATGAATAAATTTTTTGGGCCATAGAATACGATTTTGAGCTCTTAGTGTCAAACGTTTTCAATAAAGAACTGAAAAAAAAATTCAAATGAATTTACTGAAAATATATATACATTGTCAGTTTAATGTACATAGGCTATGCTGATATTTATTGCATAAAATTTTAATTAATTTTGTATTTATTAAGGTTATAAAAGTGAAAACATTAAAAAAACATTTTTGAATAAAATTCTAATTATATTCTGGCTTTTAGAAAGCGTATGGCTTAGAACCCTATTCAGATTAATTTCTGCTCGTTTTTAAGTTTGACATATTTTAATTTCTGTATGTTTTTGGGTTTCATTATTTATTGATACTGATTTGTGGTAATTGTATGCTTGGTAGATTATTTGATTCTATTTTGTTCAGTAAACTGACCATAAACATTTTTTTCAGTAAATTCATTTGAATTTTTTCCAGTAAAACACAAATTATACTCTAGGTTTTAGAACGCATGGGGTTTAGAACCCTACTCATAATAATTTCTGCTCTTTTTGAGTTTGACTTATTTTAATTCTGTTTGTTTTGGGTTTCATTTATTTATTGATACTGATTTGTGGTAGTTGTATACTTGGTACATAATTTGATTCTATTTTTGTTCATTTTTGGTTGAATGGAGTTCTTTACTTTTTTTTGAAAAACTTATTTTGTGGAAATTTTTTTTTGATTAATTTCTGTTCGTTTTATATTGACATTAAATAAAAAAAACAAGTTTTTTAAACTGAAAGTAAGGAGCGACATTAAAACTTAAAACGAACATAAATTATTCTGTATATGAAAGAGACTGTCCCCTCCTCAACGCCTCGCTCTTTACGCTAAAGTTTTTTATTGTTTAAAAAATAAAGTTGTGAGACAGAGTCAAACTTTAGCGTAAAGAGCGAGGCGTTGAGGAGGGGACAGTCTCTTTCATATACAGAATAATTATGTTCGTTTTAAGTTTTAATGTCGCTCCTTACTTTCAGTTTAAAAAACTTGTTTTTTTTATTTAATTTTTGAACGTTTTGAATAAATGCAGGTTTTGATCTTGGCTCACCGTACATAAATAATTAAAACAAAATTTTCATATTAATTTACTTTTATTTAGTTAAATGGCTTTCTCGAAACTGTTTAATTTTATTTACGAACGTTTTTATTAATAATAAATATACGTAACTTACGAATTAACTTACGTAACGAACTTCTATATTCATATATTTTTAATACGTTTATTAGGGGATTCGCCCCCTAGTCACTACCTTGCTCTTTAAGCGAAAGTTCAAATTTTGTTTCCAATTCTTTAGAAATGACCGCTTAATCACAAAGGCCGTTAATTAGAATAAATAGCTCTTATGAAAGTACTAAAAAATCTTTGGCTTAAAGAGCGAGGCATTGACTACGGGGTGAACCCAATTATATATGTAATATTTTCTGTTCGTTTAAAGTTTCGATGTTGCTGCTGTTGCAGTTGAAATACTTGTTTTTTTATATTAAATTTATCATCTTTTTTTAAATAATGCTGGGAAGTCCGGCGTCCCCTTCATAGCAATGTCCCTTCCCCCATGAAAACTTCCTTCATGGAAAGATCCTCCAACGTAACCCCTGACCAACCCACCCCCCCCCCCCACTACCAGGAAAAATCTCCCCTGAAAACGTCTGTGTACTTCCAAATAACCAATACTATATGTTAACATTGGGTAAAGTTCATAACTTTCAGCCCTCCCCCCGGGAACTTCGGGGGATTAAGTCATCCTAAAAGACATACTTATAATATTTTCGAACATGCTGAACAAAATGGCTATCTCAAAATTTTGATCAGGTGACTTTGGGAAAAAAATGAGCGTGGGAGGGGGCCTAGTTGCCCTCCATTTTTTTTGGTCACTTAAGAAGGGCACTAGAACTTTCAATTTCCATTTCAATGAGCCCTTCCACGATATCCTAGGACAACTGGTTCGATACGATCACCCCTGGGAAAAAAAAAAAAAAAAAAACAAATAAACACGCACCCGTGATCTTTCTTCTGGCAAAAAATGCAAAATTCCACATTTTTGTAGATGGGAGCTTGAAACCTCTACAGTAGGGTTCTCTGATACGCGGAATATGATGGTGTGATTTTCATTAAGGTTCTATAATTTTTAGGGGGTCTTTCCCCCTTTTTTCGAAAATCAGCCAAATTTTCTCAGGCGTCTAACTTTTGATGGGTAGGATTAAACTTGATGAAACTTATATATTTAAAATCAGCATTAAAATTTGATTCTTTTGATGTATCTATTTGTATCAAAATACCGTTTTCTAGAGTTTCGGTTACCATTGAGCCGGGTCGCTCCTTACTTACAGTTCGTTACCACGAACTGTTTGATAGTCTTTTTCATGGAGGAAGACAAAGCCTCTTCTGAACTTAAACAACAATCCCTTCCATAAAAAAACCTTAAATACCCCTGGGCATAACTTACAATCCTTGCCCCTTATATGTGGGGTTTTTTTCAACCTTAAAAGCTAGGTTATATGATTTTTAGACTATTTTGAATAGAATGGCTATCTCAAAATTTCTATTAGATGCATTTCTATAGATATGAAGATATTTACTCCTTAAAATCTTAACTAATTTTCAATTTCTTAAAGTTATAAAAGTGAAGACATTTAAAAGAATTTTTATCAATAAAATAGTAATCATATTCTGGCTTTTAGAAAGCATAGGGTTTAGCATTAACCCCTGTTTGCATTCTGTTTTGTATTAACTTTCCGTCGAAGACTCAAAAGCCATTCTAATCCTTTCATCCTATGACATGCTGATATCTGATATCTAACATCAACTGATATCTAAATAAGCCATGAAATTTTAATTAGTAAAACAAAAGTAAGTTTTAAAATCATAATTAACATATTTATTTCTGAGTTTTCTAGTACGGCCATATCTAATATCATGTTTATCTAATTTATGTTCGTTTTTATTCATTCTGGTAAAAAAGAGAAAAATAACATTAAATAAAATTTAAATGAAATAAATTGAAAAATTAAAGTACATTAACTAAAATTGATATTTGAATTGGCCTAAAATTTTAAATTAATTTCTTGATCCGAGTTTTTATGTCAACAACAAAAAGATCAGAAACATGTTTGAAAGACAATTCTTTCACAACTAACGAAAAATTCATTTTATTCTGTTATAAAACTTGAATTATTGATCTATAATGAAATCTCTCCAGTCAACTTTAGTTTACAGGCAGCTAACATTGATATATATATTGATAAGGCCAAAATGTCATACTCAAATGTAAGTATATCTATGTTTACTATTTATTGCGATGCACAAATGAAATTACTGATGATTATTGCCACGCTTCTCTCTAATTTTCAGCTAAATAACACAGGGGCGGATCCAGAATTTTTTAAGGGGGGAGGCAAAATATGTTGATCCAATAGAAAAAAAATTAGGGGGGGGCGCAAAATAGGTTGATCCGATAAACTTGCGTTAGGAGCAAGTTTAATTAACGGAAACTTGAGTTAATTAAGTAAACTACTTCAGACTACGCTAGGGAGGCGCGCGCACCCCTCACCCTCCCCCCTGAATCCGCCACTGAAACAGCCTTTCTCCAGATTATTACTTACTTAGCTCTCATCCGGCCGGGTTTGCCGATTCGAGGGTTCTCCTCTAATGGTATCATTTCAATATTTACCGGATGGCTGCCTGTTTGTTGCAGTCCCTGTTGTTCATTGGCTGTGTTGGTCCCAGAGGGCTTGATCGGCAGTGATTTACTAATAGTAGCAGAGAATGTCTACCTAACCTCAAAAATGTATTGAAAATTCTTATGACCCTTTGTCCGTCATTGTAGTTAAATAAATTCTTGGAAATATTATTTGTATAAATATTAGCAGTATTTTTTAAGCCGCATTGTAGTTAGATGAATTCTTAAAAATTTAAATTTGTATAAATGTTAATCCAATTAGCAGTATGAGTTTTAAGCCAAAACAAGAAAAAACTATTTGGTTTAAAATAAAAGCTTAAATTTCATTAAAAAAAATTACTATTACAGCATTACGCAATTTGCGAAGGATTCATGCAATCATTTTTTTTTCCCTGAATCATAGGCAGCCCAATGGCGCTAGTAAGTAAAGCCCTTTGAATTTCCAAACGAATGAGCCCTTTTTCAAGTTTCTACGACAAAGAATTCAATAAAACCTTATATGCCCCAGAGCACAACTTATAACCCTTTCCCTGAAGACTGTGGGGGGAGTGTCCTGCTCAAATGTATAATTTCCTGAACTTTAACTGCACTGAACAAAATGGCTATCTCAAAATTTTGTTTGGATGTGTTTGGGGAACTGGTGGGCGTGGAAGGGGTGGTTAGTTACCTTCCAATTACTTTCGACTATTAAAAAGAGGACTAGCCATTTCAATTTCTAATCAAATGAGCCCTTTTTGAAGTTTTCTACGACAACCCGTTCTATAAAAACTTTATATGCCCCCAGGGCATAACTTACAACCTTGTCCCGAGGGCTGTGGGAGGGATTGTCATCCTCAAGACCTAATTACAGAACTTAAAACAACGTTGGATAAAATGGCTATCTCAAAATTTTGATTGGATGTGTTTGGGGAAAAGGTGGGCGTGAGAGGGGGCTAGTTGCCCTCCAATCACTTTCGACTATTAAAAGGGCACTAGCCCTGTGAATTTCCAATAAAAGAGCCTTTTTTTAAGTCTCTACGACAACACCTTCTATAAAAACCTTATATACTCCCAGGGCATAACTTACAACCCTTGCCTTGAAGTCTGTGGGGGAGTGTCCTCCTCAGAAACAGAATTTCTATCTGGAAATCAACCACGCTGAACAAAATAGCTATCTCAAAATTTTGATTGAATGTGTTTCGGGAAATAGTGGCGTGGAAGGGGCGTTAGTTGCCTTTCAATCACTTTCGACTATTAAAAAGGGCACAAGCCACTCCAATTTCCAATTGAATGAGCCCTTTTCGAAGTTTCTACGACACCTTCTTCGATACGAAGTGCCGTGCTCTAAAGGAAAAAAATAATAAATGATGCATTATGCCAACATTGTTATTATGTGCCCTCAGGGCACAAATTAAGACCCTTGCCCCGAGGGTTGTGGGGGAGTGTCCTCCTCAAAAACATATTTTCTATTGGAAATCAACTATGCTGAACAAAGTGGCCATCTCAAAATTTTGAATGGATGTCTTTGGGGAATGATGGGCGTGGGAGGGGATAGTTGCCCTTCAATCACTTTCGATTATTGAAAAGGGCACTAGCCCTTTAAATTTCCAATCGAATGAGCCTTTTTTGAAGTTTCTACGACAACGCCTTCTGTAAAAACCTTATATACTCCCAGGCCATAACTTAAAACCCTTGCCCCGAGGGTTGTGAGGGAGGGTCCTCCTCAAAAACATATTTTCTATCTGGAAATCAACTACGCTGAACAAAAGGACTATCTCAATTTGATTGGGTGTGTTTGTGGGAATGATGGGTGTGTGGGGGGGCTAGTTGCCATCCAATCACTTTCGACTATTAAAAAGGGCACTAGCCCTTTGAATTTTCAATCGAATGAGCCTTTTTTGAAGTTTCTACGACAACACCTTCTATAAAAACCTTATATGCCCCCAGGGCATCATTTAAAACCCTTGCCCCGAGGGTTGTGAGGGAGGGTCCTCCTCAAAAACATATTTTCTATCTGGAAATCAACTACGCTGAACAAAAGGACTATCTCAAATTTGATTGGGTGTGTTTGGGGGAATGATGGGCTTGGGGGGCTAGCTCCCCTCCAATCACTTTCGACTATTAAAAAGGCCCTCGTTCTTTAACCCTTGCTCTGAAGACTGGGGGGGGAGTTTTCTTTTTTAATAAATGTATATTTCATCTCATATCTCAGATATACATTTATTAAAAAAGAAAACAAACACTATTCACCTTTCGCCTGCCAAGAAAGGCAATAAGCTTGAAAGGGCAAGTGAGGTTATCACTCTCAGCTAATTAAAACACATTCATGCCTTGTTACTCAACACACAAGAAACTTATCTGATGAAGGAATAAAGGAAAAAAGAGAGAAAGAGGAAAATACAAGAAGTAGATAGAAAAAAAACAAAAAAAGCAAAGTAAATCGGGGAAATACCTTAAATAGAATGACAACCTGAAGTGGGCTTGACACCAAATTCACTTACGAGATAAAAGAAACTTCTTTGCCCGTGACTTGAAAGCCGGAAGACTAGGTGCATTTTTCACACACTCGGGCAATATATTCCAAACATGGGGACCATCAAGGCCGTATCCAGGGGGGGGGTTACCCGGTTTGAACCCCCCCCCCCCTAAATTTTTGACCGACTCGAAAATAAGTCGAAAATTAGTAAAACCTAGGTAAAAATCAGTAAAATTAGTCGAAAACTGAGTCAAAAATTAGTAACCCCCCCCCCCCAAAAAAAAAAAGTCAAAAATTAGTAAAACCCCCCTGAACAAAAATCTTGGATACGGCCCTGGGGACCATAATGGCGAATCACAAAAGATGCCCGAATGGTGCTCCTAAACTCATGAGTTAAGTTATCAGCTTTTCTTGTATTATGATCATGACAGTCTCTATTAAAGTAAAAGATTTTCAAAAGCAGGGGTGAGCAGCTGATTCAAATATTTATACGAGAAAATCGCGACTTGGTAAGCTCGAATTTGGGATACATCCATTAACTTATTCTTTTGAAAATGCTCATGAGCAGGAACTTCATCAGAATCATCAAATTCAGATAATAATTTTACAGCTCTGTTCTGAAGTTTTTGTACTCTTTTGAAAGTTTCTGGGCATTCCGTTTTACTGAATTGAAAATATTCCGAAATCTTTTGAATTTTATAAAATTATCATCTGAATGATCCTTTAAATAATTCACATAAAATTAGTTTTTCTGCTTTATTGAAACTAGAATAGCTTTGTTATCCATGGTTTCTTAGGAAAATTTCTATTAGGGTTTATTCTTCGCAAGGGACATGTTTCATTCATTACATTCGTCACTATCTCACTAAATAGGTCATATGCAGTATTTGGACACTTTCCTTTATTACACGCGAGAAATTTGTTTCATCCCTCATATTTGCAAAACTCTTTAGGTTTTTATTATTCAGTTTTACGGTAAAACGAAGCCCTTTCATTTCGTTTATTTTCCTTTGACTGATTCAGCTTTATTTTACTTATTAAAAGAAGGTGATCCGAGCCGTCGGACACAACCACATCTTCTTGGGATCTTTCAAGCAATCCACCATTAACGAAAAAATTATCAATTAAAGATGCCGAGAGATGCGAAATCCGAGTTGGAATAGTCACAAGAGGAAAACTATCATGTGACACCATCATATTAACAAAATCTGAGCTATTCACTCTTTTTAGTAAATCTATATTAAAATCTCCCATCATAATTTGTTTTTATTTTCATTATTAATTTATCGAACAATGGTTCAAATTCATCAAGAAAAAAAACTAATATCACATGACGGATTTTTGTAAATTAATCCCAAAATCAATTTCCTTTCCCCTTCATTTTTTATTTCAATGAAAAGTGTTTCGATCCTACCTTCAAGCCACAGGGAAAGGTCATCCCTAACCCAATATTGGGTACCTTCATTAATCAAAAGGCCTAGACCGCCCCGCTCCATGGTTGTCCGTTCTCTTCGCTCTCAATATATCCTGGGAAAGAAAATCCCATGGCAGTGACTTGCTAGAAACAAATGTCTCACAAAGGCCTACAATACACGTATCTTATCTAGCGAACTTAAAATCTCACATAAAGAAGAATATGCCGTTCTTAGACCTTGGAAATTCCAGAAAACGATCGCTCTTTCTGCACTCGCAGGATTTGAATACTCATAAAGATTATTCAGATTCACATAATTACTTGGGTGACAATTCAACGAAAAATTATCGATGCATTCATCATCCCCCGCAAGTGTGTCACGAGCTTGGCTTCCAAGAATAAACCGTGTTTTTTTCAAATTCATTCAAAGGGTCATCATATATATTCGCACTCATTGAAGAGGGTGACTACCTTTACAAAAAAAAAAAAAAAAAAAAAAAAAAAAAAAAAAAAAAAAAAAAAAAAAAAAAAAAAAAAAAACTGATAGGCAGAAGAAGAAGGAAAAAGAAAGAGAGAGAAGAAAGAAACAAAAAAAACGTGAAAGGAACTGAAAATTTGGCTATAAAATACAAAAGGGAAAACAAGCATACAAGTAATTCAACAACACCAATTTACACAACACAAAAATATATGGTCAGATTCGGCAAACGAACCACTTCAGCCGTAGCTCGAATTTTACGGATCTCTCCCACTGAGTTTTTTCCAAAAATCGTCCCGTTATTCGACCAAACATTTCTGTTTCCAAGCTTACTCTTAGACAAGTCAAGAATCGCTTCTTTTTTGATGTTAGGTACTCGGTGAAAAAAATTCCCAACCGAGCAAGCTTTGACTTACATGCAAACACTTTTCTTGCAATTTCAGCAGACTTGAACGCAACCAACATAGACAAAGGATGCTTTTTTGCATTTACAATGGTGTCCGAATCAGTATAATTTGCTCGAAATTTAAATACAGAAACTATTGCGGTCGAAGAAAAATCAGAAATTTGCATTTTATCTGTAATAAAATTAAATACACACTCAGCGATGGGAAGACCCCCACTATGGTCAACACCATGAAATACGAGCTGATTCAGTCGTTTTCCCTGCTCTATATCATCAAGACGGGTTTCAAGCTGTTCAACCCTATTTTCCAGGGCTAGGTTCGCGTTTTGGAGAGCCCGTAGTTTGTTTTCAATCTCATCAAACTTGGTCGAATACTGAACGAGTCGTTCAGTAATACTGATAGAGTCGTGAATCTGAGAAACGATAGAGTCAACCATATCCGCACTATTTGACGTTCCAACTTTTTTACAAACTTCTTTTTCAATATCATTCTGGATATTGGATTTAAGTGTGTCCAAGTCCGATAAAACAGACTTTACGGAATTTACTGATGTATCTGGTAAACTCGAACCACTAATCTCAAGATGCTTATGAGGAAAATCAGCTAATTCCGCAAAAGCGTTCGCAACGCCTAATTCATTTTTCTTTTTAGCCTCCTTTGAAATGTTAACAAAGGTCGAAAGCTGTGAAGCTGTTGTTGTCGCGATTTCATGGCTTCCGTAACAAAATACAACGTAAGATATCTTATTGTTCTTGGTCTTAATTATGTCCAACACTCGGCAGGGCCATGGTGGATAACTTCTGAATTTTGCTAGAACAACAGCATCCTTTGTGAACTGAACCACTGAAATGTATTATCAAAAAGGCAAAAACTACACTTAACTTTGAATAGGTAGGTCAACGTGAGCTTGGCAATCACCTTATGATCGGTTCATCAGTCCAAATATCAAAAAAATTGTATCCTTTTTCATTCAATATCAAGTCATTATTCATTAATTATGTCCAACAATCATATCCAATTTCATTCAATAGGTCACTGTGCTTTTGTAAGTAACAGGTTTTAGATAATGCAATACAAATAACACACAGGTCCTTTCGCTTTGAACAACGAATGATAACTGAACTAACCATTTCAATTTCTAGTCGAATGAGCCCTTTTTGAAGTTTCTATGACAAGGCGTTCTATAAAAACTTTATATGCCCCCAGGGCATAACTTACAACCCTTGTCCTGAGGGCTGTGAGGGGGTTGTCATCCTCAAAGACCTAATTTACAGAACTTAAAACTACGTTGAATAATGTGGCTATCTAAAAATTTTGATTGGACGTGTTTGGGGGAATGATGGGCGTGAGGGGGGGGGGGGTTAGTTTCCCTCCAATCACTTTCGACTATCAAAAATGGCACTAGCCCTTTGAATTTCCAATCGAATGAGCCTTTTTTGAAGTTTCTATGACAACGCCTTCTATAAAAACCTTATATGTCCCAGGGTATAACTTAAAACATTTGCCCCGAGGGTTGTAGGGGAGTGTCCTCCTCAAAAACATATTTTTTATTTGGAAATTAAATACGCTGAATAAAATGGCTATCTCGAAATTTTTATTGGATGTGTTTGGGGGAACGTTGGGCGTAAGGGGGGGGGCTACTTGCCCTGAAATCACTTTCGACTATTAAAAAGGCCAGTAGCCCTTTGAATTTCCAATCGAATTAGCCTTTTTTGAAGTTTCTACGACAACACCTTCTATAAAAACCTTATATGCCCCCAGGGCACAGCTTAAAACCCTTGCCTCGAGGGTTGTGGGGGAGTGTCCTCCTCAAAAGATATTTTCTATCTGGAAATCAACTACGCTGAACAAAATAACTATCTCAAAATTTTGATTGGATGTGCTTGGGGAAATGATGGGCGTCGGGGGGCTAGTTGCCCTCCAATCACTTTCGACTATTAAAAAGAGCACTAGCCACTCCAATTTCCAATCGAAAGAGCCCTTTTTTGAAGTTTCTACGACAACTCCTTCGATACGAAGTGCCCGGGTATGGAGAAGAAGAAGAAAAAAAAAAAAATAATATATTGTACCCACATCGTTCTTTAACCCTTGCCCTGAAGACTGTGGGGGGAGAGTCCTGCTCAAAGGTATTTCCCGAACTTTAAACTGCGTGGAATAAATGGTTATCTAAAAACTTTGATTGAATGTGTTTTGGAAGAATGATGGGCGTGGGGGGGGGGCTAGTTGCCCTCCAATCACTTTCGAATATCAAAGAGGGCACTAGCCCTTTGAATTTCCAATCGAATGAGCCTTTTTTGAAGTTCTCTACGACAACACCTTCTATAAAAGCCTTATATGCCCCAGGGTATAACTGGAAAGGGGAGGGGAGGAAAAGGAAAAAACCCTTGCCCCGAGGGTTGTAGGGGAGTGTCCTCCTCAAAAAAATATTTTCTAACTGGAAATAAACTACGCTGAATAAAATGGCTATCTCAAAATTTTAATTGGATGTTTTTGGGGGAATGATAGGCGTGAGGGGGGGGGGGGGGCTAGTTGCCCTCCAATCACTTTCTACTATTAAAAAAAGGCAATAGCCCTTTGAATTTCCAATCGAAGGAGCCTTTTTTGAAGTTTCTACGACAAAAATATCAGTAAAAACTTATATGCCCCCAGGGCATAACGTATAACCCTTGCCCTGAAGACTGTGGGGGGATTGTCTGCTCAAAGGTCAAATTTCCTGAACTTCAACTGCGTGGAACAAAATGGCTATCTCTAAATTTTGATTGGATGTGTTTGAGGGAATAATGGGTGTAGAAGTGGTATTAGTTGCCTTCCAATTACTTTTCGACTATTAAAATGAACACTAGCCATTTCAATTTCTAATCGACTGAGCTGTTTTTGAAGTTCCTACGGGAACGCGTTCTATAAAAACTTTTATATGCCCCAGGGCATAACTTACAACCCTTGTCCTGAGGGCTGTGAGGGGTTGTCATCCTCAAAGACCTAATTTACAGAACTCAAAACTACGTTGAATAATGTGGCTATCTAAAAATTTTGATTGGATGTGTTTGAGGAAAAGGTGGGCGTGATAGGGAGGTTAGTTGCCCTCCAATCACTTTCGACTCAAAATTTTGATTGGATGTGTTAGGGGGAATAATGGGCATAGAAAGGGGTGTTACTTGCCTTCCAATTACTTTCGACTATTAAAAAGGGCAGTAGCCCTTTGAATTTCCAATTGAATGAGACTTTTTCAAAGTTTCTACGACAACGCCTTCTATAAAAACCTTATATGCCCCCAGGGCATAACCCACAAACCTTGCCCCGAGGGTTGTGGGGGAGTGTTCCTCACAAATTTTCTGTCTGGAAATCAACTACGCTGAACAAAATGGTTATCTCAAAATTTTGATTGGATGTGTTTGGGGAAATGATGGGCGTGGGGGGGCTAGTTGCCCTCCAATCACTTTCTACTATCCAAAAGGTCACTAGCCCTTTGAAATTCCAATCGAATCAGCCTTATTTGAAGTTTCTAAGACAACGCCTTCTATAAAAACCTTATATGCCCCAGGGTATAACTTAAAACCCTTACCCCGAGGGTTCTAGGGAGTGTCCTCCTCAAAATATATTTTCTATCTGGAAATCAACTAGGCTGAATAAATGGCTATCTCAAAATTTTGATTGGATGTGTTTGGGGGAATGATGGGGTCGGGGGGGGGGGGCTAGTTGCTCTCCTTTCTACTATTTTCTACTTATTTTCTACTATTAAAAAAGGCACTAGCCCTTTTAATTTCCAATCGAGTGAGCCTTTTTTGAAGTTTTCTACGACAAAAATTTAATAAAAACTTATATGCCCCCAGGGCATAACGTATAACCCTTACCCTGAAGAATGTGGGGGAGTTCCTGCTGGATGTGTTTGGGGGATGGATGGGAGTGGGGGAAGAGGGGGGCTAGTTGCCCTGCAATTACTTTCGACTATTAAAAAGGGAACTAGCTACTCCCATTTCCAATCGAATGAGCCATTTTCAAAGTTTCTAGGACAACACCTTCTATAAAAACCTTATATTCCCCCTATAAAAGCCTTTATATGCCCCCAAGGTATAACTTAAAACCCTTGCCCCGAGGGTTGTAGCGGAGTATCCTCCTCAAAAACATATTTTCTATCTGGAAATCAACTACGCTGAACAAAATGGCTATCTCAAAATTTTTATTGGATATGTTTGGGGAAAAGGTGGGGGGGGGGGGCTAGTTGCCCTCCAATCACTTTCGACTATTAAAAAAGGCACTAGCCCTTTGAATATCTAATCGAATGAGACTTTTAAGTTTCTATGACAACGCCTTCTTAAAAACCTTATATGCCCCCAGGGCATAAATTACAACCCCTGCCCCGAGGGCTGTGGGGGAGTGTCCTCCTAAGAAAGATATTTTCTATCTAGAAATCAACTACGCTGAAAAAATTGGCTATCTCAAAGTTTTGATTGAATGTGTTTGGGGGAATGCTGGGCGTGAGGGGGGGGGGTTAGTTGCCCTTCAATCACTGTCAACTATTCAAAAGGGCACTAGCTACTCCAATTTCTAATTGAATGAGCCCTTTTCGAAGTTTCTACGACAAACGCCTTCTATAAAAACCTTATATGCCCTCAGGGCATAACTTAAAAGCCTTGCCCTCCAATCACTTTCGACTATTAAAAAGGGCACTAGCCTTTGAATTTCCGATCGAATGAGCCTTTTTTGAAGTTTGTACGACAACGCCTTCTATACAAACCTTATATACCCCAAGGGCATAAATTACAACCCTTGCCCCGAGGGATGTGCGGGAGTATCCTCTTCAAAAAGATATTTTCTATCTGGAAATCAGCTACGCTGGAAAAAATGGCTATCTCAAACTTTGATTGAATGTGTCTGGGGGAATGCTGGGAGTGGGGGGGGGGGCTAGTTGCACTCCTATCACTTTCGACTATTAAAAAGGGCACTAGCTCTTGGAATTTCCAATCGAATGAGCCTTTTTTGCCGTTTCTACGACAACGCCTTCTATACAAACCTTATATACCCCCAGGGCATAAATTACAACCCTTGCCCCGAGGGATGTGCGGGAGTGTCCTCCTCAAAAGATATTTTCTATCTGGAAATCAACTACGCTGAATAAAATGGCTATCTCAAAATTTGTTAGGGTGTGTTCGGGGGAATGATGGGCGTGGAGGGGCTAGTTGCCCTCCAATCACTGTCAACTATTAAAAAGGGCACTAGCTACTCCAATTTCCGATCGAATGAGCCCTTTTTGAAGTTTCTACGACAACGCCTTCTATAAAAACCTTATATGCCTTCAGGGCATAACTTAAAAGCCTTGCCCTCCAATCACTTTCGACTATTAAAAAGGGCACTAGCCCTTTGAATTTCCAATCGAATGAGCATTTTTTGAAGTTTTCTACAACAACGCCTTCTATTCAAACCTTATATACCCCCAGGGCATAAATTACAACCCTTACCCCGAGGGTTCTAGGGGAGTGTCCTCCTCAAAATATATTTTCTATCTGGAAATCAACTAGGCTGAATAAAATGGCTATCTGAAAATTTTGATTGGATGTGTTTGGGGGAATGATCGGCGTGGGGGGGGGGGGCTAGTTGCCCTCCTTTCTACTATTTTCTACTCATTTCCTACTATTAAAAAAGGCACTAACCCTTTTAATTTCCAATCGAGTGAGCCTTTTTTGAAGTTTCTACGACAAAAATTTAAATAAAAACTTATATGCCCCCAGGGCATAACGTATAACCCTTACCCTGAAGACTCTGGGGGGAGTTTCCTGCTGGATGTGTTTGGGGGATGGATGGGAGTGGGGGAAGAGGGGGGCTAGTTGCCCTCCAATTACTTTCGACTATTAGAAAGGGAACTAGCTACTCCCATTTCCAATCGAATGAGCCCTTTTCGAAGTTTCTAGGACAACACCTTCTATAAAAACCTTATATTCCCCCTATAAAAGCCTTATATGCCCCAAGGTATAACTTAAAACCCTTGTCCCGAGGGTTGTAGCGGAGTATCCTCCTCAAAAACATATTTTCTATCTGGAAATCAACTACGCTGAACAAAATGGCTATCTCAAAATTTTTATTGGATGTGTTTGGGGAAAAGGTGGGCGGGGGGGGGGCTAGTTGCCCTCCAATCACTTTCGACTATTAAAAAAAGGCACTAGCCCTTTGAATATCCAATCGAATGAGCCTTTTTAAGTTTCTATGACAACGCCTTCTATAAAACCTTATATGCCCCCAGGGCATAAATTACAACCCCTGCCCCGAGGTTGTGGGGGAGTGTCCTCCTAAGAAAGATATTTTCTATCTAGAAATCAACTACGCTGAAAGAATTGGCTATTTCAAAGTTTGGATTGAATGTGTTTGGGGGAATGCTGGGCGTGAGGGGGGGGGATAGTTGCCCTTCAATCACTGTCAACTATTCAAAAGGGCACTAGCTACTCCAATTTCTAATTGAATGAGCCCTTTTCGAAGTTTCTACGACAACGCCTTCTATAAAACCTTATATGCCCTCAGGGCATAACTTAAAAGCCTTGCCCTCAATCACTTTCGACTATTAAAAAGGGCACTAGCCCTTTGAATTTCCAATCGAATGAGCCTTTTTTGAAGTTTGTACGACAACGCCTTCTATACAAACCTTATATACCCCAAAGGCATAAATTACAACCCTTGCCCCGAGGGATGTGCGGGAGTATCCTCTTCAAAAAGATATTTTCTATCTGGTAATCAGCTACGCTGGAAAAAAATGGCTATCTCAAAACTTTGATTGAATGTGTCTGGGGGAATGCTGGGAGTGGGGGGGGGGGCTAGTTGCACTCCTATCACTTTCGACTATTAAAAAGGGCACTAGCTCTTGGAATTTCCAATCGAATGAGCCTTTTTTGCAGTTTCTATGACAACGCCTTCTATACAAACCTTATATACCCCCAGGGCATAAATTACAACCCTTGCCCCGAGGGATGTGCGGGAGTGTCCTCCTCAAAAAGATATTTTTCTATCTGGAAATCAACTACGCTGAATAAAATGGCTATCTCAAAATTTTGATAGGGTGTGTGTTCGGGGGAATGATGGGCGTGGAGGGGCTAGTTGCCCTCCAATCACTGTCAACTATTAAAAAGGGCACTAGCTACTCCAATTTCCGATCGAATGAGCCCTTTTTGAAGTTTCTACGACAACGCCTTCTATACAAACCTTATATACCCCCAGGGCAAAAATTACAACCCTTGCCCGAGGGATGTGCGGGAGTGTCCTCCTCAAAAGATATTTTCTATCTGGAAATCAACTACGCTGAATAAAATGGCTATCTCAAAATTTTGATAGGGTGTGTTCGGGGGAATGATGGGCGTGGAGGGGCTAGTTGCCCTCCAATCACTGTCAACTATTAAAAAGGGCACTAGCTACTCCAATTTCCGATTTAATGAGCCCTTTTTTGAAGTTTCTACGACAACGCCTTCTATAAAAAACCTTATATGCCCTCAGGGCATAGCTTAAAAGCCTTGCCCTCTTTCGACAGCAATCACTTTCGGACTATTAAAAAGGGCACTAGCCCTTTGAATTTCCAATCGAATGAGCATTTTTTTGAAGTTTCTACAACAACGCCTTTTATTCAAACCTTATATACCCCCAGGGCATAAATTACAACCCTTGCCCCGAGGGATGTGCGGGAGTGTCCTCCTCAAAAAGATATTTTCTATCTGGAAATCAGCTACGCTGAAAAAAAAAAAAAATGGCTATCTCAAAATTTTGATTGAATGTGTTTGGGGGAATGCTGGGCGTGGGGGGGGGGCTAATTGCTCTCCAATCACTTTCGACTATTAAAAAGAGCACTAGCCCTTTGAATTTCCAATCGAATGAGCCTGTTTTGAAGTTTCTACGACAACGTCTTCTACAAAAACTTTATATGCCCCCAGGGCATAACTTAAAACTCTTGCCCCGAGGGTTCTTGGGGAGTGTCCACCTCAAACAGATGTTTTCTATCTGGAAATCAACTATGCAGAACAAAATGGCTATCTCAAAATTTTGATTGGGTGTGTTCGGGGGAATGATGGGCGTGGGGGGGCTAGTTGCCCTCCAATCCCTTTCGACTATTAAAAGAGGGCACTATCTACTCCAATTTCCAATCGAATGAGCCCTTTTCGAAGTTTCTACGACAACTCCTTCAATACGAAGTGCCCGGGTATGGAAAAGAAGAAAAAAGAAAAATAAATAATAGATTGTGCCCACATCTTTCTTTACTTAGGCAGCGCTATCGCGCTGCCTATGATTTATTAATTATTATTCTTTTCCCAGACGCACTTAATATGGAGGGGTTAGTCGTAGAAACTTCAAAGGGGCTCATTCGATTGAAAATCGAGAGTTCTAGTGCCCTTATTAAGGGTCAAAAGTGATTGGAAGGCAACGAACACCCCTTCCACGCTCACCATTTCCCCAAACACATCCAATCTAAATTTTGAGATAGCCATTTTGTTCTACGTAGCTGATTCCCAGGTAGAAATTATGTTTTTGAGGAGGACACTTCCCCAAAGCCCTCAGGGCAAGGGTTGTAAGTATTGCCCTAGGCATATAAGGTTTCGATTGGAAATTTAAAGGACTAGGGCCCTTTTTAAGAGTCGAAAGTGACTGGAAGGCAAATAACACCCCTTCCACGCCCACCATTTCCCCAAAAACACATCCAATCAAAATTTTGAGATAGCCATTTTGTTCAACGTAGTTGTAAGTTCTGGCAATTATATCTTTGAGCATGACACTCCCCCCAAGGTTATCAGGGTAAAGGTTATAAGTTATGCCCTGGGGATGTATATGGTTCTTTTGAAAAGGATACTCGTACAAACTTCAGAGAGGGTTCATTTGATTGGAAATTGAAAGTTCAAGTTCGTTTTTAATAGTCAAAAGAAATCCAAGGGCAACTAGCCCCCCCCCCCTCCCCACGCCTTCTTTTCCAAACCCATCTGATGAAAAGTTGAGATAGACATTTAAAAAAAAAGAAATAGTTCAAAGGTCGAATAAGAAAAACTCTGGTGTCAATACAACCCCCCAGGGCCCGATTGATGGCGTTCTAAGCTGTGCCCTAAGGGCATGTATGGTTCTTATGAAAGGGATGCTTGTATAAGCTTCATAGAGGGCTGATATGATTGGAAATTGAAAGTTTTAGTTAACTTTTTAAGAGTCAAGAGATTTAAGGTTAACTAGACCCCCCCCCATGCCCTTTTTTTTCTCCAAACCCATTCGCTACAACTTTTGAGATAGCCAGTTTTTTTTAAAATTTTTCAAAAATTAGATAACAAAAACTCCGGTGTCAACACAACCCCCCAGGACGCAGGAGGTAGACGTTGTAAGTGTTGTCCTGGGGGCATGTATGGCTCTTATGAAAGGGATGCTTGTATAAACTTCAGAGAGGGCTCATTTTGATTGGAAATTAAAATTTCTAGTTCACTTTTTAAGAGTCAAAAGATATCCAAAGAAGACAACTAGCCCCCACACACCCTTTTTCCCCCCAAACCAAAGCGTCAATGACGTCAATGACGTAGTATGTTTTCATTAGTATCTATTGTATGTCTGTTTGTATTGATTATTTATTTAATTTCTGTTCGTGTTAAGTTTCATTTATACTTCAATAGCAAAATATTTTTTTTTCGTTTTAAGCTCGATTTTCCTATTTAATCTTAGCATTACTCACTTTAAGATTTACTTATTTGTTTATATTATTACTTGTTGTAGGTTTTTTCTTATGATTGTTTATTTAATTCCTGTTCGTTTTGGGTTTCATTCATTCTTTTGTAGTAATTCTGGTCGTTTTGAGTTTGAATTTTAACAGGTATTTGTATCTGCTGAGCTTAAGTTTAAAATGGCCTTTACTTTTCTTGAAAAAACTTATTTTTCGAAAAGTTTTTTTTTTAATTAATCATTAGAAAAAAAAAAGTGAATACAGTGCGTATGAGTGGATTGTCGAAAGCTTTCGAAATATCGAGAGCACAGATAAGAAGAGGAGATTTATTATTAACATATTGCAACAGAGAGGGAAGCTAAAACATGATGGGCGTGCTGATATCCCAGCCTTTTTTTGAAAGTCAAATTGGAATTCACCAAAATTAACACTTTCTGAAATGAAAAGGAGAAGAATATATTCAAAAACTTCGCTAAGATTACACGAAACAGTAATTGGTCGATATGAACTACATTCTGACGAAGTTTTTCCACGCTTCAAAACCGAGGTGACTATGCCACCGAGAAAACTGTCCGGAACCATAGAAGTAGATAAACACATCTGAAACAGTAGCTGAAGGTAGGCTATCAAAGTCGGGCAAACTACTTTCAAATGATAAGAACAAATTTTGTCTTGATCAATAGAGCTAGATTGCATGTTCTTAATAGCTTGACCAATATCAACAGTAGAAACCGGTAATACTTCACTCTGAGAAATACGACTAGTCCAAACATGACTCAAAAAGATTACTAAAAAGCTTTTCAACTTCCCAAATCACATTGCCGAAAATATCATTATAATACGACACCCAAGTACGAATAGTATAGGACTTTCAGAAAAACTCACTACTAAGCTTATCCGAATTCAGAACATGAGACCACTCTTTTTCGACGCAGGAAAATCAAAACCAGAAATCTTGGACTACCGTAAACGTTTGTTGTATGCACGCTTGGTACTTTGCTTCAGATCGAAGACAACTCCTCGATTTGGTCGACCACAAGACACCCATATTCGTATCCAAAACTTAGCTTTATTCTTACAACTTTTTAAATCTGTGTCCAAAACCCATTCTGGCTTTCTAGTTTTAACTTTAATCTTTTCTAGAGGAACAGCAGTCGCCTCTGCTTGTTTTAAGCACCAAATTATTTTATCATAATATTCATTAAGATACTACTTATCATTTGAAAAACAGTCAGTAGCTTGAAGCAAATGGTAAGGAACTTTTATAGAGCCTAATAACGCGGACAACGTAGTAAAATAAGTTGCAAAATTAGCTCTTCTCCAGTTATTACTGTAAAACCACTTAGAACTTCGTGTAAATGGTCTAGTAGAACGGAAAGCGACTAGTTAAGCAGGAACGAAATCGGGAGGTGGTCAATATCACGATCGTCTTCATGAACAAGAACAGTCGATGCATTAACATTTGGTGAGGAAACTACATGATCTATGTTAGACAAACTTCCAGATTGGTGAATATATAAATAATCAACATTTTTTGTGGACTATAAGCAGAAAAGCATCGATTTTATAAGCAGAAAAAGTATCAAGGACTATATCGGATCGAGCTGACTGACTAGTAATATCTGTGTCTAAGTCATCAACCACTATGAAACCACAACCACTCGATACAACAGACGCAAAAATAGCCTTAAAGTTTGCCGAGGCTTTCATATACGCGTTTAAAGCGGAAATAGTTTTTTTTGTTACACGCGAGATACACATTTATCAGCACAGTATTACCAAATCGAACCGCAAGGATAGCATTATCATCTATGAAAACACACTGGAGAGAAAAAACTCAGGTCATTCTTAACAATGCGCGCGAGGCCTCCAGAAGGTCTACCAAAAGTGACTCTAGCGTTAGTTGTAAACAAGGAATGATTACGACTTCTTTTTAACATGTTAATACTGGTAGAAGTCAGGAGGTGTTCTTGAAGGAATACTATGTTAAACCGGTCACACGATTAATCAGTCACATGCTCCTTTAAACGAGTACCATGTACCATATATATTAAACGAAACAATCGAAACGGGCACAATAATTTATTCTTGGCAATGATATCTCTCAGCACTTTGCATCTAAGACTATTGTAAGTTTTACCATTAGAACATGTTTTTTTCCTTTTTTTTTTTTCTCAGGGAAGGAATCTATGTATTGTGTTTTGATCAGATTCTGGAAGTAAGAGACTTTGACATCAATGTCATTGTTCCCCTTGAGAGCCAGCCAGTTTTCGTTAGTAATCCAAGATCTAAATTCAAAGAGGCCATCCTGGGAAATTGAGTGATAAGAGAATTCAGTAACAGAAAAAGTAGGATTAAGCTGGAGAGAGGCCTCATAAATAGACAAAAACGGTAGCTTCCTCCTAACGGGGGCAAAGGGACAGGTGGGCTGTAAAAAGCGTGCATATTCGTGCAAATCAAATCAAGGGTAGAATTTCTTTTGGTTGTTGGTATATTTACTATCTGTTTTGGATTGAGGGAATTACAAAGGGAATTTAACTTTAGATCATTAGCATCACCTACTAGGAAAATACCGGCGTTCGGAAATTTGCATAGGACAAAGTCGGCACTACTATGCAGTTGCTGGTAGAATCGCTGTCGTTGTTCATCATTTTGATTTGGATAATAATAAAAGCAGCAAAAACACAATCAAATTAACGGGGCGTGGTAACACTTTAGGTCTACCCAAATGATTTCACGCTTACCCAAATGATTTCATCATTTATCGGAAAGGTTGGAGTATGAATTAATTTAGGAAAAAGACAATACTACATTTTGTAAATAATAATATTCCACCTCTCTTTTTACCTAGTCGGTGGTATGAGGACGAAGTTTTATGAATTGAGAGTGGTTATCAATTTTCACCTCTCTTGTTACCTAGGAACTTTGGGAAAGTAAAACGTTTACTAAAGTTAGCAGTATTTTGTTAATTCAATATTTAGTTATGCGTCTGCTTCCAGCTTGACGAAGTTTAGGTTTAAAACTAAATCAAAACATACTATATTTATCCCGGTTTCCAAAAGGGCGTACATTGTTGAAAATTAAATAAAAAAAACAAGTTTTTTAACTGAAAGTAAGGAGTGACATTAAAACTTAAAACGAAGAAATTATTCCGTATATGAAAGGGGCTGTCCCCTCCTCAACGTCTCGCTCTTTACGCTAAAGTTTTTTATTGTTTTAAAAAAAAATAGAGTTGTGAGAAAGTCAAACTTTAGCGTAAAGAGCGAGGCGTTGAGGAGGGGACAGCCCCTTTCATATACGGAATAGTTTCTGTTCGTTTTAAGTTTTAATTTCGCTCCTTACTTTCAGTTAAAAAAACTTGTTTTTTTTTTATTTAATTTTTGAACGTTTTTGAATAAATGCAGGTTTTGATCTTGACTCACCGTACATGAATAATGCTTTAATTTCAAATCTGAACAAACAATTATGTAATCCAGAAGAATAAAGAGAAACAGAATTGTAAAATCTCATCGAGTAGAATTGACACTAAATGACCGAAGTAAAAGAAGAAATTAAAGTTAAAAAGACAGCAAAAAAAGTGAATGTCTAAACATTTCAAGAAAACAAATGTGTTTAAAAAACATCATAATCACAAATGAAATAATTTATAAGACCACACAATCAACAAAGAGAATACAAAACGATTAATCAATTGATGCAATAACCGAAAAGAAAAAAAGTAAAAGACACTATATTATAATAACTAGAAAAACTAGGTAGCTATTAAAAACTTTAATAGTAAAATCACTTCAAAAGGTTCAGTCTTTTATAGAAAACTTTTCAACAGGCTTATCATTTTATCTTTTAAAGACACTTTTCAAAGACTTTATCAAAGTAGTTTTTTCGATGTTTCAGTAATGTCATGAAAAAAACAGCCAAATCACATTTTTAATAAGACTGAGTACTTGACACAATAATACCTAGAATTTCACGGCAAATCAATTGGCGCAGTCAAGATTCTTTTTACTACAAAAATATATATCTGCGATTCAAATTTGAAAGTATTATATTACAGCCGAAAAAATAACTTGCAACATTAGAAAAAAAGTTGCAAAAGGTTCATTGATATTGTAAAGCGTCTTAGAAACAATCTATAAGTAGCAAAATTATCCCAAGTTTCTGAACAGTCTTTTAAGGATTTGATCGAATCGGTTCCAAAGTTGTTTTCTCAACAAATTCTTCAATAAAATTTTAGAAATGTAACCTATACGGTTTTCTCTTATCACTACTGATTTTGAGACATCTATTTAATCAATTCCGTTTGAAAAGTGATCACCTGAAATTTCCAAACAGTGCTCTCCTTGACCGAACAATGCATATTAATTATATCACTAGTATTTATCAAAATGTAATTTTGAACCCTTATTTGACATAAAAACAATAGAAATATCAAATCAATACCATTTGGCTTTTATCAAACATTCCCCCTAGACACGAGTAAGTAAGATTGCCTAAGTCAACGGTTTTTCTCGGCCTTTTCTTAGTGGAATACCCACTTGTGTAATTCTTTATTTTCTACCTTTTCCTCCATTCAGCATTCCAATAGAGACAACTTTCATTATCATTACCATTATCAAAAAAATTTTAGTGCTTATAAAAATGACTGTATTAAAAAAACTAAGCGTGTTACCATAAAAAAAAAAAAAAAAAAAAAACAGATCAAGTTTCAGTTACTACAAAAAAAAACAAAAAAAAACACAAATTCTCTACTACGTTCTTCCAGTTCTGTGAAGAAAAGTTGCGTCAATTGACGGAAGCTGGGTGGGGGGGGGGACTCGGGTTGAATATCACATCATATCATCAAACTAAACGCTACTATATAATTCAATAAAACCCAACTACAGGCTAAAGATAAGTTTCTATGCTCATTTAGTCCCTGACGTACATTTTAAAACCGTTTTGGGTAATCTGCCATTTCTTACACACGTTTTACGTATTTTTAAACGTCAAAGAGGATGACTCTACAGTCCCTTCAGTGTTCTTTACCACAGAGCCCCTAGAAAAATATGCTATGATGTGTCATTAGTGGATTTAAGACCAAAACTATCATTAGAGAAACTCAATGCTAGAGGTATTACAAAAAGGGTAGCCCATCCTTCTGGCCTCCATTATGGAAGCCAACTTTCCCTCTATTGAAGAATCCCCTACAACATAGCCATTATACAGATGAATTTGAAACTTATCACCTTAATTTATTTTATTGTATCTTTTTTTGTCGTTATCGTTTTGAAATGCACATCTGGCTTAGTGACTTCGATGTCCCATTTCCATTTAACTTAAATTTAGTAGTTAACAACAAGAGTATTAGAACAATCGTTATGATTTATAGAAGAAATACAAAGCGCTTAAACAGATTGTGGTGAGCAATTTTGTTTTTTTTCAATGAAAGTACCGGTAAAAAGGTTAATGTTTTACAGCATCTAGAGGGAGCGGGCGGGCAAAAAAAAATCTATGGAGCCAATTCCTTCAACTCCACAAATTGACATCACTGATGTACACAGAAAATATGAAACTGAAGAAAATCGGACCCTTGGTGCTTTAACTCTTAAGGAATTAAAACTGCTACCAGCACAGACAATATAACATTGCCCGGTGTAATTGAATTTTTTTTAAGGCCTTGAATAACACTGCCACCATAAGCTATCCATCGGTTTGTTAGATTTTACTAACTCGGAATTTAAAAGGAAACACGAAATGACACTAGACCGGCCAAAAGATCAGGAACTACAAGTTTCTTGTCTGGTCCATTTCCAAAGCCTTTGGGATCACGAACCACAAAGTTGGCAGACATAGATCCAATAACAAGTTAAATCCGTTGATCCCAAACATGAAGTGAATGCCCCATACAGTAACAACTTAATACCTTTATGGCGCATGAGAAGCTTTTGAAACAAGTTAAAAGCCCTCTTAGGTTCTTCTAATTGAAAAAAAAACTAGTTTTTGAGCAATAAAAAATATATATCGCATTGGGGGGATCACATATTTACCGGTACTTTTTCAAGAACACAGCCCTAGTAAGGCTGAGAATCACTGAAGAAACTAGGAAATGTTGAAAATGGGAGTAACAGAAGAAGGAAATTATATTCCTTGCTTAGGCCCTCTTTCCTTGCTTAGGCCTCGCTTAAAAAGACTCTCAGGAAAAGAAGTATATCTTTTAACTGCAGTACCTTAAATTATATTTATGGGTAGCAAACTCTTATTTTCAATTGATGATCAACAAGGTATTACTCTTCAGATGCATCAGGTCTCCACACCTGATTGAGATCCAAAACCGGAATATTGGACAAAGAGAATGGCACGGTCAACTAAAAGCCTATTTGACTATCGTGATTCTTTAGATCATAAAATATATTGAAATTGAAGTTAAGAAATATTCCCAGAATATAAGCATGGATCTAAACAAAGACTAGGACAGACAAAACATAGATTAACTAAAATAGGGTTCATATGCAAAATATTTCGGATCCGTGTATGCGTTAGTGATTAGCAAGGTGTACCACCTTAGTAACTCGTCTTCTGAATACACACAGAGCGTATAGCCACAAAACGGCGCATCTTTAGACCTATAATGAAATAACAAATAAAAAGCAATTAATACAACTGTAATTTATTTGTTACCTACTGAACTTATTTGGATATGAAGTAGCACAGCAAGAAAACTTCAATATTTAGGGACAGCAAAACACACAAACTGTGACACAAATTGAGAGGACTAACCGTCAAGGCTGGTTAGTTCTAATGCTGATAAAACCTTTGCTATATCTTTGAGACAATTGGAATAAGCTCCTAACATAACAAAAGAAACAAAATCGACAAGCAACAAATTTTTGGCTTCTATGAAATATTTATAGTATTATTATATCCACCAAGATGGGTAAAACCTTACAGATTGTTTCGCATGAAGTCTCAATGTGTTCAGATGTTTTTTTGCGATATTCTGTTTCTATGTTTTATTTATAATCACTCTCTTGCAATTAGTTTAAAGACAATACTATTTAATGCTCATCCAACCAGCATGAGACGTCTACCTAGAAAGTGTTTGAAGAAACTGCCAAGTCTTTCTCATTCTCTAAGCCTGTGTGTCTGGGTGGGTGTTAACTTTTCCCAGTGCCTGTCTTTGTCGGTTTGTATGTCTGAATCTATGTGATTGTATGTGTTTTCGTCTCCCTGACTCTCTATGGTTGTGTGTCTAGGTGGTTTTTTTCATGTCCCAGTGCCTGTCTTTATTGGTTTGCATGTCTGAATCTATGTATTTCTATACGTTTTTGTGTCTCCCACTCTCTTTGCCTGTGTATCTGGGCGGGTACTTGCTTGTTTCAGTGCCTGTCTCTGTCGGTTTGTATGTGTGAATCTATGTGTTTGTATGTGTTTTTGTCTCTCTCACTCTCTATGCATGCGTGTCTGGGTGGGTATTTGCATGTCCCAGTGCCTGTCTTTGTCGGAGTGCACGTCTGAATTTATGTATTTGTATGCGTTTTTCTCTCTCTCACTCTCTGTGCATATGTGTCTGGGCAGGTGTTTGCTTATCCCAGTGTCTGCCTTTGCTGGTTTGTATGTCTGAATTTTCACAGTGCCTGTCTTTGTTAGTTTACATATCTGAATGTAAACCAAATGTGTTTGTATACGTTTTTCACTCTCTCTCTCTGCCTGGGTGTCTGGACGGGTGTTTTGCTTGTTCCAGTGCATATCTTTGTCGGTGTATATGTCTGAAGTTATTGGGTTTGTATGCGTTTTTATCTTTCTCACTCTCTAAGCATGTGTGTCTGATCGGATGTTTGCTTGTCTGTGGAGATTTTTTAGAAAAAATTTCAGCTCATCTCTCTCAGACTTTGGTAAAAGTTCTGTTAACATATCTCAGTTTCTAATATATCCCCTATGAGCCTGCTAGTAGTATCTATGTCTCTGAAAAATCCCTTTCTTACTTCTCCGACTTTTTAATAGACATTCAAAGCGTTTGATGTGCTAGCATACCCTAAAAATAATATGAACTCATAAGAAACTAATGCATAAAATATTTTTAATGAAATAATGGCATGTAGAATATTAATATAAAAAATATTATACGTACATTATTATGCATTATTAATATCATTGAACAAATTTAGACATTTTGAATCTGTTCCATAAAATAGTTCATCATGTTCTCTCTTAATACTGTAGCTATTGCCTTCTCTTAGCTCGTATTCAGTAGAATAATCGTTAAACCATTTTGAGTCATACACAATTTTTACTGGGGTGTCACCTAAAGATTCAATATGCATTTCGTCTTTGGTATTATTGGGGTTCATTGACTATATGATCAATAGTAGTAATAACGTTCATTTGTGCTTGATTTTCCATCAATTCATCTTTATATTCATTATTGATATTGTCTGACTAATTAACGGCCTTTGTGATTAAGGGTTATTCTTAAAGAATTGGAACAAAATTTTCACTTTATCATAAAGAGCGAGGAATTGACTAGGGGGCGGACCCCCTAATATACGTAATAAAAATATACGAATAAAGAATTTCGTTACGGACGCTAATGCGTAAGTTACGTCAGAACAAAATTTCGAGAGAGCCATTTAGCCAAAAAAGTAAAATTAATATACAAACTATATTATGATTATTCATCTACGGTGAGCCAAAATCAAATCTGCCTTAATTCAAAAACGCCCAGAAATTAAAATATAAAAAAAGTTTTTTTTAACTGAAAGTAAGGAGCGACATTAAAACTTAAAACGAACAGAAATTATTCCGTATATGAAAGGGGCTGTCCCCTCCTCAACGCCTCGCTCTTTAAGTTAAAGTTTGACTCTGTCTCACAACTTTATTTTTTAAAACGAGAAAAAACTTTAGCGTAAAGAACGAGGCGTTGAGGAGAGGACAGCCCTTTTCATATACGGAATATTTTCTGTTCGTTTGAAGTTTTAATGTCGCTCCTTACTTTCATTAAAAAAAACTTGTTTTTTAAAGTAAATATAAAGACCACCACCTGATGAACAGAATGGCATACCCTTTTTTACATATAGCTTGGATATAAAAAGAAAGTTTGTAGATTAGACGCAAGAAATCAAACTGGTTGTGGTAACTGTCAGTAAGGAGCTACTCGGCCCATAGTAACCGAAATTCAAAAAGTTTTAGGAACTTTGGTAATAGTTAGTGCATGAAAGATTTGGCTTTTTATGCTGATTCAAAATATATGACTCATTGAGCATAGTGACATCCATCAGAAGCTGCATACCTGAGAAAAGTTGAAAGATTTTCGAAAAGGGGGGGGGGGGGGACATCCTCAAAAAGTAAAGGGATCTTAACAAGAATTATTCAATTCAGCTCAGCATATTAGAGAACCCTACTGTAGATGTTTTATCTCCCTATCCACAAAAACGCGCAGTTTTATACCTTTTTTTCCATAAGTAAGATCACAGATATGTGATTATTTTATTTATTTCCTGGGGGATTGTATCAAGCCAATGGTCCAAAGAGGTCAAGAAAGAGCCTTTATTAAATTTAAAATAAAAGTTCTAGTACCTTTTTTAAGTGATAAAAAATATTGGAGGGCAGCTAGCCCTCCTCCTGTGACCCTTTTCTCCCTAAGGGCTTCTGATCTAAATTTTGAGATCTCCATTCTGTTCATCATAGTTCAAATGTGCAAAAATTGTGCATCTGGGGATGACGTGACTCCCCAAAGCCTCTGGGGAAAGGGTTGTAAAATATGCAATTTGTCCATTGTTTACATATAGTATTTTCTTCGGAAATTTTCTGTGTGTAACAGGGAAGGATATTCCCTGGGGAGGAAATCTTCATGGGTTATTTTTCAGGGGGAATTTTTATGGGGGAACTGGCCAGAATTCTTAATTTCTCTATGGCTGCTCAGTTTTACCGTGGATTGAATGTTCGGGGGAATTGTCCGGGGGGGAATTTTCACCAGGGAGGGAATCGTCTTGGGAGTTTTGCCATTTGAGGGATTTTCGGAGGGATTTTTCAGGGAAGGAGGGAATTCCGGTATGATTTGAAAAATAATCAGAAATTTTAAAAAAAACATAGTTTTTTTTTGTAATAAAAGTAAATTTTCCAGGGAATTGGCCTCAGAAAATTTTCCAGGGGGATTTTCAACGAGGAGGGATTTTATGCGAAAAGAATTTTCCATGGATTTCTTGGCTTTGTTTGAAAAATAGTCAGAATTTATATGAAGCAAAAATTTCAACTGAAGTAAGGAGAAACGTTAAAACATAAAACGAAAATAAATTATCCCGTACATGATGGGAACTGCCCCCTCCTCAATCCGTCACTCTTTACGCTAAAGTTTGACTTTTGCGCCAAGTCTTTAAGAACGACTCCTGAAGCCCAAGGGCCTTTTAATTGGAATACGAAGCTATCTTAAAGTACTAAAACACTTCAGCGTAAAAAGTGAGAGATTAAGGAGGGGGAAACTCCTCATGTATGCAAAAACTTCAATCGTTTTAAGCTTGAATATTGCTCCTTATTTTCGGCTGAAAAAAACTTGTTCTCAATTTAATTCCTTACTGAGAAGATATTGAAACCAAAATTTCCCATAAAGAACAGAATCGATCAAAAAGTTTAATGAACCGGTCTAAAACTATCAATAATTTACTGTCTCTTTACCACTCACCTTTTTATATTTTCTTTGACTGGTAAGATGGTTATAGAATAAGGAGTAGCTGTTTTTCTTTTTGGCTCATGGCCAATAAAGCACTGGACTTCATCCAAATTCCATACATGCATGAGAGAGTTGGATTTCTAAAAATAAAGAAAGATTATCTTATCTCTCTAAACGAGCAATAATTGCGTGTGCATGTATTTATGTATTTTTTCTCGAAAACTGCTTCATTTTTTTTTAGGGAAAGTTGGCATCCTGAGATTTTTTGGCCTAAAAAACGATTTATATAGGTCACGAGCTTGAGAAAATTCGCTGAAAGCCTTAATTTTGAAAAAAAAAATTCAGTGAGTGACGTCGTATTTATGAAAACATTTGAAGAGCATACAGCGGCGGATCCAGGGGGGCCGGGGGGGGGGGCCCTGGGCCCCCCCCCAAGATTTTCTGGCGCCCTCTCATCCATCGTGCAAACGACCCTTTTTTTGTGAATGATTCAACTAAGGCCGACGCTAAAAAAAAAAAAAAATCGGATACGCCGTCATTTTTTACTTTCTTTTTATCACATTATCTAAAGTTCAAATCCGACACTGCACGAATCATGATTATTGGGTTTATTTTTGGGACGTGCTAAACGAGCAAAACATTTTGTGAATGCTTACGAGAAACGCATGTCTTTGGGGAGTTGCGTGGGTGGTTTAGATCCAACCGGCGGGAGGCTAGGCGCGAGCGACCCTGCCACTGCCTTCGGAGTATTTTTGCTCCGTGTGTTAGACCAGTTAGACGGAAACGCATTTAAAATCGATCGGAAAAAAAAAAAATCAGGGCATGAATATAGAACAGAGAAGAAACAAAGAATGATGGCGGAAAGCCGTAAAGGATCGAGGGACATCTCTGATTATTTTGCCAAGAAAGATCAGATTAAAGGTAAGCTTTTAAAGATAGAACAATAAGGAAGGAGTGTCGTTTAAAGTGGGTATCAACACTTCTAATTTCTAGCTTTAGCCCATTGTCGGATAGCTTTCCTGATAAGGCTCATTCGTCAAGCTTCATCGCGTACCAGCTGCTTTGTTGTTATATATTGCATACGGTCCCTCTTGTACAGTGTTCTTCGTATGCAATTTGTCCGAAGCGTTTGACCTGATTTTTACCAGCCCACTCGTCTCGCCTGACGGTTATGATATTGGCTTAAAGCAGTATTTTTACCGACACACTGTGTCAGCTCTGAAATTATCTTTCAAATTCTTGCAGTTAAAGCTCTCTCTTTAGCCTTGTAAACTTCGGTGATAATTGTTTCGGGTTTCAGCTCTTGAAAAATATTTGTTAGCATATGTTCGGGGATCGGTTCTTGGGGTTGCAAATTAAATTAGTGATGTTAGGGTGGTATTTTATTTTAAAGTCCGGGTTTCCTAGAAATAGTTTTGGGGTATGAAAGTTCAAGATTGTTGGGGGAGTTTAAAGTTAATGTTGCTGATTCAGTTTATTTTCAAATTTAGTTCCAATTCTGCCTTCACCATGTTGAGAGTTAAATCTACTAAAGCAAGCCATTATACAAAGTGTATATACGTTTACAATAAATGTCTTGTGCAAACTTTAAAAGAGAAACTTTTTTTGTTAGATGTTGAGACGACGGCAACTTCTGATGCCCACTCTGAGTCGACGGTCGGGTCGGAATGCACAAAAACGCATTCAGCCAGGAGAACGAACTGTCACCAACAACTCCGTCCACTTCACAGACGGCCTTCATAACAAACTTCGGCGAAACGACACACACTGATCAGCTGACTGAAGGATTAAGAAGCAGTACTCAAACCTTGGTGGTACATAGCCCAACACTGATTTCACAGTCCCCGCACCCGCAGCAGAATCAAAGCGCTATTTTTTTCGCCTGAAACTGACTTCACGCCGTCGAATGACTTTGGTATTGCATTAGCGCTGAAAGAGCGAAATCAGTTGTCTTCTGGCAAAATTATGTTTTTTATGAACGAAAGGTGGAAGCCGAAGAACCAATCTGATCTTCCAGTCTCGACACAAAAGAGAAAAGGTGGCGAAGTCAAGCGTCGCTTGAATACCGAACATCTTGCCCGGTATCCTTGGCTCGCAGTGAGTCGTCATCCAGACCACGAAGGCCTTTGGTGCAGCGTTTGTGTTTTGATGAGGACCAACGAAAGCGGAGGAGGATGGTCGGCTTTATCTGGAGGCGGCGGAGGGCAAAAAATGGGAAAGTTGGTCTTGAAACCGCTAAAAGACTATTCGAAACTTACCGGGAAAGATGGTGCGCTGACAAACCATGCTGAAGCACAGTTTCACAAACACTGCCAGGAAAAAGCTGCCGCGCTGCTAACAACGTTTCAGCGCGGTAGTAGTCAAGATCAAGATATCAGGAATGCTCTGGACTGTGAAAGGGTCAAGCAAATACAGCAGAACCGTGCACTCTTGAGAAGCGTTGTTGAAACTGTCAAGCTTTGTGGGGCACAGAATATCCCCCTTCGTGGCCACCGTGATGATGGCAAACTTGATATCCAAGACTCTGATGTCATTACAGCAGTAAACGACGGGAATTTCCGCCACCTACTTCAGTATCAGATTCAGAGTGGAGACTCGCAACTTAAAAATTTACTTGAAAATGCACCGAGCAACGCCAAATATACGAGTAAACAGATCCAGAATAAACTGATTGGAACAATTGGGGAAATGATAAAAACCGAAGTAGTGAGAAAAGCAAACAAAGCAACGTTTTGGTGTCTTCTTGCGGACGAGTCAACAGACAGGCAGACCAGGGAGCTGATGGTCATTGTTTGTCGTTATGTGTGTAAAACCGAGCAGGGATACGTGATTCGAGAAGATCCTTTTGCAGTTGTCGATGCCTTTCAAACCCTGTCAAGACTCGCTGGAGATGAGGAAAGTGACGACGGTAGAAGCATCGAAGAGAAGCTAGACGGCAAGAGCCTCGGGAAGCTGCTGTTGAGTGAGGTCAGGAAGTCAAATCTGGATTTGTCAAAGTGCGTTGGTCAAGGATACGACAAAGCTGCTAGCATGGCAAGCTTGACAAATGGTGCTGCTGCTGAAGTTAAACGCCAGTGTGAACTGGCAGATTACTTCCACTGTGTGAGCCATGCCACAAATCTCTTCATGTTCAAAGATAGTTTCAGTTCCCATTCTGCGCAATGCCCAAGACGTTGTTCGAGACACAATTTCTCACTTCAGCTCAAGTGCCAAGAGAACAAGACTTCTAAAAAAGCATCTTATCGCGGACAAAGCTAAAACAGAGACACTCGTCAGTCTTTGTACCACGAGATTTGTAGAGAGACACGAAGCAATCAGCAGGTTTTGGGACTCCTTCCGTCGATCGTTTCTGCTCTGCAGGAGATGGAAGGATGGCACGATCGAGAGGCAAGTAGCAGAGCTTATGCATTACGATCCTGCATTGAAAAATCAGATACACTCGTAGGACTGGTTTGCCTGAATTCGTTTTCGTCGATCATGAAACCTTTGGCCGAGTCACTACAACAGAAGGATGGTGACCTCGTGAGAGCCATGTCCCTCATTAGCAGCGTGAAGGCAATGCTGGAAGATATGCGATCACATGCCGAAACCAAATTCAGACTGCTTTACGAAGATCTTCTGAAAATGACCGAAAAGATTGATGCTACCATCAAGGTAACGCAGCCACGCATAGCTTCACGTTCTACATACCGGGCAGGGGTACCCAAGATGGATCCAGAAAGTCATTATAGGATGGCGGCATTTATTCCAGCCCTGGACGCCATGCTGCTTGATTTTACGGAGCGGTTCAGCTGCCATTTTACGAATGCTGCAAAACTTTCAGCTTTGATCCCGGCTGTGGTTAATGGCAAACGCTGGGAGGACGTTCAGCCAGGGTACGAAAAGTACAAGGAGCTGCTCGTGGGTACGGAGATAGACGTTAAAAACCGAGTTCGAGATTTGGAACAAGTATTGGTCTAAGGAAACCGTGCAAAAACCGAAAAACAGCTATTTCAGCGCTGAACAGTTGTCAGGAAAATGTATTTCCCAAACATCTTCGCATTGTTGACAATTCTCGCGACGCTTCCTGTGTCAACCTGTGAAGCAGAACGAATGTTTTCAAAGGTTGACAGGACATGTTCATCAATACGAAGCACGATGACTGAAGAGAGGTTGGAGGCTCTACTACTCATGCAGACTTACAGAGACGAACTGCCGAAAACAGACGATGCTATCGATATGTTCGCTCTCAGAAAAGCTCGCCGATTGAGTTTAGTTGTGTAGTGTGGTACTGTTTTTATTTTCTTTTGCTACGTTTTACCTTTATGAGCATATTTGGCAGTGTTTTCATATAAATAAAGAGCTATCAAATTAGTCCTGTATAATCAGTTTTTGGCGCCCTGTGTCCGGCGCGGCCCCCCCCCCCAAGATTTTCCTCTAGATCCGCCGGTGAGAGCATACATACGTCATATATGCCTCAGTAGTAGTTGTACCGTTTTTAGTGTCTATGAGGCAGGCAAAATTACACAACGATTGATTTACAATATATGATTGACAAGAAAAATCAAAAGATTTGAATTATATTTATGAGTACATTTCAAGACAATAAATTATATCCTCTTCCCCCCACCCTCCAGGAGTGAATGTATTGTTTTTATGTCTATGGCGCATGCAGCATTACAAAAGGAACATAGCTAAGTATACAATTCCAAGTGTAATCAGTCTATTTACAAAAGGTGTTTTAAGCAGTTTCATAATGCGTATGGGACGAATGAACAACCTAGACCATCAAATGTGACAAGACCAATCCGAGCAGCTATGGTAAAGAGCATTGAAAAAATGTTTAAAGTAATTATAAACAGAAATGAGGAACAAAGAAATATACAGTCAGAATATTTGCGTTAGTGACAATTAAAAAGAATCAAAATAAAAATGAAGACCAAAGAAACATCCAGTTCAAAGATAAACGGCAGGAAGAATTTAAAACGATTCGAAAACAAAATTGAAGAACAAAGCAATATGCAGTTACAAGACATTTGACAACGAGGAGCAGAACGAATTAAAAATGAAAGTGAAGAACAAAGAAATATGCAGCAAAAATATGTGTCATATCGAGAACAAAGAAATATGTGGTTAGAGCATAAGCGACAGCGAGAATTACAAGCGATAGTGAGAGAGCGAATATCAGAATGAGTCAAAAATGTAATGAAGAACTAAAAATTGTGCTGTTCGATGACAAGTGACATGTGAAAATCAGAACGAGTCAAAAATGAAAGTGAAGAAGAAATAAATTTTACGTTAGAAGAACAACGCTATCACAATCTTTGATGCCAAAGAATGTGGCACAAAACCCACTATAAACCTACAAAGATGGCATAAACTACGCAACTGTTGATTACAAGTCATCGGGACCCTTCAACGTTATATGTATTCCCTGGGGAGCCCTCCATTTTCCCAATGATAGAGTAGCGAACAAAGGTGACTCATTTCGAGGTTGCTACTTACAACAAAAATCAATATGTACAAGCCTGCCGCATGTCGAGTGCCGGGGCCAGGCCTTGAAATCGGCTACATAGTTGTTTTTGCTGTTTTTTTTTTTTGTTTTTTTGTTCTGAACTGGCATATTGACATTTCTGGCCATTAAAACAATCTAAAAAGGTCACAACTTTAAGGAAGAATTGTATTTTCCCCAGGGTGATTGTATCGAACCCATGGTGACACCATGACATCAAAAAGAGCCTCACATTGTCTGCGGTTAGAAGATAAGTGACAATGAGAATCAATGTGTACAAGCCTGCCGCGTAGCCATGCCAGGGCCTGGCCTCGAAATCAGCCGTATGTTTTTTTTTTTCTTAAAACTGGCACATTGACATTTTTACCCACAAAAACGATCTAAATAGGTGACAACTTAGTTGAAGAATTCATATTTTTCCCAGGGTGGTTGTATCGAACCAATTGTGACGCCATGAAATCATGAAGAGGCTCACATTGTCTACGGTTAGAAAACAAGCGACAGTGAGAATCGAAATATTTTTTATCGTTCAAAACGCAAATGTATACCACTTACTTTTTGATCTTTGTGGATTTGAAATTCTACCATCATTGACTACTACTGGTATAAACTTGTAGTCCTTTGATTTTCTGTCAGCAAATTGCACAACTTCCAATTCTGGTCTATTCTTTATCTAGAAAAAAAAACGGAGAAAAATCAATGGTTGGTTCCACCCCGTGTATCAGTTTAGATACTCAGTAAGTAAATTAGACGAGCTAAGAAGGTTGTCACGACAAGGATACCGAGCAATCAACAAGACTTATGATTAACGATGTTAGAGCTGCCACCTTGCGAATAATTGTCAAAGTTTTACAATTGTTTTCTTGTGTTGTGCAAGTAAGCAGTATTTTTCCTTTTTTGCTTTATACGACAAACGGCTATTTATGAAAAAAAAAAAAAAAATTGAAAAAACAAAAAAAAAAAAAAATGGAGCCAATGTGTGAGACGCAATTGATTAAGACAGTTCTATTTTCATAAAATTTTAGTTACTCAGTAAGCCACACATAACTATTTATATGTTCAATGTAGCAAGTATATCTGTCCCTTGATAGTCAAATTTATGTTGCAGAAACATATATTTTTGCACAAAAACACATCTGTGTTGTTCTAAACGAACTGAAAAATAAAAAACTTGGAGTTCGCTGAAACACCAGTATATAGAGATCAGAATTAAACATCGAGAATCTTGAAAAATGAAAACGTCAGCCATTTGAAACTTGATGTGAACAAAATAATCATTTGTTAATCCTGCTATCTGTATAATCTATTGCTGGTTTCCCACTGTTCTCAAAGCAACGTCTTGAAATAAATTAAACTAACTGGAGTAGGAATGCATCAGAAAGGTACAGGAAGAAGTTTACAACATTGCCAGATAAGAGTTTCATGGTTATGTTATGTTTGTTGGTTATGAGTGTTATGTAGATGTTGTTTCATGGTTATGTTATGTTTGTTGGTTTGATGTTATGTTACGTTATGTTACTGGTTATGTTTTGTTGATGGTTAAGTGGTTTGATGTTATATTGATGTTATGTTATGTTGCTGGTTATGTTGTCATGTTATGTTTATGTTGCTGGTTATGTTGTTATGTTATGTTATGTTGATGTTGTTTCATGGTTATGTTTTGTTGATGGTTATGTGATTTGATGTTTCATAGATGTTTCTATGCCTATTGAATACAGACAGGAGTTTACATCATTACCAGATAAGAGTTTCATAGTTATGTTATGTTATGTTAAGGTTGTTTCTTAGTAATGTTGTTGTTTCATGGTTCTGTTTGTTTATGGTTATGTGGTTTGATGTTTCACAGATGTTTCTAACCCTATTGAATACAGACGGGAATTTAATTCATTGCCAGATAAGAGTTTCATGGTTATGTTGATGCTGTTTCTTAGTTATGTTGTTTCATGATTATGTTTTGTTGATGGTTATGTGGTTTGATGTTTCAATGCCTATCCAATCCGAACAGAAGTTTAAAACATTGCCGGATAAGAGTTTCATAGTTATGTTGATGTTGTTTTTTTACTTATGTTGTTTCATGGTTATGTTATGTTTGATGGTTATATTGTTTGTTGGTTATGTAGTTTGATGGTTATATTATGTTATAATGATGCTGTTTGATGTTGTTTCTTGGTTCTGTTATGTTTGTTGGTTATGTTATGTTTCATAGATGTTTTTATGCCTATTGAATACAGATGGAATTTTTCTGTGGTCGTTATAATACACAAGTTCCATTTGAACAGTGTTGTAAGTCCCCTACCCAACCCCAAGGCCCCCAAAAAAAAACTTTTGCCCCCCCCCCCATTTTTTATAATACTTTTTTTGCGCGCTTGAGACACAGAAGAGCCCCCCCTCCCCCCAACTTTTTAGCCCCCCTCCATTTTTTTATACTTTCTTTTTGCGCGCTTGAGACACAGAAGCGCACCCCCCCCCTCCCCACAACTGTTTGGGCCGATCCTCCCATTTTTTGATACTTTTTTTTGCGCTCTTGAGACACAGAAGGCCCCCCTCCCCCAACTTTCCCCCCCCCCCCATTTTTTAAATATTTTTTTGCGCACTTGAGAAACAGAAGGCCCCCCCCCACCCTACATTTTTTGGGCCCCTCCCCCCATTTTTTATATACTTTTTTTGCCCGCTTGAGAAACAGAAGGACCCCCTCCCCCTCCACCCAACTTTTTGCCCCCCCCCCCAAATAAAAAAAAAAATTTGGACTAAATTTTTTTTGGACTTGGAAGCTTGAGACACAGAAGGGCCCCCCAACCCAACTTTATTGCCACCCCCCCCCCCTTTTTTAGACACTTCTTTTTTGCGAGCTTGAGACACAGAAAGGCTCTCCCCCCTCTTGATGTTTCAAAGTTCATTTTGGACTTTTTTCGTAGAAATGTAAGAGTTGGAATATTTCAGTATTGTTTTGTCATGGTTTACCTTGTCACTGTTACATTCTGAAGATGTTTCAAAGTTCATTTTTGGATTTTCCTTCACTGAAATGTAAGAGTTGGAACAGTTCAGTAGTGTTTTGTCGGGGTTTTTACCTTGTCACTGTTACATTCTCTTGATGTTTCAAAGATCGTTTTGGATTTTTTCGTTGAAATGTCAGAGTAGGAATATTTTAGTAGTGTTTTGTAGTGGTTTACCTTATCACTTTTACATTCTGAAGATGTTTCAAAGTTCATTTTGGATGTTTTGCGTTGAAAATGTAAGAGTTGGAAAATTTCAGTAGTGTTTTTTGTCGTCATTTACCTTGTCACTGTTACATTCTCTTGATGTTTCAAAGTTCATTTTAGATTTTTTTTTTTTTTTTTTTTTTTCGTTGAAATGTAAGAGTTGGAATATTTCAGTAGTGTTTTGTCATGGTTTACCTTGTCACTGTTACATACATTCTCTTGATGTTTCAAAGTTCATTTTGGATTTTGTAAACCATAAGGTAAACCATGACAAAACGCTACTGAAATATTCCAACTCTTACATTTCAACGAAAAAAAATCCAAAATGAACTTTGAAACATCTTCAGAATGTAACAGTGACATGGTGAACCACGACAAAACAATATTAAAATAATCCAACTCTTACATTCAACGAAAAAAGTCCAAAATGAACTTTGAAACATCTTCATAATTTAACAGTGACAAGGTAAACCACGACAAGACACTACTGAAATATTCCAACTCTTGCATTTCAACGAAAAAAAAAATCTATAATAAAACTTTGAAACATCTTCAGAATGTAATATTGACAAGGTAAACCATGCCAAAACAATACTAAAATAATCCAACTCTTACATTTCAACGAAAAAATCCACAATGAACTTTGAAACATCAAGAGAATGTAATAGTGACAAGATAAACTACGACATGTACTGAATATACTGAAATTTTCCAACTCTTACATTTACATTTCAACGAAAAAAAAGTCCAAAATGAGCTTTTAAACATCAAGAGAATGTAACATTGACAAGGTAAACCACGACAAAACACTACTGAAATATTCCAAACTCTTACATTTTCAACGAAAAAAAAATGTCCAAAATGAACTTTGAAACATCAAGAGAATGTTTATAACAGTGACAAGGTAAAACCACGACAAAACACTACTGAAATATTCCAACTCTTACATTTCAAAAAATGAAATCCAAAATGACCTTTGAAACATCAAGTGAATGTAACAGTGATAAGGTAAACCACGACAGAACACTACTGAATATTCCAACTCTTACATTTCAACGAAAAAAAGTCCAAGAAATTGAACAAAAAATCAAGAGATTGTAACAGTGACAAGATTCAAAAAAACCACGACGAAACACTAATTGGGGGAGGGGCCCAAAAAATTTGGGGGGATGGAGGGAGAGGGGGCCCTTCTGTGTCTCAAGCTCGCAAAAAAAAGAAGTAATTAAAAAATAGGGGGGGGGGGGTAATAAAGTTGGAGTGGGGGGAGGGGGCTTCTGTGTCTCAGGCTCGAAAGTCCAAAAAAATTCAGTCCAAAAAAAGTATTTAAAAAATTGAAGGGGGTGCAAAAAGTTGGGCGGAAGGGAGGGGGCCCTTCTTTGTCTCAAGCTTCCAAGTCCAAAAAAAATTCAGTCCAAAAAAAAAATATTAAAAATAGGAGGGGGCAAAACAAAAAGTTGGGTGGAAGGGGAGGGGGCCCTTCTGTGTCTCAAGCGTGCAAAAAAAAACATTTAGAAAAACGGGGAAGGGGGCCCAAAAATTTAGGGAGGGCCTTCTGTGTCTCAGTGAAGTAGAAGGGCTCCTAAATAAATATATAAAGGTAACAAAAATTTCAAGACAATACATTTGAAGGCATAAATGTGAAGAGGTTCAATCATATAAAGCGTATAAATTAATGAAAAATGTAGTTTCATACAAAAAGAAATATACCCAAGAAGCGATCTTCTTCAAGAATCCATCTGCCCTTAGAATCAGTTTATTATCTTGCCCGTCTTCTGCATCCCATTCAGCCCATCGTAAAACAGCAGGCAAAACTAGTTCATCGGGATGGAACGGACGAACCAAATTATCTTTTAGTATCGATTCAACCAGCATACAAGAACCATTATATTCGAACTTTTTTTCTAGCCTGGATCGCTTTAACAAGGTCCGAAGCAGTGGTAGTAGGAGTTATCTGCAAGAATAAGTCGCATTTAAGTTATGTAGTTTACATATATTAAGGAAAATTTTTGAAAAAAAAAACTGATTGCCTAAATTTACCAAAGATGTCAGACGGCCATGGAAAAAACAAAGTATATAACAAAAGAATGATCAGCCGGGATTAGATACTGGCTGAAGTCAAGCCGATTTTAATCCGGTTGAAGTCGAGCGGATTTTAAGCCTAGTTATCTTCAAGAATAACTCGCATTTAATATTATGTAGTTTACATATATTAAGGGATATTTTTTGAAAAAAAAAAAAAATTATTGCTCATATTTACCAGAGATATCAGACGGCCAAGGAAAAAACAAAGCATATAACAAAAGAATGTTCAACCGGGATTTGATACTGGCTGAAGTCAAGCCGATTTTAATCCGGAGGAAACGAATACGGAATGTAAAATCCGACTGCTGGTAGAATATATAAAAGGGGTGGGTAAAGTTGCCCCTATTCTCCCTATTTTTTGTGTTGAAGAACAGGCCTTTGTGCCCTAAGCTGCGGCTCAGTTTGGTAAGTCCTTCTACGTTAAAAATAAGGGAAACTTTATGCACTCCCATTTTTTCACTTATTCAAAAACATCTCTAACGATAAGCATCATACTGGAGGTTTTTTTTTTCGAAAAGTGTTTGTGCAATATATCATTGTGCATAAATAAATAACTATTTAAAAGAATAGCCAACATAACTGAACAGTCACGCTTAATATACAATGATGGAATGATATGGGCTTTTTAAATGCTCCGAGACTTATCCTCATTTGGAGTTGGAAATGCGGATAGTAGTTAATACCTAAATATTGAAAAACCGCGAAACCAGATGCACGCGATTGTTTTTCGACTAAGTTGGTCTATTACTGAACAAATACGCGATTGTATTTTGCCTAAGTTGGTCTATATCTTCTTTATTTTCAAGTCTTTACAATATAATTATAAACTACTATTTTTATTTGTTGTAGTTTTTGTTTTTTCGTTCTTTTTTTTTTTTCAAATTTAACATTTATATTGTAATTGTTCTCAATCATGATTCGGTTGTTTTTTTTAGTCTCTCTCTGCAAACAAAAAGAAATCATTTATCTTAAAATCTATATTTTAAAGTCAATCTTGTAAAATTTAAGAGCACAGATACCCCGGCATATATAAAAATCCTTATTTTTCTCCACACACAGGAACTAATTTCTTATTTCAGGATTAGAAAATATATTTAAGAATTTAGAGAAATCCTTACATTGTGCATAAATAAATAACTATTTAAAAGAATAGCCAACATAACTGAACAGCCACGCTTAATATACAATGATGGAACGATATGACTTACTTGAATTTGACTTAGGGCTCCTGCCGCGTTGGGGGCGGCGTAGAGAGCGTCGTAACTCTGCTCCTCCAGGCTGACCGATTCGGTGCTAAGATTGGGCCTCGTCCACAGCAATGTTGGCCATCTCCAGGAATTTATTGAGATTATCCTTCCACCTGGTCCAGGGTCTGCCTCTCGGTCGGGACCAGCCATGTGCTTTTGGGTCAAAATCATAAATTATTCTGGCTGGGGTTGTCGTTTGGCATACGTAGGAGGTGTCCAAACTCCCTGAGAGTGCACTGTGCTATTTGGATGGAGAAAAGCACTTGGGGGGGGGGGGAGCGTAAGTAACCTTGCGTCGCTCACAAAATCGTCCCACCGATGTCCTTATATCCGACCGAGCAGTTTCGTCTGGCAGAAGTCTATCATATTGAGGGTTGTCAACTTTAGGGGTCATATTTCTGCTGCATAGAAAAGGACCGAGCTTACGGATGCGTTATAAATTCACATCTTCGTGCGCCTAGATATGTCGGCGTTCTCCAGAGAGTGTCGAGCCTTCCGGTGATAGACGAAGCTTTTGACATTCGACTGCGTACCTCCTCATCTATGGAGCTATCACTGGACAGCACGGAGCCAAGATAAGTGAAGTTTCTTACTACCTCAACAGGAGCTCCGCAGACAGTTTATGTTCTCGGAGGGCAGAATAGGGCCTGGGGGCTGAATTGGCATTATTTTAGTTTTTAGCCAGTTGATTTTCAGCCCCACTTTTGCTGCCTCCTCCTGTAGGACTAAGAAGCGTCAGTCAATTGGTCAATTGAGTTGGCAACGAGAGCAAGATCATCTGCAAGGTCGGCATCCGTAAGAACCCGATCTCCAAACTGCAGACCAAAGGGTAGGTGATTTGTAGTTCGTGTCATAACATAGTCTATGACGCAGTTGAAAAGTTCCGGGGCGGTGGCACACCCTTGGTGGACACCGGTTTTGATACCGAATGTTGTGCTCCGTTTGCCGTTGACTTGAATGCAGCTCTTCGTCTCTTCGTAGAGCTTCTCAAACAGCTTGCAGTATTTTGTCAGGCATCCAAGTAGAGCAAATAGCTTTCCAGGCACTGAAAGAAGCGTTATCCCTCTGTAGTTAGAATATATTCTTTTGCTTCCCTTTCTCTTCCAGGGGGCAGCAGTATGCCAGCTCGCCAATCCTTCGGGATCCATTCAGTGTAGCACACTACAGAGAAGAGAATCTAGAGCCAAAGTAGCAAAGCCGGACCGGCATACTTCAAGAGCTCAGCGGACATCCCGCATATGCCTGCCGCTTTGTTGTTATTCAAGCGTTTTACTGCTGAGTGGATTTCTGCAGGCGCGAAAGGAGTTTCTGAGTCATTTGTCAACAGTTCCTGAGTGTTGGCGGCTAGGTTGGTGAGTTCCTGGTCTGTCTGCGCTACAGCTTTGGCATTCTTTTTTAAATCCTCCGAGTATTATCCACATTTTGAGTGGCAAATCCAGATAGTAGTTAATATCTAAGCATTGAAAAAACACGAAACCAGATGTACGCGATTGTACTTCGATTTAGTTGGTCTATTAATGAACAAATACGCGATCGTATTTTAACGAAGTTGGTCGATTAATGTAGGTCTTCTTCATTTTCAAGTCTCTACAATACAGTAATAAGCTACTATGTTTATTTGTTGTAGTTGTTTTTTTTTGTTTTTGTTTTTTTCGTTTCAAATTATAACATTTATATTATAATTGTTCTCAATCAAGATTCAGTTGTTTTTTTTTTTTTTAATGTCTCTGCAAACAAAGAAGAAATCATTCATCTTAAAATCTTTATTTTAAAGTCAATCTTGTAAAGTTTTAGAGCACAGATATCCCAACATATCTAAAAATCCTTATTTTTTGTCCACACACAGGAACTAATTTCTTATTTCAGGATTAGAAAATATATTTCAGAATTTACAGAAATCCTTACAAAAAAAATCATCTACTTGCTAAGGCTTAATAAACAGATACCATGAAGCTTTGAGTCTATTTACTATTCTCTGCTTTAACTATTAATTGCTAACAGCCCTCATGATAAATGGGTCTCGCAATTATTTACTGCTGCTAAGCGAGTATAACCGAAAATGATAAATATAATTGAAGGCGTTTAACACCAGTGGCCTAGATCATGAAAGTCATTTTTTTTTTTTTCTGGACTTGTGTCTCTTGGGAGCTGAACCCTCCAAATACAAAGACAGAGGATTAAAATACAAATACTCACAGGTACAACCATAGGCTCGGAAGACTCTCTAGGAAATGTGCTAATTAAGGAGCACTTCTCAAGATTGTCACCACCTAGCTCGATGTGAATCCAGACACGGAGATCACCAGCTTTCCTATTGGGAAAAACATAATAAATGTTGTAAATAAGTGTAATAAGGTAGAATAGAAACATTCAACGATTACTTTTCTTTCGATTAACTGATAAATTTAGTCCACTAAGGCTGACAAGGAATCATACTTGAAGAGTTACTTTCAAGAAGTCGCAAGTCGAAAGTCAAAAACACTGCGTGATTCGTCAGAATGGTCTCTTACTTGTTTGCTTGAATTCCGTAAAATGAGTATGTACACAATGCAAAAATTTCCACCATATCTGCTACTATAAAGCTGCTTGCTACGCGAAATGAGGTATGTCTATCATTTAAGTATATACGTGATTAAAAACACTTGAAGACGGACTTATTAACTTCCACATCTTCAATTATACCACAAGACTGGGGGAGGGAGCTATGACCCGTAGTCTCACCGGTTGCAAGAAAGTCTGGAAACATAGTTTAAGTATAGTATACAGAAGTCATGAATTGAACGATGGTGAAAGAGGATAATATTTTTATTTGCTGGAGAATGCTAAACCTGAGGTGGATTCTCCCCAAACTACGTCCAGCACAAATTTTTGTCACTGACTGCTGATAGCGCACTTTTTGAAATATTGAACCCTCTGGTACCACACAACCTAATGCACACTGACTGACTTATATCCCATCCACTTTTGTGGCTGTATTGGGGCTTCTTCTCTTCTCACTAGTCGTTGAATATGGCGACGGTATTCGGTTCTATCTGTGCAAGACGCAGGGGTTGGGGGAGGTCCTGGCCATTGAAGTCGTCGTACCATCTCTTACGAGGTCGGCCACGAGGTCGTGTGCCATTTACCCATCCTTCAAACATGATTCTGGGCATTTGATTTGATGACATTCGTTGGATATGACCAAGCCAGTGGAGTTGCTTACTTCTAATTCGTTCCATAATAGTGTAAGAGCAGTGGAGGAGTTTAACGGATGTCTTCATTGGATACTCGGTCGATGTAGGGGATCCCTGCTATGCGACGGAGACATTTTATTTCAAATGCGGAGATTCGCTTTTCGTCATCAGCTTTAATTGACCATGTTTCACTTGCATACATAGCAATAGGGATTATGAGAGAGTTAAAGAGCCGGACCTTAAATGATTTTGATAGTAATTTACTTTCCAAATTGATGATAAGCTCTTGAAGCTGCTGGTTTCAAGGTCCAGTTTACACCTAATCGATTTTGAGCAATCGTTGTTATAGGTTAAAAGACTGCCAATGTAGACAAAAGATTCTGCATTTTCAATTTGCTCCCCTTTATGGTCAGCTGTATGGCTCTGGGTGCAGTGTCTCTGGATACCCGCATGCCTTTCATTTTTGTTGTGTTGACAACCATCCCAAGGGCTTCGGTTGCTGACACTATCTCGTTTGTGTCTGTTTGGAGGAGATGTTCATGGCTGTTAATTTTCACGATGTGGTCTGTGTACGCTAATTTGTCGACAATTTTCCCTCCAATGGATGCACCGTCTTCGGTTTTAGCAAGTGATAAAGCTGTATTTAGAAACAGATTAAATAGATGAGGGGATAGGAGGCAACGCTGAAGAACACCTGCTGGCGTCTGGAACTATTCTGTCAATCCCTCAGGCGCCTGAACCTGGCTACAGAAGTTCAAATACATATCTTTTGATCAGCGTTACCATGTTTTTGGGAACTCCATAATGCAGAAGTATGTGCCAAAGCCCGTTGCACCATATTAAATTGAAGGCTTGTTTAAAGTCAATAAAAAGTAAGAGCAGTTCTTTCGCAATTTCTATATTTTTTTTCTTCATCAGCTGCCGGGTGGAAAATATGATCAAGGAGGCACACTTGTGCCTCTTTAAAGAGGCGACCCACCACAATGTTAAGCGATTTCCGGTCCTAGTGGTAGCAGAGAGACGAAGGTGATCGCATTTTGTTGCCTAAGCTCAAACTAAGAAACATGCAAAATTTCACCCCCTCCGACTTTATCTTCATGGGGGAGAGTGGGCCGGAAGTTTTGACCCTCCCACCACAGTCCCCCTTTAAGGTTTTACGATCGAACTGAAATTTAGAGGATAAGCTTTCCTAGGGCCTGGGAGCTTATCCTCCAAATTTCATCTTAATCCAATCACTCCTTCCCTGTTTTCCAAAAACCAAATATAACCACTTAATGTTCACCAAATTATTTTTTTTTTATCAGCCACCCCTACAGGCCACAGTTGGCAACGGATCTGGGTGAATGAGGACTCATTCGAACCGGAATTCGACCCTGTTTGGGCCTTTTGATATTTTCAGACCGAAAAAATTATCCCCCGAATTTACATTTACGAAAAACCTCGTTTTTTTCGGTAAGAGTCCATGCTAATTTTTGAAATTCCTAAAAGCATAGTATTTCATTATTAAATTAGATCAAAATAGCCCTCTTAACCTGACAAAACCGACTGCAAGCTTCCAAAAATTCCAGCTCCTTCCCAGAAGTTTTTTTGTCGAAAAACAAAAATCTTACTTTGTATTTGCTTGCGTCAAAAACAGATGCCAGAGACTAAAAAAAATTTAACAAGAGTCTCTGATAGTACAGTGGTCACTATTCCTGTGTATCATGCCGAAGACCCGGGTTCGGTTCCCCGTCAGAGTATTTTTTTGTATATTGAATTTAAAGTAGTATCTCTTAAATTTAAAGTTTAAAAAAGAAACTCAGTTTTTCTTTTTTAAATCCAATCTATTAAATCCTTCGGCTCAACAGGCGTCTCCAGAAGAATATCACAGTCGGCCTTCAGCTTACAGGTAAGTCTCCACTGCTTTGATAACATGCCGTATACCCGCATGCTCGAAGAAAAGTTGAAAAAAGAAATTCTTACTTTGCATTTGATTTGAGTATTCAGGAATTAAAAGCCTTAACACAAGAATATTCAAAAGCGGGGGGTTTGAGGGGCGGCAGTCCCCCAACTTTAACTCCTGACACGATCAGCTAACAGCTAGTCAAGCAATAATAAGAAATAAACTGTACAAAAACGTGCAGAAATTATTTGAAAAAAAACTACGTTTTCGAAAGAGTTAAAGAGGCTGAGTCACAAGTTCGAACCTTAAAACATACAGGGATTGGGAGGTACAGTTGGGGGCCTCCCGCCCCCCAAACCCCCCACTTTTTGCAGCCTCTTTTTTTTAAGATTTTTGTTTGGGGGTCTACCGCCCCCCTCAACCCCCGCTTTTTCCATTGCAAAGAAATGCTTTGCAACACGAACGAAGTCTGCTTGAATTTTTTACCGTAAGAACATCCTATTGCATCTCTTTGATTAGAAACAGCACTGAGCCTGTTTTCTGGATTTTTTACAGGAGATTTTTCCCTACCGACAACAAGCTATAATGTGATGAACTTGGTACGACCAACTGATTGCAGGCTACAGGACTTCAAAAAACCTTAACAAAAGAGGCTGCAAAAGCCGGGGGTTTCAGCCCCCAAACTCTACCTCCTAATCCCTGTACCTTTTAAGGTTCGAACTTGTGACTCAGCTTCTTTAACTCTTTCGAAAACGTAGTTTTTTTTCAAATAATCTATAGAAGATCGATCTTTTCGGATGCCGGCCTGATATTCCTCTAAAGTGAGGTCTGTCAGGAACTTTAGTCGGTAAAGTAGTATTTTTGTGAAGATCTTTGCCGGTTGGCTTGTCATCTAATTGGTCTGTAGTTATTACAGTCGCCTTTTTCACCCTTTTTGTAAAGGGGGACAATCATGGCTTTCGTCCAAGATCTGAGGAAGTGGCCTGTTTCCCGGATGCCCACCGTAACTTTATGATAGATGTCTACCAGTTTCGTCTGGCCCCACTTAAGTAGCTCTGACTGCATGCCATCTGGGCCAAGGAGCTTTATTTGTTTTCAGGGATTGTATAGCTGCAACTACCTCTTCTCGTAATTGTGGTGGACTTAGATCTATTGGGTACTCCGGTAGTTGAAAAGACAGTAAGGTAGAGGGGTCAGGGGTTATTGTGGGGTTCAGTTTCTGGCAAAAGTGTTTCCTTCCAGCGTTCCCGCCTCTCCTCAGAATCTGTGATAAGTTGTCCATGTTTATCTAACAGGGTTGTTGCTGCCGCGGGTTTTTTTTTTTTTTCGACAGCTCCCGTACTTTTTTGTACCTGTAGTGGCTGTCATTTTCTTTTAAGGCGTCTTCGCATTCATGGCACTTGTCTTTGACGTATTCGCGCAGAGCCTGCCGTGTTTTTTTTTCTCTGCTAGACGTTTTAACCTCTTGTTTTCATCCTGGCTTTGTCGGTCTTGTTTGTTGGCGTGAATAGGTTTTTCAGCACAGATATCGATGATTTCGGGTGTGATCCATGGTTTATCAGAGCGGGACTGTACTCCTAAGATTGCATTAGCCGTTTCTCTGATGATTGAGGTGCTTTAATCTACCAGACGGTCGAATTCCTCAGTGGTTGGGACCCCCATGAGCTGGGTGCTTGACAGCTTATTCTAGAGAGCAGTTTTATATTTGTTTCTTGTTTCGATGTTTCTTAGGAGATCGACACGGTATTTTGGGTAGCTTTTCTTGGGTGGTGTTGGGGTTTTCGGAGGCACATACGGAGTTCTGACATGACTAGAATATGGTCTGAGTCAACATCACCACTGGCCAAAGATACTGTATTTAGCACTGACCACTTCCAACATTTGCTGACCGGTATGAGATCAATCATATTTGAGGTTAAAGCTTTTAAATTTATACACTTCAAAATACAAGATAGGGACAAGACCCTATCGGTACTTGCTGAGCTAACTTTTGACGAAACTACTACTACTACTACTAACAACTCACCGCAGCACCAAGCCGCCTGAGGCCAACACAGCTACGTACGGTCCTCCTCCATCCCAATCTATTCAAGCCTCCCTTTTTACACCCGCCCACGAAGTTCCCATTTCCTTTAAATCTTTCTTTATGACGTCCCTCCCACACCTGACGAGGACGACCTGCTTTCCGTTTAGCCCTAGATGGTTGGCCGAAAAAGAACAATCTTCGGCAATCCGTCATCCTTCATCTGCGCAACATGCCCTAGCCACTTCAACCTTTCTTTCATTATAGCCCTAGAGAGTGGTATTGAACCACATTTTTCGTACAGCCTATTGTTTGAAATACGGTCAGTCAGCCGGGTACCCAGAACAATCCTTAAGCAATTTCTCTGGAAAACATCTAGCAAATCTTCATCCGCTTTTCGGAGCGTCCATGCTTCAGAGCCATAATTGACCACTGTCATCACTGTAGCTTCTAATATTCTAATCTTGGTTTGCAGACTTATCTTCCTATTCTTCTAGACTTTTTTTAACTGTGAAAAAACACCCCTGAGCCTTGACTATTCTATATTTAACATATTCACTGCTCCCACCATCTTTACTAATAATACTACCAAGGTAAGTGAAGCTCCCCACCTGATCAATCTTTTCATTACCCAACGTCACCTCCTCATCTTCACTTATTCCTAGCCTTAGTGACTTAGTCTTCCTAACATTAATTTTCAAACCAATTCTAGCACCCTGAACTCGCAAAACCTCTAAAACTTCATTCATTTTGCTCACACTTTCATCTAGGATGCTTAAATCATCAGCATAATCCAAGTCCAGGAGACTTTTTGCTCCCCATTTGATTCCGTGGTCTCCCCTTGCCTTTCCTGTGCTCCTTAAAACAAAGTCCATCAAAAAATAATCCATACAAAGGGGGATAGAACACAACCCTGCTTAACTCCTGATTTAATACAAAACCAGCTGCTAACCTCATTTCCTGCCTTAACCGCAGCAGTGTTATTCTCGTACATAGCACTAATCACTTTAATGTATTTGTCTGGTATACCATACAAGGATAAAACCTTACTGAAGCTTTTCTATCAACAGAATCGAACGCTTGCTCATAATCTATAAAACTGAGGACCAAAGGTGTTTGAAAACTCAGGTACTTCTCAATTATTAGCCTAAGAGTGAAAATTTGGTCGACACATCCTCTACCTTTTCTAAAACCGCACTGCTCTTCTCTTAAAACTTTGTCTACGGCATCTCTCAGTCTAAAACGTATCATATTACTAAGTATTTACTACCTACAGGGACCAGACTAATGCCTCGATAATTACCACACTTCCTTTTTTCACCTTTCTTATAAAGTGGCTTAATTAAGGTTTTCCTAAAATCGTTAGGTACTTCCCCTTTTTCAAAAATCACATTCATAATCTTCAGTAACTTATTTCTAACCTCAGAGCCACCATATTTAAGTAACTCATTTACCACCCCTATCAGCACCTGGAGCCTTATTATTCTTTAATCCTTTTAGTACTGTTGCTAATTCCTCCTCACAAAACAAATCTTCCTTCACATCCAAGGTATCACAAACTTTTTCATTTTCCTCTATATTTTTTCCTGCAGCTCTATCTATGTTAAGCAAATTCTCAAAATGTTCGGCCCATCTCTCTTTAGTTTTTTTCCTTAGCGCTACTTGCGACTCCATTCCTATCTTTAACTGGGCCAAGTCTGAATTGACTACTCCCTCTCAATTTTTTAACGTGCCAGTACAATATTTTACTATTATGTTGCCTAGCTGCATCTTCCAGATCCTCGGCAATTTTATCCATGGCCTCCACTTCACACCTCCTTACTTCATATTTTAATACTTTCTCCACTTTCTTTACATTTCTTTTGTTTTCATACGATCTATCACTCAGATAATTCTTGTACAAGTCCTTTCTCCTTTCTATTAAACATAAAGCTTTTTCACTAATACTTTTAGCTGCAGTTCCAGCTTTCTTCCCTAATACACCTTTAGCAACTTCACAAATTATTTTTCTAAAATTATTCCAACCATCTTCCGCATTATCAAGTTTTAAACTCTGAAGTTTAGTATTCAACTGTTCCTGGAAAGTTTCTCTCAAATTCTCATCCTGGAGTCTACCAACATCATAACTTCCCGGGAGGTAGTTACCCTTCCGATATTTCAGCTTTAAATTAACCCTTGACGCTACTAGATGGTGATCTTTACTTTTAACATCAATAACACACTCCTATATACCCTAGTATCTTGTATTGATCCTGCCAGTCTTCGGTTTACTATAACATAATCAATAAGGTTTGCTGTCTTACCATCACGTGAATGCCATATTAACTTATGAGCCATTTTATGACCAAACACCGTATTGGTTATAACTAGATCTTTATACCTACAAAATGGCAAAAGTCTGTATCCATTACTGTTTTCTTTTCCTACACCAAATTTACCTAGGCTGGGATATCATCTATCCCTATACAATCAATTTACTGTGCGAAAATCACCACGCACACAATCCCACAAATTCCTACCAGTATGTTTGATATAAAGCATAGTTCACAATGAAATTAAAGCAAAATGAGAGTCGGTCGATTCCTGTTCGTTTTGAATTTAAGCTAAATACCGGTTTTATCTTCGATACATTCTAAGCTCATTATTAGTTTCGTTTTTTGTTAAGTCTAAAATTTGTTTCTTTTAACTTTAATATCTATCTTTTAATATCTATTTTTTTTAACTATAATTGGGGTACAAAGGAACAACTTCCCAGTTGATATATCTTGTAATTTCTGTTCGTTTTGAGTTTAAATTGAATCTCAGTTTTATTTTTGGTATATTTTAAGTTCATTATTGGTTTCATTTTTTACTAAGGTTAATATCCGTTTCGTTTTAACTTTTAGCTCATTGTTCATTATATTTTCATTTAACGTGTTTTTCATTGCTGTTCATATACGATTTCATTGTTTATTATACATTGTTCATTATAAAAAAAAAAACTTGTTTTATTTATTTAAACTTTGTTCTTTTTAATTCATTTCTGTAAAGATGAAAAATAAAAAGGAAAGAAGAAGAACTAAAAAAGAAGAAGGAAAGAAGAAGAACTGTCTTGGAGATAATGATTGAGTAATTCTATGATTTTATTCGAATGCCCTAATTGTATGAACAATTAATATTGACCTATCACCAAGGGCCCAAATTAAAAAAGAAAAGAAATCTGAATCTATGCAAGAAGTGAATTTCTGAATGCATACTTGTTTTCTTTCCCTTGTAACCAAAGAGTAAATGCCCAAAATGTTTTGTATTTCTTGAAGTTTATATTGTGGGATGCTTTTACCCCAAGAAATACTTAAAAATTATTTTTTACACTGTATTGTCGCAGTCACCAAACAGACTACAGATTAAGTTCTAAATTAATTTCTCATCAGCCCAAACAGCGCTATATCGTCTTTGAATGCCCACTATAAGCAAATTGATGTGTGTCAAAACATTACAAATCTAATCCTCCTTTCAAAATAAAAGCAATATAAAATTACAGTTCACAGCTTTTTGCATACAATTTGTAAAATAATCAAAATTGCCATTAAGATCAAGAAGAACCAACAGATTATTGGGTATTTTCAATTCCTTCTAATTTAAAACATAAGATACTAGATAACATGGCTAATTACAATGAAATAAATTGAAACTTAACCTAGTTTAAATTAGAGTTGAGATTCAAACTGGCCAGTGATTTTCATGCCGCAAGAATTTTGTTGTGAAGTATCCCAAAACGCCAAGAGGAAAATGGTAGTCTATCATTTACACCATATGTCTTTCCCAAAAATGTAAAGTAAACAAGGAAATACTAAAAAACATATGTTTATTGTGCAGCTAAATGTGCACTGGAAAAAATAGTATTTTTCCCAGTATTATAAATTCTTTCTTAGCAAAAACAATCCTTATTTCGAGCTTAATGGTCCTGTTTCTCATAATGTCGAAAAAACAGGTCCTAACCAAGATGATAAGGGCTTATAGGTTATGAAGCAAGGGTAAGGGCTAGATTATAAAATTGTAAGGGCTATCGGGGGACGGTGACATCCCAACAAACATAGTTACTGGACTTTTTAACAATGCTGAACAAAATGGCTATCTCAAAATTTTTATTCATCATATGTCTGGTGAATTAATGGGTGTGGGAGGGGGACTGGTTGCCCTTCAATTACTTTTGACTCTTAAAAAGGGCACTAGAACTTCCAATTATCAATTTCAAATTTCAAAGATATTGCTGATACGAATTGAATTCGTTTTCACGAATTGGATTCGTTTCCAGACATTTATAAATCGTCATCACCTACTTATCTAGCATTTAAACCCAGCGAGCGTTATTGCAGAAGATTCACTGGCACCTAGTCTAATCCTGTAAAAAATAGCTTTTTACCCAGGATGAATTGAATCGCACACAAACGAATCTTACAGATAAGATTTCCCGTCAAGTTAAGGCTAAACTATCAGACCCTGATACAGCAAATCAAGCAATTGATACTATAGTCAAAAAAATTCATAATACTATTTCCATTCATTACAGCCCAAAATTCCAAGAAATAGAAAAATCACCCAAAGGACTATTTACAATAGTTAAAAGCTTGGAAAGTAGGATTTTGTCATTGGAATCGAAAGTGGATGATTTTGAGCAAGAAAAGGTGTTGGATTGTTTAGTGATGAATGGAGTAAAGCAGAGGCCTGGAAATGACCTAAAGAAAGAAGTATCGGTTATCATTAAAGACAAGATGCTGGTCCCTGGTTTTCAAGTCAATAATTTTGTAAATGTTTATAGATTTAGTTTGAATGATTCTAACGATCAATCTAAGGTGTCTCCAGTGCTAATACGCTTCAAAAATGCCGAGAAAGCTCGAATTGTTTTCAAAGCAAAGACTAAACTAGCAAAAAGTGGAATATTTTTGGCAAAATCGCTAACAAAAATGTGTTGTGAAGTTTTAAATGCGGCAAGAGATTGCTTCGGTAAATTTAATGTATGGACTGACCGCGGGCAAATTTTGGCCAAACCACTTGGTCAAACAATGATACGAAAGATTCGATCATTCGCAGGTTGTGCTTAGATATGGTGTTTTTTTTTGTCGTTTTTTCTTCGTTTTTCTTGCTTATTTGTTTGTTTGTTTGTTTTTTTTTTGTATGAAGTCAATGTTTTTGGAACCAGCGACGGAGAAAGAAATTACTAAAATTGTTATCGGATTGAAAAATTATTCGTCGTCTGGCCCTGATAATATTCCTACTAAATTAATTAAGTTCATACTTCCTTCCATTATTTCTCCCTTAACGAAACTTATTAACCTCTCTTTCAGCATGGTATTTTCCCGAGTAGTCTCAAGCGTGCTCGAGTCATCATATTATATAAGAAGGGGGGGGAGACACAAAATGATCCAGCCAACTATCGGTCAATATCTTTGTTATGTGTTTTTTTAGAAAAATATTTGAGAAGGCGATGCTTTCTCGTCTTAATAATTTTCTTACTTCTAAAGATTTTTTTTCACGATTTTCAATTTGGTTTTTGAGCAAATCATTCAACTGAGCATGCTTGTGCAATTTTACTGAATTATCTTCACTCTGCCCTAGACTCCCTTTTGGTTCCTGCTGCTTTGTTTCCGGATGTCCGTAAAGCCTTTGATTCTTTAACCCGCAGTGTCCTTCTATTTAAACTTTCTCATTTTGGCGTAAGAGGTAGTGCGTTTTATTGGTTCAAGTCTTTCATGTCTGGTAGAATAATTTTTCTGTTGATCTGCTTTTTTCGGTCACCATCAAGTGTTGACCAGGGGGTCCCTCAAGGGTCATTTTTAAGGCCGGTACTGTTTAAATGACCTATTTTTGGAGTTAGAAATAAAAATCCTCTTTATTACTGTCACATGTGTCGTCCAACATTCTACCGTACCCATAAGCATAGTGTGCATACCTCGGATTTTCTTGTTACTTTTGCCGATGATACTACCCTTATTACTTCTGGTAGAACAGAGGATGAGGTTCGTACAAGGTTAGTGGACCTCTTTGAGAGAGTTTCAATATGGTTTGATGTTAGCTCTCTTGCCTTAAATGTTTCTAAAAGTAGTTTTTTTTAGTTTTTTCTCGTATATCTTAGGCTTGTCCTCAATTATCTGAAATTCCTATATCCAAAGGCTTTATTAGTAGACCAAAGAATGGTCATGTCCGTTTCCTAGGTATCCGCCTAGATGAAAATTTATCTTTTAAACACCATATTGATTTTATTAAATTGAAGGTATGCAGAAACCTCGGTATTCTAAGAAAATTCAAACATATTTTTCCAGGACTAATTCTAAGAATCCTATTTCATAGCTTAATTCATTCTTATGTTTCCTATTGCCCAGTCATATGGATGCCTTCTTTCCCTTCTTTTTCTCAAACCGCTTTCGAATACTTACGATGAAGCTATAAATCTTATCCAGGATGTGAATCGTCGGCAACTGTTTTTTTCTTCTTTTTTTCTTTCTTTTTTATCTCAGTAAGTAATCAGCTATTGTTCTCTGAGTTTGTAATCCGTATATACTCCCCTAATTACAGGCCAAGGAGCCTTTGGGGGGACTAGCACAGTGTATTAATGTATGTGTAATGATAATGAATAAAATCTTATCTTATCACAATATTTATGCATATACTGTTTTTCTGATTTAGTTCAACTTTCCCCTCAACATTTCCTCAAATTTTCACTTCAATATCCTTAGCCTTTGTAATAATCGCTACAGAAGCGGTAGTTGTAGTGGTAGTAGTAGTAGTGGTAGTGGTGTGCAAATATTGCCTTTTGGTTACTTGATCTTCCTTTTTAGCATTTCTTGAAAGTGAATATCTTAATCTATACCAGAAATACGCCCTTTCGTCAATCTGCATGCACATAGTGTCTTTTGATTTAATTGAAATTTCTCCTCTATATTCTCTCAAAGTTTCACCTTCGTACCCTATGTCTTAATAGCATTAGTGTCATGGTAGTAGCGGTAGTAGTAGGAGCAGTAGTAGCAGTAGTAGTATGCACATGTTGCCTTTTGGCCAGTCGAACATCCCTTCATTATGCCTTGGAAGTTTCAGCTATAGACAGTAAGCCGTTCCAAAGATGTTGCTGATACGCCCTTTTGACAATATGGATGCACATTGTATGTTTTTATTTAGTTCAACTTTCTCCACGATGTTTTCTCAAATTTTCACTTCAATACCATTGATCTTGGTAGTACTCGTTACATAAGCAGTAATTTTGGTGGTAGATGTTATAGTAGTTGTGGTAGTAGTAGAAGTAATAGTAGAAGTATTGTGCAAATATTGCCTTTTTGGTTAATTGAGCATCTACCTTACCATTTCCTAAGAGCTCTAAACTAATACACTCACTCATTCCTGAGTTGCACCCTTTTGACAACCCATATGTACATAATGTGTTTTGATTTAGTGCAAAACTCTCATCAGTATTTTCTGAAAGATTCACCTGAATGCCCATTCGTCTTTTTGGACCCTAGAGGTCAAACATGCCGACCTTTCTTAGCAGCAAATACTAGGCTATATGTAAAAAGGGGCCAATTGCATAGCTTACAGCCCTTGCCCAAAAAAATAAAAAAAAAAAAAAAAAAAAAAAAAAAAAAAAAAAAAAAAAAAAAAAAAAAAAAAAAAAAAATAAAAAAAAAACGAGGGCTGTAGGGGGAGACAGGTAGCCCCAAAGACATAATTACTGGACTGTTCAACTATTGTGGAGAAAATGACTATCTAAAAATTGGATTGGTTGTGTTTGGGGAATTGATTGGCGTTGGAGGGGGGGGGGTGTCCTCCAATCACTTCTGATTTTTAAAAGAGCACTTAAAAAAGGAACTAGAACTATCGATTTCCAATTAAAAAATCCCTCTTCAAAGTCTATACGACCTAACCCTCCACAAACACCTTTCAATATGTTAACAATGGGCAAATTGCATACTTTACAACTCTTACCAAAGGGGCTGGGGGATTTATCAACCCCTGAATTATAGTTATTTAACTTTCGGATTTTTTTGAACAAAAAGACTATCTCAAATTTAGGTCTGAGGAATTCAGGGGGAAAAGGCATGAAAGGGGGCTGATTACCCTCCGAGCACTTTTGACTCTTAAAAAGGATACTAGAACTTTCAATTTCCGATCGAATGAGCCCCCTCTGAAGTTTATACGACCACCTCTTCGATAAAAACATTATATGCTCCCGGGGAAAAACTTACAACTATTGCCCCCAGACTCTGGGGGAGTTGTGTCAACCCTGTAGGCCTTGTTAGATGATCTTTGGACTATTTTGAACAAAATGGCTATCTCAAAGTTTCAATCGGATGCATTTGGGAAAAAGAGGACGATGACGAGGAGTTAGATGCCCTCCGATCGCTTTTGATTCTTAAAAAGTAAATTAGAACTTTCACTTTCCAATCAAATGTGCCTCCTCTAAAGTTTATATGACAATCCCTTCCATAAAAACTTACAAACCCCCGGGGGATAACTTACAACCCTTGCCCCCAGGCTCTGGGGGTTGTGTCAACCCCGAGGCCTTGTTATATCATCTTTGTTGTTGTTTTTTTTAACAAAATGGCTATCTCAAAATTTCTATCGGATGCATTTGGAGAATAAAGGACGTGGGGGGGGGGGCTATTTGCCCTCCTATCACTTTTGACCCTCAAAATGGCACTAGAACTTTGATTTCTAATCAAATGAGCCTTCCCCGACGTTTATACGACCACCCCTTTCGTAAGAACCTTATATTTTAATAATAGACAACTAGTACAACTTCTAGTCCTTGCCCTGATGGCTGTGAGGGTTTATCATCTCCAAATACATAATTACAGAATATTTCAGCTATATTGAACAAAATGAGTATTTCAAAATTTTTATAGGATGTGTTTGGGGAAATGACGGGGATGGGGGGCTGGTTTCCATCCAATCACATTTGACTCACAAGAAGAGATCTATAACTTTCAATTTCCAATCGATTGAGCCTCTTTCGAAGCCTCTACGACAGCCCCTTCTATACAAAGTAAAGATTATATAAAAAAGTATTGAGTAAAACAGCATTGAAAGTAATAGATTATTATTAATATTCAAGCTTACGTAGAGTTGTTATGGTTCAAAATATAAAAAAAAAGAGTCTCTTTATTTCCTTACTTGTTAAAAATCAAGAAGAATGGCTGTTTATGATAGGTAATATTATAGATGGCATGCTTCACATATTAATTGTTTTAGAGCAGAGTCGGAGAGGCAGGGAGAAAAGTTGATTATAACCTATTTATAATGTAGTTCTTCATCAGAAGATATTTATTTGGCAAATTTTTTCTTGTTTGTTATACAATTACATGTGCAAAATTGAAAATATGTGAGCATGTAATAATGAGGTTTGACGTTAAAAAAATCAATAAATCATTACGGAGCTTAATGAGATGTTTATGCTTAGGACGGCAGTATGGATCATTAACCAGGAATCAATTTCACATTAAATAAGCTCTTTAGTTTCCTCACTTTTCTTAACATACCGTTTGGGGATTTTTCCAGTAGCAATTTCCTGTGCCATCTCGGAGACAATCTGAAGTTTCATGTCTTTGTCCAGCTGCTCCGGTGTCAGTCCATACAGTTTTGGATAATGGACAATAAGATCATAACCAGTTCAGTAGGGGCACCACTGAAACGTAATTTAGTATTTGTCTGAAAAAATTAAAACAAGCACAGTATTAAATTTGGTTCTAAGAGAAATACGTGTTCTTAATGAAGAACTAAATCATCGGTGCCGACTCTCGAACCAATTAAAGAATATACAATATAATACGGCAATCAGATCTTAAGGCAGTGTATCTGCATTTTTTAAGTTTACAGTGTGCAGCAGACAGGAACATCTATCAATGCATTCAAAGAAGTTATAGTCATTTACTATTGCTTCGCTTGTGAGCTTATGTTGTACTCGGGGGATTCTTTTCTGTTAGATACGTCAATAATCCATCTAGTGGGTAAATATCTTGCTGTCTGGACTAGCGGCCCATCATGATACGTATATTCACACACCTTTCTACGAAGCTTTAACTCTCTGTGTCACCTTTTATTAAGGCAACGCACGTGCGCACGAAACCAGTGCCATCGCAACAAAAATGTTTTTGGGGAGAGAGAGACACTATGTATTTTACCGAAAGTCTGGTCATTCTTACTGACTGATTCGAGCGATATCACTTTTAAAATAGTTTTTTTTTGCCGACTGGGGCTAATCTTCTTTCATTGATTTTAAGTCATGTATTTCCATCAGCTAGTCCCCAAAGACGTTACGACAACCGCCGGTTGTCGTAAAATTGTTTCTAATGGGAAAGACTATGTCAATAAAAGAACGGAAATTAATTTAAAACTTTTTTTTTCACAAAATATGTTTTCAAAGAAAAGTAAAGAGCTACATTAAATAAAAATCAGCAGAAATAAAGTCAAATAATTTTTCAACTGTTTTAACTACCACCAATCATCATCAACAAACAAAGGAAACCCAAAATGAACAGAAATTAAAACAAATAGCAGAGTCAATCTCGAAACGAGGAGAACTAAGATGACTAGATTGACGCCACCCATGCCTTATGGAGACCAGACCAGAAGATAATTTGCGCTTTACTGAAAACAAATACGTTTTAAATGTTTTCACTTTTTGACTTGAGTAAATCCAAAATTATTCAGACTTTAAGGAATAAATATCAGTATATGTATGTCACATACACTGAAAATATCAGTAACTGTCAATCCACATTCGTTTGTTGTTCTATTTGTAGTAGTTTTACGCTTAGAAGATTATTTGAACTTACTTCTGCTGATTTTTGGTTTAAGGTAGGATTTTCACAAACTTTATTTTATGAAAAAGTTTTTTTAAATTAATCCCGGATATAAGCCATCTATTGTCCAAGGGAGAAAGTCAAACTTCACGTCACAACTGTCCAATGTGCTTGTCTGCCTTTCATAGTGAAAGGACATTTGAATACCGTTTAAGCCACTGCAGATAACACGGCTATCAGTCTTTAGATATCCCTTCAGGGGAAAGAGCTATTTTAAGGTTTAAAGAGCTATTTTATTTTTGAGTCTTGATCGAGAGTTCATACTTTAAGGGGATGCGGTATGATTAAGACTTGCCCTATCTCGTCCATTATAAACGCTTTAGTTTGTGTGGTCAAACTATTTAGAATTATGTTGACGGCCTCGATATAACTTGTAGAACTTAGATAATAGATTTAAAGAAACGAGAGAAAACTAAAAGCCGACACCGAATTTTCCCAGATATCTTAGAAAAACCATTGAATTTCTTTCAATTTGTACCTGATATAGAGATATTCAGTTTTGATGAGACTTACATCCTCAGGAAATAAGAATTCTGTTTTTTTGAAGTTGAGAGCAGAAATAAGAATTCTGCTCTCAACTTGAAGAGCAGTCAAGTCCACCGTGATAGTCTGAAGGAGAAATATATTTCCCAGGGAAGATCAGACCTACCGAAACATTTGCGTATTGTCCCTGCGGCACCAATTCTAAGGAGTGAGAAACCAGCTGAAAATGCTGCATCTACTGAGAGTGATGGTTTCTTTGGACTGAAAATCATAACAACAGGGACAAATCTGGATTGCGAGGAGCTGAGGCGTTCCCAGTAGCTTGTGGATATTCCATATCTCTTCAAGAATTATGAGACAAAGGTCATCTGGCGCATGTAAGTTTATAGTCGTTCGGGGTTCCCGACGTGCCAAAAAAAGGGTGTTGAATAAGGAGTTTTGTAGGATTAGTTTAAAACTCAAACTCCTATTTGTCTGTGCTCATTATGTTCTAATTCACAATGGAAAAATCGGTAACTAAACGCCAAACGTTGATTTGTCAGAATTTGGATCGGTATGAAGTCTTTAAGCCCCCCTCCCAAAAAAAAAATAAGGTGGAGATAGTATCTTGGCAATACCTTCGCGGGATACATTTCTGGTCCTCACACAAGAAGTTTTGTCTCTTAACGAAGCCTCCTTCCCTCCTGTATTCGTCCCCTCGTCTTCCGGACACAAGGTCTAGGAACTTAGCCATGGAGGTAGGGCTCGAAATGGTAAATGAAAAAGATAATTATTCGTTTGGGGTTGGATGACTTCTTGTGAAAACGGAAAGTTGGGGCGAGAAATGGCAAAAATAGCGGGGGAAAAAACTGGATCCGATGGAGTTGTAGAAACTTGCGTAATCGTTGATGGCAGTTGGTGCACTAGGAGCTATGGCAACAGATACAGCGCATTATCGGGTTGTGGTGTTGTCATAGGACTCCACTAAAAAAAAACTGTTGCATGCAGGGATCAGAAACAAGTTTTGCAGTGTCTGTGTGAAGTTTAAAAATCAGAAATATATTCCTATAGCTGAGCACCGATACCTAAAGAATTGGGATCGGCCAAGCACAAAAAATTCGTCGCCGACGGAGATTCAAACACTTTTCCAGAGATTTTAACAAAAGTTGACTACGGCAGGCTCGTAGAAAAGACTTCTACGAGCCTGTACCGTCAAAGTACCGGGGGGGGGGGGGGCAAAGTTGGAGCCAGTTTTACCAAACCAAATGAAAATATGTACTATGAAGGCTTTAGTACTATATGAAGGTAACTTATAGTACTGTAAATGTAAATATGGACAAAAAAACTGATCTGTTTCTGTTGATGTTTGAATTATGCAGGTTTATCTTACTTTTGACAAGATGTTTGAAGAAACTAAATTTCAGCTGGGGGGGGGGGGGCAAACTGGGGTCTGGAGGGAGGCAGACCACAGTCTGGCAGGGGCTGTTGCCCCCTGCCCCGTAGCAAACTGAGCTTGGATTATTCAGTTTATCTGATTTCCCTACAGACTTTTTTTGAAAAAATAGTTTTAGAATTGGAACTTGGATTATTTGACAGATAATTATTTCAGTATAATTTCACTTGGAATGTATGAATTAACACCCTCATTTGGAAAGAAATTGATTTTGGACTTATCAAACTCAGGTTAGGTTGAAGATCCCACCTCCAATCGTGCTGTTTCCCGTTTAAACAGGCTAAAAAATCTCTACCGTTGGTGCCATTATGTCGAAACCTATGAAATACGTATGCCCGGAGTGTAGACTACGCGCCACTGGCGGCACGGTTCAGTGCAGTTGGTGTTAACAGCGGCTACATACCAAGTACTCAGGAATAACAATTGAGGAGAGAAAACAACATGGTGAGTGGTACTGTTTAAACTGCCAGTCCTCCCTTCCTCTGAATGATACTTCTGAATCATAGATAACACCCCACTCACTATCTCCTGGTTCTAAAGTACCACGAAGCCCCCCCCCCCCCCAAGTCTGCCCTAAAAGTAACTACCCCAAAGACAATTTCAAAAAATCAAGCTTCCCAAGCCCTTCCGTGTGCTACCAAGTAATCGAGTGACTCTCACCGCAAAGATAATCCAACTTAAATCTGACGCAAAAAAAAAAACAGTGAAGCAATTATTTTTCTCATTAAACCAACAAATATCACTGTTTATTATCTCTAGTGATGACATGTGATAAATCCAAATATTTACCGCCAGTACTGACACTCTTTTAAACACTCGCCCTGAGGACTTTTCTGAAACTGAGCCAAAATTTATCGCGAGTTTCCCGCCCCTGTATTCCCCGTTTTACCCCCCCCCCCCCCCATATGGCAAGAAAGATTCCCAGCTCATCTCCTCCCCCAGCAACTATCTAGAAACTGTTGATTAGAGCAGGTACGGTGCTTTGCTTGCACTGGTGGATCTTGTGGTCGTGATCTGGGAGACCCACTTCACTCTTTTTCTTTTCAAATTTTCTCAATTTGCCAAAAGCCTAGTAACACCGGCCTCACCAAGAGGACACAGATTAAAGAATACCCTTCATCTGAATTTTCACTACCAAAGTTTTTCTACGCTAACGCAGAAAGTCTCAACCCAGATAAGGTACTAGAAATAGAAACCCTAGCACGCATCCTTAATTTGGCTGTACTAGTAGTAACAGAAGTCCACCGCAGAAACATCGATCTTATGAATATCAATGGTTTTAATAAATATTATAAGCTTAGACCAGATGATCATCCCTTGGGAAAAAGAAGCTGTGGCGTTGGAATCTATGCTTATGAAAATTTAGCTACTAAAATTTAGTTTATGAAAATTAAGTGTTATTTATGTTCCATGTCTTGAATCTCATGACGAAAAAATGTGGCTAAGAATCCAACCTAAAAGACTTCCAAGGAGAATCAATGGTTTGACTGTGTGTTCTTTCTATTACTCGCCTTGCCAGCCCTACGAACAGAAGAAAAGATTTGTTGAAAAGCTCCACCTGAGTGCCGACAACGTTTCAGGTAAGTTGCCCGGATGTGCGATGTTTGTTCTCGGTGATGGTAATGAGCTGAAACTATAAAAATTTTACAGGGCGCTTGAGTTAAGTAATACTGTATATTTTTCAACTACAAAAGCAGGAGCATCACTTAACATAATCGCTAAATATTACAAAAGTCCCACTACAGTATGCCCCTGGGTGGCAGTTACCATTTCTCACTTGAGCTAAATCCGTTGAACAGCGCAAAAATAACGTACACGACGAAAGAGACAGCCAGCCGACCAATCACTGATACCGGTTTGTTCGAGTTTGGGAGCTGGACAACTCAAGAAAGTTGGATAGATGTATCGAATACCAGCACTACCGATCCAAAAGCAGAAACTCTTCAAAATACTCTACTAGGAAAATTTCGCAGTTACTTCCCCGAGAGAAAAACCAAGTCCTTCTCCGCTGAACGTTCGTACATTTCGAAGGATGTTAAAAGCTGATAGCTGAGAAACGAAGATTGTTCAAAGAAGGGAAACGCCAGCGAGCTATTCTTTTTAAGAACAAAATTCGCAAACTGACACACCAGGTGGAAAAAGACTACTATCAAGGTAAACTAAATAATTTGTTCCAATCCAAACCCCAACAGTGGCATAAAGAAGTTAAAAAACACGTAGGAAAAGAAACTAAGTGTGTCGATTTCTACTTGGATGATACAGATACCGAATTGGCCAACCAACTTAACGCCCACCGGACTAGTATTGTACAAACCCTACCTCCCTTGCGCCCTGATGAGATACTACATCCACCTCCAGACTATCAGGACTTCCCAACAATAGCAGCCAAAATGGTGACCAAAACGCTTAAAATGTTAAAATGAACAAGTGTCACACCAATTGATATCCCAATCCAAATTATAAAACATTCCCAGACGAATATAGTCAACCAAATTTATTTAACCACATCCCCATTTCTGGCAACTTCCCGTCTTTATGGAAGAAATGATATTTGACACCGATACCTAAAAAAGACGCATCTAATCACTTCACTGGAGTTCGGCCGATCACTCTTACACCAGAATTTAGCAAAGTCAATGGGCAATTCTTCTCATCCTGGCTAAACGAAAAATCATCAGCATGCTGGGCCCAAAGCAATTTGGTAGGCTTCCCAAGACCTCAACAGCTCACTATTTGGTAAGCCTCTGGACAAAATCCTCAAGAACCTAGAGAACCCCGGCTACTGGATAAACCTCATACCAATAGACCTAAGAATAGCTTTCGACCTGATCAACCACAGTAAACTCATCAAAAAGTTACTTAGTAGGTATAGTATCACCCCTGCTTTAGCTCGAGTCATTGCCAGCTTTCTCTCGGATCGAAAGCCAAGCAATAAATATAAGAGCGTGTACTCAACCGAATTCCAAATCTACTGTGGAGCGCCACAAGGAAAAGTACTTGGTCCTCTTTTGTTTCTTGTCATGGTCAACGAGCTGGCAGAGTCCTATAAAGAAAGATGGAAGTACGTCGATGATCTATCATTAACTGAAATTTGCCACAAGGACTTCCAAAGCAACGCGCATGGAATCATCGAGGACATTAAGAACCAGGCTCCCAGTAACGACATGGTAGTTAGTATAGAAAAATCCGTTGTACTTCCAATTTCTTTCTTGAGGATCGAACCAACCTATTATCCTCCGCTACATCAACAGCAGATTGTGACCGTAATTAAGCTAATAGGCCTCCATATTTCGTCAGATATGAAGTGGGACAAAGAAGTAGGAAGCAGAGTTAAACGTGGAAATATGAGTATCTCTCCTATGAAAATGCCATCTCGTTATGGTGTTCCTGTTGAGCATGTTCTGAGGTTCTATCTTTCTTTCATTAGACCTATCTTAGAATATTGTTGTCAAGTACGGCATTTCTCCCTTACCCATAACCATTCGGAGACATTGGAGCTAGTTCAGTACCGTGCCCTGCTTGTGGCGTCTAAATCTCCTAAAGTCCCCTACGTATCGCTTCTCCAAGAATTTAAACTTGTTACCCTTGAAAAAAAAGAAGACAACAACTTAGTCTCAAGTTGGAAAAGGGTATCTTGAAAAATCCCACCCTCCGTGATATACTTCCTTTAGAGTTTTCCCCATGAAGAAAAAGTTTTTCAGAGGTCTGTTGCTGAACCTATACAAAAATGCAGCCACTACTTACAACCCATGCAAGATATGAAAAAAGTTTTGCGCCTGGTTTTATTCGCCTTTATAACTTAGATGCCTAATTTTAATTGTTGTCTTTTTAATTTTGTCGGCCGTGTAAGCGTTGTGAAAATTTTATCTGTTTTGACCTTGTAACTGAATTTGAAAATTTCATTTTGTATATGTAGACCTTTTGAATTATTTGCTATTGTCTTGACGAAAAAAAAACAAGAATCGGCCCGACCGTGCGTTTTGAAATAAAGGAGATTTTGATTTTTGATTTTGATAGCTCTGAATTGCGAGGTGAAACTAATCGATGTATGTGACCTATCGAATTTAAAACTAACTCAAAAAGCATGAGCTAATTGCTGTTTTCTATGCCCATATGCAAAGAGAATCAGCTAATACCACTCAATTGGCGGAGTTCAAATGGGGGAGGGGTGGCTAGGTTTTAACAGACTGGGCAGGTAAATGTAAAATCATAAATGAGGAAGACATCATGAGAGATCACGATTTTCTGAGTAATCCTAATTCATCAGGCTACAATTTCAGGAGACGGTTCAAGGGCACCGGAAGAAAATTTTCCAGGGGGCCAGACACCAAAATAGCAGTGGTGGTTGGGTGACAGTTTAGGGGGTTTAGGGAACAAAAATACAACTTTACCCAAAGAGGACGAATTTACAATCAATTAAAACCTTGAGAAGCTAATTGATTATTTAAAATTATCAACAACTCTATTTTAGGCTTCCCAATTGCAAAAAAGAGTAATGCCACACGGTGGCAGTACTGTATTCAACAAGTTAATTCGCTTTATTAGTAATAACATTAGAATACATCTGGTGATCTGTAATTGCATATCATTTATAATAAGGGTCATTTATATCATTTATACATATCATTTATACAAATGTACATTTTAATGGACAAACTGCTTACTCTTCATGGGGCTTCAGATGAATGTTGAAAGAGGTAGGTGGGGGGGGGGGGGGGGTTAGGAATTAATTAAAATATTTCTCTATACAGCTAATATGTTTATATTCTCATATCTACCATCACAAAGGTGGAAAGGGCAAGGCAGGTCATCATCAGCCCCACCATGAAATTTCTTTGGGGTGACAAATACTGCTAGGAACTTGGTTTTCAGCAATTTTAAATGGGAATATTTTTCTTTTTCTATTTATATGAAGTACTTCAATATATCTAAAAAAAAATATATGTATTGTTTTTTTATCGATAAGAAAATCCTATTACAGAGGCTGTGATGGCTTCAGTTATGTAGAAGATCCAAAGTCTCACAGAATGTCCGTCCATACAAACAATAATACTCCTTGTCATCCAACCGAAATTGTTTAGACTTTTTGAATTATTTACTATTGTCTTGACAAAAAAAAAACACAGAATTGGCTGGCCCAAGAGTTTTGAAATAAAGGAGATTTTGATTTTGATTTGATAACTCTGATTGCGAGGAGAAACTAATCGATGTATGTGACCCATCGAATTTAAAACTAACCAAAAAGCATGAGGCAATTGCTGTCTTCTATGCCCATGTGCAAAGGGAATCAGCTAATACCATTCAATTGGCGGAGTTAAAATGGGGGAGGGGTGGCCAGGTTTAACAGGCTGGGCATGTGAATGTAAAATCATAAATGAGGTCAACGCCATGAGAGATCACGATTTTCTGATTAACCACAATACATCAGGCTACAATTTCAGGAGACGGCTCAAGGGCGCCGGCAGAAAATTTTCCAGGGGGGGGGGGGGGGTCAGACACCAAAATAGCAGTGGTGGTTGGGTGACAGTTTAGGTGGTTTAGGGTACCACACTACAATTTTACCCCGAAGAGGACGAATTTACAATCAATTAAAATCCTGAGAAGCTAATTGATTTAAAAGCAGCAATAACTATATTTTAGGCTTCTCAGTTGCAAGAAGAGTAATGCCACACGGTGGCAGTACTGGATTCAACCAAGTTGATTCGCTTTATTTGTAATGAAACTAGGCTAAATTTGGTAATCTGTTCTTGCATATCAGTTATAATGAGGGGGGGAGTCATCGTTTAGGTGGGGGTAAGGTAGATTCCCAAAAAAGTACATTTTAATGGACAAACTGCCTACTCTTCATGAGGCTTCAGATAAATGTTGAAAGAGATAGGGGGGAGTAGAAATTAATTAAAATGTTTCTCTATACAGCTAATATGTTACATTTCCCATATCTACTAGCTAAGAGGTGGAAAAGGCCAGGCAGGTCATAATAAGCCCCGCCATTAAACTTCTTTGGGGTGGCAAATACTGCTAGGTTCTGTTGACACCAGAGTTTTTGTTACCTGACTTTTTAACTATTTTTAACAAAATTACTATCTCCAAATTTTTATCTGATACATTTGGGGGAAAAGGGGCGTGGGGGCTGGTTACCCTCCGATCTCTTTTGACTCTTAAAACGTGAACTAGAAGTTTCACTTTTCAATCAAATAAGCCATCTCTGAAGTTTATACGAGCATCCCTTTCATAAGAACCATATATGCCTCCAGGGCATAACTTACAACGCTTACCCCTGGGCCCCAAGGGGGTCTTTGTCGCTGCCCTCCGATCACTTTCTAGACTTTTCTAGAACTAGAACTAGAACTATTGAACTAAAACTTTCAATTTTCAATCAAATGAGCCCTCACTGAAGTTTATACGAGCATACCTTCAATAAGAACCTTATATGTCTCCAAGGTATAGCTTACGACGCGTGCCCCCAAGCCCTGGGGGGGGGGGGGTTGTCGACACCGAAGTTTTTTTCCCCAAATTTTCAACAAACTGGCTATCTCGAAATTTTTATCTGATTAATTTGGAAAAAAGGGCGTGGGAGAGGGGGGGGGGGCTATCTGCCCTCCAATCTCTTTTGACTCTGAAAAAATGAACTGCAGCTTTTAATTCTAATCAACTGAGCCCTATCTGAAGTTTATACCACCATCCCCTCCATAAGAACCATATTTGCCCCCAGGGAATAACCTACAATGCCTACCCCCGGGCCCTGGAGGGTTGTGTCAAGACTGGAGTTTTTTATATGATCACTGAACTATTTTTTAACAAATCATTATCTCAAAATTTTTATCGGATTTATTTGGGAAATAAAGGGTGTAGAGGCGGGGGGTGGGGTTGCCCTCCGATCTTTTTGACTCTTTAATTGAACTACAACTTTCAATTTCAAAGCATATGAGCCCTTTCTGAAGTTTTATACGAGTATCCCTTCCATAATAACCATATATGCCCCCAGGACATAACTTACAACACCTACCCTGGGCCCTGGGGGGGGGGGGCTTTGTTGACATCGGAGTTTTTGTTATCTGACCTCTGAAACTATTTTAACAAAATGTCTATCTCAAAATTTAAATCTGATGCATTTGAGGAAAAAAGGTGTAGTGGGGGGATAATTGCCCTCCGATCACTTTTTACTGTGAAAAAGTGAACTAGAACTTTCAATTTCCAATCAAATGAGCCCTCTCTGAAGTTTATACGAATATCCCTTCCATAAGAACCTTATATGCCCCAAGGTTTAATTTACAACGCGTGCCCCCGGGCCCTAGGGGGGCTGCGTCAACACCGAAGTTCTTTTTTTATTATTTGATCTTTGAACTATTTTTTAACAAAATGGCTGTCTCAAAATTTTTATCTGATTAATTTTTGGGAAAAAAGAACGTGGGAGGAGGGGGGCTAGCTGCCCTCTGATCTCTCTTAACTCTGAAGAAATGAACTACGGTTTTTAATTTCCAATCAACTGAGCCCTCTCTGAAGTTTATACGACCATCTCCTCCATAAGAACCTTATTTGCCCCCAGGGTAACTTACAACGCCTGCCCCCGGGCCCTGTAGGGTTGTGTCGACACCGGAGTTTTTTTTAAATGATCGTTGAATTATTTTTAACAAATGACTATCTGAAAATTTTTATCGGATTTATTTGGGTAAAAAAGGGCATAGAGGCGGGGGGTGGGTTACCCTCTGATCACTCTTGACTCTGAAAAAAGTGAACTAGAACTTTTAATTTCCAACCAAATGAGCCCTCTCTGAAATTTATACGAGCATCCCTTCTATAAGAACCATATTTGCCCCCAGGGCATAACTTACAACGCCTACCCCCTGGCCCTGGAGGGCTGTGTCGACCCTGGAGTTTTTGATATATGATCTTTGAACTATTTTGAACGAAATGGCTACCTCAAAATTTTATCGGATGTATTTGGGGAAAAAAGGGCGTGGGGGCTAGTTGCCCTCCGATCATTTTTGACTCTCTAAAAAATGACACTAGAACTCTCGATTTCCAATCGAATGAGCCCTCTTTGAAGTTTATACGACGACCCCTTCCATATGAACTGCCTCTGGGAAAAAATAATAATAATAATAAAGCATTAGATCTGTAGCCTATGGCCTTTACTATAGGCAACACTATAGCGTTGCCTCTAATTGGAAAGTGTGAAAAACTCCTTCCCTCATCTTAAATGCCAGCTCCCTGAAATATATTCCTGTTTCGATCCATACCCTTAATAAAGTGTCAAGAATTTTAAGATTTTCTATTCTTTCCTAAAATTTTCAAAAACTTTCTTCTATTTATAACGCTTTGACAAGGGCCTACACTCCCTAAAATGTAGGATATTTTCCAAATAGTTTGCCCATATTCCTGTTATTGGAACATAGGAAAATCCCGCTTATTCTCCTGAAATATTGATTTTTTTGGAATTTTTCTATGCTTTTCCACCTGCCAGAAGATATTCCTCCCTACGTGCCAAATTGTCCTTTTTTAAAAAATTTTTAATTGTGTTTCATAAATAAAGTAACCTTTTATTCAATGAATAACATGTTCAAACATTCAAAGGTTTGAGATAAGGAACACTGATGAACTCATCAAATAATCTTACACTTTCATTTGACCAACATTTTTTATCAACCATATCACAAAAACATAGGAAAACAAAAACTGACAATATGGAGTTCGAGAAAAGGAGACCTTTTTTTTTCAAAATAAAGGAAAACATAAAGCAACAACAGTCAACCTGAGTTCTTTTCAGCTAATTTTATGTTATTCTTTTTTTTTAATATAAACAAGAATTCAGCCCTTTTTAATGTTGACTTGCTTTCAAAATTAAACTGTCTAGTTGTTTGCCAAAAAAAGCCTTTCAAAGATTTTGTTATTTTTACGTTACTGTAGCAGCATTCTAAGCTCGACTAATCTTATTTACACTGTTCTTGACCAGGAATAATCACAAGTTGTAGAAATACTTACCCAAGAAGCCATTAAAGTTGGACCCCAAAGAGAGCCTAAAGTCATAGCTGACATTAGGTTTCTGTCTGAAAGTCGATTGACGAAGTAAAGATGACCAAGGATGAATTTCAAGGTGGCAGCATTCACTTCTGGCAGTCGTTCAATGAGCTTTCTGTATGTTTCTAGGCGTTCATTTTCTTCTTGCACTATTAATCACCAAAAAAAAAAAAAAAAAAAAATCATTTTTATTTATAAATAAGCGGTACTGTTACTAAATCATTTACCATAGAGAACATACATTCGAAACTTACTGACATGCACACTTTTCTTTTTATTCAAATAGCGACGAAGATCACACTGCCTTTCCATAACGAACAAATACACTTAGAAACAGTAGGGAAAATTTTTCTCAAGACGGTGAAATTCAATTCGTTGGATATTTCGACCATATGTCCAAGGGTCGTATTCAGCACAACACCAACAAATATATGTATTTGAGTTGAAGGTAATTTTCGTTTTTTTTTCTTTTTTCGTATTGTTTATGCTTTTTATTAAGATATTTTGTTGTTAATACTTTGGTAAAGGCATGTGTTTATTAGAACGTCACCACCCTGGTTTTCAGCGATAGTATAATGACAGGAGATAAGCTCTCTCTCTTTCTATCTCTCTCCCTCTCCACCTCTCTCTCTCTCTCTCTTTCCTTGTATGTTTTTTCTTCAAGTTCCATTTAAGTCTCGTTTTGATTTCTTTCTTCTTTCTCTTGTCCTCTGCTTATTTGCGCGACACGGAGCCTTGTGGAGATTAAATATTAAAAAAAACAAGTTTTTTTTAACTGAAAGTAAGGAGCAACATTAAAACTTAAACGAACAGAAATTATTCCGTATATGAAAGGGGCTGTCCCCTCCTCAACGCCTCGCTCTTTACGCTAAAGTTTTTCATTGTTAAAAAAAATAGAGTTGTGAGAAAGTCAAACTTTAGCGTAAAGAGCGAGGCGTTGAGGAGGGGACAGCTCCTTTCATATATGGAATAATTTCTGTTCGTTTTAAGTTTTAATGTCGCTCCTTACTTTCAGTTAAAAAAACTTGTTTTTTTTTATTTAATTCTTGAACGTTTTTCAATAAATGCAAGTTTTGATCTTGGCTCACCGTACATGAATAATTAAAACAAAATTTTCATATTAATTTACTTTTATTTGGTTAAATGGCTTTCTCGAAACTTGTTTAATTTTATTTACGAACGTTTTTATTAGTAATAAATATTTGCAACTTACGAATTAACTTACGTAACGAACTTCTATATTCATATATTTTTAATACTTATATTGGGGGGTTCACCCCCTAGTCAATACCTTGCTCTTTAAGCGAAAGTTTGAATTTGTTCCAATTCTTTAAAAATGACCGCTTAATCACAAAGGCCGTTAATTAGAATAAATGGCTCTTATGAAAGTACTAAGAAATCTTTGGCTTAAAGAGCGAGGTATTGACTAGGGTGTGAACCCAATCATATATGTAATATTTTCTGTTCGTTTAAAGTTTTGATGTTGCTGCTGTTGCAGTTGAAAAACTTGTTTTTTTGTATTTAATTTCTGATCTTTTTTTAAATAATGCTGGGAAGTCCGGCGTCCCCTTCATAGCAATCTCCCTTCCCCCATGAAAACTTCCTTCATGGAAAGATCCTCCCACATAGCCCCCGACCCACCCACCCCCACTACCAGGAAAAATCTACCCTGAAAACGTCTGTATACTTCCCAATAACCAATACCATAGGGTAAAAGTTCATAACATTGGGTAAAGTTCATAACTTTCAGCCCTCCCCCCGGGAACTTCGGGGGATTAAGTCATGCTAAAATACATACTTATAATATTTTCGAACATGCTGAACAAAATGGCTATCTCAAAATTTTTATCAGGTGGATTTGGGAAAAAAATGAGCGTGGGAGGGGGGCCTAGTTGCCCTCCATTTTGTTTGGTCACTTAAAAAGGGCACTAGAACTTTTAATTTCCATTCCAATGAGCCCTCCCACGATATTCTAGGACCACTGGGTCGATACGATCACCCCTGGGAAAAAAAAAACAAATAAACACGCACCCGTGATCTTTCTTCTGGCAAAAAATGCAAAATTCCACATTTTTGTAGATAGGAGCTTGAAACCTCTGCAGTGGTGGTTCTCTGATACGCGGAATATGATGGTGTGATTTTCATTAAGGTTATATAACTTTTAGGGGGTCTTTCCCCTTTTTTTTTTCGAAAATAAGCCAAATTTTTTCAGGCGCGTAACTTTTGATGGGTAGGATTAAACTTGATGAAACTCATATATTTCAAATCAGCATTAAAATATGTTTCTTTTGATGTATCTAGTTGCGACCCGGCTCAATGGTAACTGAAACTCCAGAAAACGGTATTTTGATACAAATAGATACATCAAAAGAATCATATTTTAATGCTGATTTCAAATATAGAAGTTTCATCAAGTTTAATCCTACCCATTAAAAGTTACGCGCCTGAGAAAATTTTGCTGATTTTCGACAAAAAAAAGGGGGAAAGACCCCCTAAAAGTTGTAGAACCTAAATGAAAATCACACACCATCATATTCCGCGTTTCAGAGAACCCCACTGTAGAGGTTTCAAGCTCCTATCTACAAAAATGTGGAATTTTGCAATTTTTGCCAGAAGAAAGATCACGGGTGCGTGTTTATTTGTTGTTTTTTTTTTCCAGGGGTGATCGTATCGACCCAGTGGTCCTAGAATATCGTGGGAGGGCTCATTGAATGGAAATTAAAAGTTCTAGTGCCATTTTTAAGTGACCAAAAAATGGAAGGCAACTAGGCCCCCTCCCACGCTCACTTTTTTCCCAAAGTCACCTGATAAAAATTTTGAGATAGCCATTTTGTTCAGCATGTTGGAAAATATCATAAGTATGTCTTTTAGGATGACTTAATCCCCCGAAGTTCCCGGGGGGAGGGCTGAAAGTTATGAACTTTACCCAATGTAACGTATAATATTGGTTATTGGGAAGTATACAGACGTTTTCAGGGGAGATTTTTTCCTGGTAGTGGGGGTGGGTGGGTGGGGGGTTATGTGGGAGGATCTTTCCATGAAGGAAGTTTTCATGGGGGAAGGGACATTGCTATGAAGGGGACGCCGGACTTCCCAGCATTATTTAAAAAAAAGATCAGAAATTAAATATAAAAAACAAGTTTTTCAACTGCAACAGCAGCAATATCGAAACTTAAAACGAACAGAAAATATTGCATATATGATTGGGTTCACCCCCTAGTCAATACCTTGCTCTTTAAGCCAAAGATTTTTTAGTACTTTCATAAGAGCTATTTATTCTAATTAACGGCCTTTGTGATTAAGCGGTCATTTTTAAAGAATTGGAACAAAATTCGAACTTTCGCTTAAAGAGCAAGGTATTGACTAGGGGGCGAACCCCCTAATATACGTATTAAAAATATATGAATATAGAAGTTCGTTACGTAAGTTCATTCGTAAGTTACAAATATTTATTACTAATAAAAACGTTCGTAAATAAAATTAAACAAGTTTCGAGAAAGCCATTTACCAAATAAAAGTAAATTAATATGAAAATTTTGTTTTAATTATTCATGTACAGTGAGCCAAGATCAAAACCTGCATTTATTCAAAAACGTTCAAAACTTAAATGAAAAACAAGTTTTTTTACTGAAAGTAAGGAGCGACATTAAAACTTAAAACGAACAGAAATTATTCCGTATATGAAAGGGGCTGTCCCCTCCTCAACGCCTCGCTCTTTACGCTAAAGTTTGACTTTCTCACAACTCTATTTTTTTAACAATGAAAAACTTTAGCGTAAAGAGCGAGGCGCTGAGGAGGGGACAGCCCCTTTCATATACGGGATAATTTCTGTTCGTTTTAAGTTTTAATGTCGCTCCTTACTTTCAGTTAAAAAACTTGTTTTTTTTATTTAATTATATACTAGCGCAGCAAATTTCCTTTTATTCTCTTAAATGAAAATAGTCCGTTCCGTTTCTTCAAGATCTTGAAGAAAATTATACTCTCTAGTTTAAAACATATTTTATTAGGGATAGTGCATATGATCGTTTGCAAGATTTAGCCCCAAATTTTCCATTAAATTCATTTTATTAAATTGGTCTAATGCACAAAACTCCCCTTTAGTATGGACGTAAAGTACTTTCAGTTTAGACGGCATATTTGTGCTTACTCTTTCGGTGGTATTTTAAAGCTACTTACTATAGCAAATTCTATCATCTGATGGTTAACCTCACCTTCAGCACATGTCCAATTTTCGTAGAGCTCAGATGTGAATATAGGTTCGGGTAGATTTCTAAAAAATCTTTTCAAAGCTGAGGCAACGTCATGCACAGTGAAATCTTCTTTGGATATATGAATCTTCGAAGAATCGGCCAGAAAAAGTAGCTCAAAGCTTCTCAATTCGGGTTTTGATTCCTACTTTTCTATATATTCCTTCTGAGACTATACCTGAAAAGTATATAATTTTAGTAAAATGCTACTTTTGGCAGCCTCATTTCTATAGTGTTAGGCAATAATAGTATATAACGATAATAATAATCATTACTATTATGATTATACAAACATATTAAAAAACAATAATTTATTTACTTACAATTTTGAAATCCTTATTTTGTTTTTCATCAGTGTCTAAAAAAAGAAAAGCTGTTGTTGTTAGCTGTTGCTGTTGTTGTAAAGTTCTTTTTTGTTGCTCCTGACTTTGCTTTTAAAACTTTTCCGATCAGTGGTGTTCCCCACGAACTTTTCAAAAAGAGTTTTCGGGGGACAGTTTTTTTTTCTGGCAACTAACGTGTTTTTTACAGTCTATGCTATCTAATCTGAGTTGAAGGACTTGGCTGTGTTCGATTTAATGCAGTTCATTTCTGAATCTTTTTCTTGAAGTTATTTAAGTTCCGTTGATCAATTTCAACAACCTTTACCTAATTCGGTACAATTTCTTTAATGAATAAACTTGGAATTTTCGTGTACTCTGAGAAAGATACAAATAGTGTAGTCGAGAATGTTTTCACTGAAATTCTACATTTTTTGTATTTACCTTCTGAAGAAGATAGGCTCCAGATAAATAGAAACAAATGCTCTTTTCCACTACTAACCTAGTGCTTCATTGGTTGTACTAGTAATATCAGCAGGATCTGGTATCATCTCATTTTCAAAAAAATTAGAGGACTAAGGCTTCATAAATAGTTTTTTTTAGACGACACTGTCTTTCCATTTACAGAATTTAATAATTGAAAACAACATAAAAACGGGTATAATCTTTTGAAACAAAGCAGTGCAAAAAAAAAAACTTTAAATAATACAGAAATCCGAATATTTCGACTTCACGTTCGGAAGCCTTTATCAACGGTCAAATAAAATGAATTAAACTAAATTAAAACAAACATAAAAAGAAAAAGAAGACAAAAATCAAAAACAACAAACAAAGCTCTTAATATAAATTCACATGGTGATATTGGAAGTTATTATGTGAGTTTCTTTATTGCTTTTGTCTTTTGTTTTCCTTTTCTTTATATGTTTATTAGGCTTCTGGACCTGAAGTCAAAATATTGGAATTTCCTTATAATTTAAAGTTTGTTGTTTTTTTAATTACTTTGTCTTGACATATTATACCCGTTTTTTCTACCTATTTTTTTCTGTTTGAAAATTGCCGAAATAATTTCTCCCTTAACATTAATCTGGTTTGAGCATGCTTTGGAATTTTATAAATGGGAAATTTTGATCCCTTGTTGAATCAGCAAAACATCTTGGTCTCTTACCACTTCGACAAAAATAGAAACTAAAGATGATAAGATTTTCATCTAAAAATTAGGTGGCATACTATCGGCATTGCTAACTCCAAGGGAAATGCATCTTGGAGCAGTATTTAAAAACTACTTTTCACGTCCGTTTTTGCGGAGCAATTATCGCTACCAAATCCGACCATATGACTAAGAGGAAATCTTTCCTTCCCCACACATTACTAACCATTGTAAATAACCTAAGAACAGTTTTGCTTTTGACGAGAACAGGGTCTAACATCAAGTAAGCAACATTTTCTTTACAAGTACTGAATTACAGCTAGCCTTATTAAGTTTAAATAAAAAAGACAAGTTTTTTCGACTGAAAGTAAGGAGCAACATTAAAATTTAAAACGAAACGAAATTATTACGTATATGAGGGGGTTCGCCTCCTAGTCAATACCTTGCTCTTTACGCTAAAGTTCGAATTTTGTTCGGATCAAAAACCCCTGAATCGCAAAGGCCGTTTTAATTAGAATAGATAGCTCTTTTCAAAGTACTAAAAAAACTCTAGCGTAAAGAGCCAGGTATTGACCAGGGAGAGAAACCCCTCATATACGTAATAATTTCTGTTCGTTTTTTAAGTTTTAATGTTGTTCCTTACTTTCAGTTGAAAAAACTTTTTTTTTATTTAATTTCTGATCGTTTTTTTAAATAATCCCCTTCGTAGAAATGTCCCTTACCCCAAGAAAACATCCTCCATGGAAAGATCCTCCCATGTAAACCCTCTCCTCAGACCTCCCCCCCCCCCGACAAACCAGAAAAAAAAGTCCCTCCTAAAAGAGTCTGTATACTTACCAATAACCAATACTATATCTGTGGGGGATTAAGTCATCCTCAAAGACATATTTATTAAACTTTCGACTATGCTGAACAAAATGGCTATTTCAAAATTTTGATTGGGGGACTTCGGGAAAAAAAAAATGAGCGTGGGAAGGGGCCAAGTTGCCCTCCAGTTTTTTTGGTCACTTATAAAGGGGAACTAGAAGTTTTAATTTCCGTTCGAATGTGCCCTCTGACGATATTCTAGGACTACTGGATCGATACGATCACGCCTGGGGAAAACAAAAAAAAAGAAATAAACACGCAGCCGGGATTTTTTTCTTCTGGCAAAAAATACAAAATTCCACATTTTTGCAGACAGGAGCTTGAAACATAGTAGGGTTTTCTGTTACGCTGAATCTGATGGTTTGATTTTCATTAAGATTCTATCACTTTTAGGGGTGCTTCCCCCTTTTCGGAAATAAGACAATTTTTTCAGGCTCGTAAACTTTTGATGGGTAAAGGTTAACTTGATGAAACTTAAATATTTGAGATCAGCATAAAATCCAATTATTTTGATGTATCTATTGGTATCAAAATTCCATTTTTTAGAGTTTCGGTTACTATTGAGCCGGGTCGGTCCTTACTTACAGTTCGTTACCACGAACTGTATGATATGACTAGCAGAACCAGTTTATACAAGTTAAGTCATGGTAATTTTATAGTAAAAGTAACATTTCGTTAAGACACATATATTTCACGTTATTACCCTTGGTAGCAAATGGAATATACTTAAATAACCCATAATATAAGAAATCTCAAGATATCAAAGGTACTTCCCAAGCTCACGATTAAAACTTCAATATCTTGGAAGAAATCATAAGGACTGACAACATCAATTCCAATATCCCTTGATTCTCGGTGTTTCCCAAATATTCCCAAAAACAAACTGTAGGCGTAATCAAATGAAAGTGAAGAGTGATGTTGGAACTTAAAACGAAAAGAGACGAGGGGGGCAAACTACCTTCTAAACCGCCCACACTTGACACTAAATAATCAAGTATGGGTCTCGCACGAATGGCACAAAGCATGACCCCCATTCCCCTTCAAAAAAATTATAACATGACGTATCTTAAGATTGTTCTTTCATGCTTACCTTAGTCCTTATAATCAGCTTTAAAAAAACCCCCCCCCCCCAAGAGAGTCGGGTACAACTTACCATTTAAAGCTATATAGTTCACGAAAGCATCAACAACAACGGGAACATTGTCTTTCGTCAACGGCAACTCATTCAGATCAAGACTCAAGGGCATCATTTTCTCTTTCAAGATATTGTTAAAAGATTGAGTTTCAGACGGTAAATCCATTTGCATATAAAGAGTCTCCTCATTTTGTGTATTAATAAATAAAAGAGGTCCACTTTTGTAGGCTAGGTCACAAGTTCCTGTTTCATCAGGACCTAAAAATCATAAGGAAAAATATACCAAAGAATCTTAAAAGAGCAAGGCGACATAGGATAGCGCAGATATTCCTCCGAAAGTTAAAGTAAAAAAAAAAAAAAAACACAAACCTAATTTCAACTTATTGGAATAAGATATTAAATGTTATAAATAGATCGATTCGTAAAAACACGTATGCGCATAAATAATCATATGATCCTGGAAAAATAAATGGAAAAATCACTCGTAACAAAAAATCCTCTAGGCTACCCCTCGCTCGTTACGATAAAGTCTTAAGGCTATGAAAAGCTTCTTATTCCGGTTTCCAGGCCCTTTTGTGTTTCAGCAGTGCTTCTTATTAAAGAATTGGAAAAAGTAAAACTTAGGCATAAGAATTGAGGATTGAGGAAGGGGCAGTCCCCTCATATTCGGAATAATTGCTGTTCATTTTCAGTTTTGATGTTGCTCCTTAATTCAGTTGAAGAAACTTGCTTTTTGATATTTAATTTCAAATTTTTTTTTCATCTGTGCCTGAAAACATCCCCCCCCCCTTATGTGAAAAATTTTCCCCTCAAACGGGAAATTACTCCCAAAATATAGTCTTCTAAAAATACTTTAAGGAACAGTTTGCTGGAGAAAAATCTTGCTTTTTCAAATTTTATTTCAGCCCCCCCCCCCCCCCCCCCCCCCCCGTGAAAAACTCCCCCTATCAATGGAAATTCCTAAAAAAAAATCACTCCTGTGGAAGCTCCCACCCTCAACGGTAAATTTCATCTCCGATGAAAAATTCCACCTGGGAAATTTCGCCGGGCAGTTTGCCTTGGGTAAACTTCCCAATATATATATAATTGAAGTGTCAAAAGAGAATATTTGGGGGATACAATTTGGGGATGTATTATAATTTAGGGACAGTTTGGGATAATTAAGCGTCTGTGCAAATGGCAAAAAGTCAGACCTTAGAAGCGGTAAGAGGATGAGGTTGCTAAAATGCTTCTAACGAATAAATAGGGTTTCTAGTGCCAAATCTTTTAGTCTTCCTACTCCAGCATACAAGAAGAAAAAAAAGGTACTTGAATCAAACCTTACCATGTCAAGTTTGTGGAATTTTGTTTTGAAAGAATAAAGATCACGGATGCGTGTTTTTTTTTCCAGTGTTCCTTGAATGTAGCGAGAGGGCTCATTCGAACGGATATTGAAAGTTCTAGTGCCCTTTTTAAGCTACCAAAAAATGGAGGGCAACTAGGCCCTCTCCAGTAGAGATGACCCTAAAGTTCCGAACACTCACCCCTGCTGCCACCTACAACTTTTTTTTACATAATTTAAGGATGTTTTATGGTTTTTGTCAGTGAGAATGAAAAAACAGGATTTTTCTCACTTTGATGGATGTTTTATGGTTTTTGTCCGTGAGAATGGAAAAACAGAATTTTTTCTCACTTTGATGGATGTTTTCAGGTCGATTTATTTGTTGTTGTTTGTCCAGGTGTAATGACAATGGGGTGATTTACATAATCTGCGGGGAATTATTGATTCACGAAAGGGGAATTAAGAAACAAACACGGCTCGCTTCTTTGATCTTTAGGCTAGCCTAACCTGAGAAATTGATTTACATAATCTGCGGGGAATTATTGATTCACGAAAAGAGAATTAAGAAACAAACATGGCTTCTTTGATCTTTAGGCTAACCTAACCTGAGAAATTGATTTACATAATCGGCGGGGAATTATTGATTCACGAAAGGGGAATAAAGAAACAAGTATGGCTTCTTTGATCTTAGGTCTGAGGGATAAACGCTCATTAGGTCAGAGAGAAAAATTAATATTCTATTTTTAAATAGGGCTTCATTTGATCTTTAGTGTCAGGAATTAGAAATGACATCACTTGTTATCTAAGAATTATGCGGGAGTCTAAAGAGATAGAAATTCTATTTTTAAATACGGCTTCACTGATCTTTAAGTCGGAGAGATAAATTGATATTCTAACGAAACCTTAATAGTGTAGCTAGGAACATTTATGAGATGAAGAGATTAACGCGGGAAAAGGGTTTCCTAGAAATTTCAAATGTGACAGCGCAGGGATGCCAAAAACAATAGGAACACGCAGAAATTACTTTTAGGGGATTATTTGGGCGAAACCGTTTTAAACATTTTAGGGAATTATTTCGGCGAAACAGTTAGAGACATTATAAAAGATGATTTTAGAAGATGTTTTAGAAGAGGTTTTGAGTGTGGTCGTTATAATACACAAGTTCTATTTAAACAGTGTTGTGAGGTCCTCTACCCCAACCCCAAAGGGCCCCGATCCCCCTACCCAGACCCCGAAGGAAGCCCTCGGCCCAATAGCTTAGAGTCTTAGCTTAGAGTTTTTGTTAAAGTTGAAGTTTAGTTTAGTAGTTGTTAAGAGTTTTAGAGTCTTAGCATAGAGTCTTAGCTTAGAGTTTTAGTTTAGTTTAGTTTTAGTTAAGAGTTTAGAGTTTTAGCTTAGATTCTTACTTAGAGTTTTAGTTAGAGTTCTAGTTTAGTTTAGTTTTAGTTAAGAGTTTTAGAGTTTTACCATAGAGTCTTAGCTTGAGTTCTAGTTAGAGTTGAAGTTTAGTTAAGTTTTAGTTAAGAGTTTCGAGTTTTAGCTTAGAGTCTTACCTTAGAGTTTTTGTTAGAGTTCTAGTTTAGTTTTAGTTAAGAGTTTAGAGTTTTAGCTTAGAGTCTTAGCTTATAGTTTGTGTTAGAGTTCTAGTTTAGTTTAGTAATAGTTTTTAAGAGTTTAGAGTTTTAGCTTAGAGTCATAGCTTAGAATTTTAGTTAAAGTTATAGTCTAGTAAAGTTATAGTTAAGAGTTTAGAGTTTTGCCTTAGAGTCATAGCTTAGAGTTTTAGTTCGAGTTCTAGTTCAGTTTAGTTTTAGTTAAGAGTTTTAGAGTTTTAGCTTAGAGTCTTAACTTATAGTTTGTGTTAGAGTTCTAGTTTAGTTTGTAATAGTTAAGAGTCTCGAGTTTTTAGCTTAGAGTCTTAGCTTAGAGTTTCTGTTAGAGTTCAAGTTTAGTTTACTTCTAGTTAAGAGTTTAGAGTTTTAGCTTAGAGTCTTAGCTTATAGTTTGTGTTAGAGTTCTAGTTTAGTTTAGTAATAGTTAAGAGTTTAGAGTTTTTAGCTTAGAGTCTTAGCTTAGAGTTTTTGTTAAAGTTGAAGTTTAGTTTAGTAGTTGTTAAGAGTTTAGAGTCTTAGCATAGAGTCTTAGCTTAGAGTTTTTAGTTTAGTTTAGTTTTAGTTAAGAGTTTAGAGTTTTTAGCTTATATTCTTAGCTTAGAGTTTTAGCTAGAGTTCTAGTTTAGTTTAGTTTTAGTTAAGAGTTTAGAGTTTTACCATAGAGTCTTAGCTTTGAGTTCTAGTTAGAGTTGAAGTTTAGTTAAGTTTTAGTTAAGAGTTTCGAGTTTTAGCTTAGATCTTACCTTAGAGTTTTTGTTAGAGTTCTAGTTTAGTTTTCGTTAAGAGTTTAGAGTTTTAGCTTAGAGTCTTAGCTTATAGTTTTTGTGTTAGAGTTCTAGTTTAGTTCAGTAATAGTTAAGAGTTTAGAGTTTTAGCTTAGAGTCATAGCTTAGAATTTTAGTTAAAGTTATAGTTTAGTAAAGTTATAGTTAAGAGTTTAGAGTTTTACCTTAGAGTCATAGCTTAGAGTTTTAGTTCGAGTTCTAGTTCAGTTTAGTTTTAGTTAAGAGTTTAGAGTTTTAGCTTAGAGTCTTAACTTATAGTTTGTGTTAGAGTTCTAGTTTAGTTTAGTAATAGTTAAGAGTCTCGAGTTTTTAGCTTAGAGTCTTAGCTTAGAGTTTCTGTTAGAGTTCTAGTTTAGTTTAGTTATAGTTAAGAGTTTGGTGTTTTACCTGAGAGACTTAGCTTACAGATTTAGTTTAGTTTTAGTTAAGAGTTTAGAGCTTTAGCTTAGAGTCTTATCTTAGAGTTTTTATTAGAGTTCTAGTTTAGTTTACTTCTAGTTAAGAGTTTAGAGTTTTAGCTTAGAGTCTTAGCTTATAGTTTGTGTTAGAGTTCTAGTTTAGTTTAGTAATAGTTAGAGTTTAGAGTTTTAGCTTAGAGTCTTAGCTTAGAGTTTTTGTTAGAGTTCTAGTTTAGTTTAGTTATAGTTAAGAGTTTGGTGTTTTACCTGAGAGACTTAGCTTACAGATTTAGTTTAGTTTTAGTTAAGAGTTAGAGCTTTAGCTTAGAGTCTTATCTTAGAGTTTTTATTAGAGTTCTAGTTTAGTTTAGTTTTAGTTAAGAGTTTAGAATTTTTAGCTTAGAGTCTTAGTTTAGAGTTTTTTGTTGAAGTTCTAGTTTAGTTTAGAGTTCTAGCTTAGACTTAGAGTTTTAATTAGAGTTCTAGCTTAGTTTAGTTTTAGTTAAGAGTTTTAGCTTAGAGTCTTAGCTTAGAGTTTTTGTTAGAGTTCTAGTTTGGTTTAGTTTTAGTTAAGAGTTTAGAGTTTTAGCTTAGAGTCTTAGCTTAGAGCTTTTTGTTAGAGCTCTAGTTTAGTTTAGTTATAGTTAAGGGTTTGGAGTTTTACCTTAGAGACTTAGCTTAGAGTTATAGTTTAGTTTTACTTAAGAGTTTAGAGTTTTAGCTTAGAGTCTCAGCTTAGAGTTTTTGTTAGAGTTCTAGTTTAGTTTAGTTATAGTTAAGAGTTTGGTGTTTTACCTTAGAGACTTAGCTTAGAGTTTTAGTTTAGTTTAGTTTTAGTTAAGAGTTTAGAGTTTTAGCTTAGAGTCTTATCTTAGAGTTTTTATTAGAGTTCTAGTTTAGTTTAGTTTTAGTTAAGAGTTTAGAGTTTTTAGCTTAGAGTCTTAGTTTAGAGTTTTTTGTTGAAGTTCTAGTTTAGTTTAGAGTTTTAGCTTAGACTTAGAGTTTTAATTAGAGTTCTAGTTTAGTTTTAGTTTTAGTTAAGAGTTTAGAGTTTTTAGCTTAGAGTCTTTGCTTAGTTTTATTTAGAGTTCTAGTTTAACTTAGTTTTAGCTAAGAGTTTAGAGTTTTAGTTTTAGTTAAGAGTTTAAAGTTTTAGTTAAGAGTTTAGACTTTTACCTTAGAGTCTTAGCTTAGAGTTTTTGTTAGAGTTCTAGTTTAGTTTAATTTTAGTTAAAAATTTGATGTTTTACCTTTGAGTTTCAGTTAGAGTTCTATTTTAGTTTACTTTTAGTTAAGAGTTTAGTGTTTTACCTTAGAGTCTTAGCTTAGAGTTTTAGTTAGAGTTCTAGTTTAGTTTAGTTTTAGTTAAGAGTTTAGAATTTTAGCTTAGAGTCTTAGCTTAGAGTTTTTGTTAGAGTTTTAGTTTATTTTAGTTTTAGTTAAGAGTTTAGAGTTTTTTAGCTTAGAGTCTTAGCTTAGAGTTTTTGTTGAAGTTCTAGTTTAGTTTAGTTTTAGTTAATAGTTTAGAGTTTTAGCTTAGATTCTTAGCTTAGAGTTTTTGTTAGAGTTGAAGTTTGGTTTAGTAATAGTTAAGAGTTTTAGAGTTTTAGCTTAGAGTCTTATCTTACAGTTTTTTTTAGAGTTCTAGTTTAGTTTAGATATAGTTAAGCGTTTGGAGTTTTACCTTCGAGACTTAGCTTAGAGTTTTAGCTTAGTTTAGTTTTAGTTAAGAGTTTAGAGTTTTTTAGCTTAGAGTCTTAGCATAGAGTTTTGTTAGAGTTCTAGTCTAGTTTAGTTTTAGTTAAGAGTTTAGAGTTTTACCATAGAGTCTTAGCTTAGAGTTCTAGTTAGAGTTGAAGTTTAGTTTAGTTATAGTTAAGAATTTAGAGTTTTAGCTTAGAGTCATAGCTTAGAGTTTTACTTAAAGTTGTAGTTTAGTTAAGTTTTAGTTAAGAGTTTCGAGTTTTAGCTTAGAGTCTTACCTTAGAGTTTTTGTTAGAGTTCTAGTTTAGTTTAGTTTTAGTTAAGAGTTTAGAGTTTTAGCTTAGAGTCATAGCTTAGAGTTTTAGTTAAAGTTATAGTTTAGCAAAGTTATAGTTAAGAGTTTAGTGTTTTTAGCTTAGAGTCTTAGCTTAGAGTTTTAGTTAGAGTTCTAGTTTAAGTTTAGTTTTAGCTAAGAGTTTAGAGTTTTAGCTTAGAGTCTTAGCTTAGAGTTTTTGTTAGAGTTAAATTTTAGTTTAGTTACAGTTAAGAATTTAGATTTTTAGCTTAGAGTCATAGCTTAGAGTTTTACTTAAAGTTATTGTTTGGTTAAGTTTTAGTTAAGAGTTTCGAGTTTTAGCTGAGTCTTAGCTTAGAGTTTTTTTGTTTAGAGTTCTAGTTTAGTTTAGTTTTAGTTAAGAGTTTAGACTTTTACCTTAGAGTCTTAGCTTAGAGTTTATGTTAGAGTTCTAGTTTAGTTTAATTTTAGTTAAAATTTGATGTTTTACCTTTGAGTTTCAGTTAGAGTTCTAGCTTAGTTTACTTTTAGTTAAGAGTTTAGTGTTTTACCTTAGAGTCTTAGCTTAGAGTTTTAGTTAGAGTTCTAGTTTAGTTTTAGTTAAGAGTTTAGAATTTTAGCTTAGAGTCTTAGCTTAGAGTTTTTGTTAGAGTTTTAGTTTATTTTAGTTTTAGTTAAGAGTTTAGAGTTTTTTAGCTTAGAGTCTTAGCGTAGAGTTTTTGTTGAAGTTCTAGTTTAGTTTAGTTTTAGTTAATAGTTTAGAGTTTTAGCTTAGAGTTTTAGCTTAGAGTTTTGTTAGAGTTGAAGTTTGGTTTAGTAACAGTTAAGAGTTTAGAGTTTTAGCTTAGAGTCTTAGCTTAGAGTTTTTGTTAGAGTTCTAGTTTAGTTTAGATATAGTTAAGCGTTTGGAGTTTTACCTTCGAGACTTAGCTTAGAGTTTTAGTTTAGTTTAGTTTTAGTTAAGAGTTTAGAGTTTTTTAGCTTAGAGTCTTAGCATAGAGTTTTTATTAGAGTTCTAGTCTAGTTTAGTTTTAGTTAAGAGTTTAGAGTTTTACAATAGAGTCTTAGCTTAGAGTTCTAGTTAGAGTTGAAGTTTAGTTTAGTTATAGTTAAGAATTTAGAGTTTTTAGCTTAGAGTCATAGCTTAGAGTTTTACTTAAAGTTGTAGTTTAGTTAAGTTTTAGTTAAGAGTTTCGAGTTTTAGCTTAGAGTCTTACCTTAGAGTTTTTTGTTAGAGTTCAAGTTTAGTTTAGTTTTAGTTAAGAGTTTAGAGTTTTTAGCTTAGAGTCATAGCTTAGAGTTTTAGTTAAAGTTATAGTTTAGCAAAGTTATAGTTAAGAGTTTAGTGTTTTTAGCTTAGAGTCTTAGCTTAGAGTTTTAGTTAGAGTTCTAGTTAAGTTTAGTTTTAGTTAAGAGTTTAGAGTTTTAGCTTAGAGTCTTAGCTTATAGTTTGTGTGTTAGAGTTCTAGTTTAGTTTAGTTATAGTTAAGAGTCTCGAGTTTTTAACTTAGAGTCTTAGCTAGAGTTTCTGTTAGAGTTCTAGTTTAGTTTAGTTTTAGTTAAGAGTTAAGCGTGATGACCCTAAAGTTCCGAACACTCACCCCTGCTGCCACCTACAACTTTTTTACATAATTTAAGGATGTTTTATGGTTTTTGTCAGTGAGAATGAAAAAACAGGATTTTTCTCACTTTGATGGATGTTTTATGGTTTTTGTCCGTGAGAATGGAAAAACAGAATTTTTCTCACTTTGATGGATGTTTTCAGGTCGATTTATTTGTTGTTGTTTGTCCAGGTGTAATGACAATGGGGTGATTTACATAATCTGCGGGGAATTATTGATTCACGAAAGGGGAATTAAGAAACAAACATCGCTTCTTTGATCTTTAGGCTAGCCTAACCTGAGAAATTGATTTACATAATCTGCGGGGAATTATTGATTCACGTTAGGGGAATTAAGAAACAAACATGGCTTCTTTGATCTTTAGGCTAACCTAACCTGAGAAAATTGATTTACATAATCGGCGGGGAATTATTGATTCACGAAAGGGGAATAAAGAAACAAGTATGGCTTCTTTGATCTTAGGTCTGAGGGATAAACGCTCATTAGGTCAGAGAGAGAAAAATTAATATTCTATTTTTAAATAGGGCTTCATTGATCTTTAGTGTCAGGAATTAGAAATGACATCACTTGTTATCTAAGAATTATGCGGGAGTCTAAAGAGATAGAAATTCTATTTTTAAATACGGCTTCACTGATCTTTAAGTCGGAGAGATAAATTGATATTCTAACGAAACCTTAATAGTGTAGCTAGGAAAATTTATGAGATGAAGAGATTAACGCGGGAAAAGGGTTTTCCTAGAAATTTCAAATGTGACAGCGCAGGGATGCCAAAACAATAGGAACACGCAGAAATTACTTTTAGGGGATTATTTGGGCGAAACCGTTTTAAACATTTTAGGGAATTATTTCGGCGAAACAGTTAGAGACATTATAAAAGATGATTTTAGAAGATGTTTTAGAAGAGGTTTTGAGTGTGGTCGTTATAATACACAAGTTCTATTTAAACAGTGTTGTGAGGTCCTCTACCCCAACCCCAAAGGGCCCCGATCCCCCTACCCAGACCCCGAAGGAAGCCCTCGGCCCAATAGCTTAGAGTCTTAGCTTAGAGTTTTTGTTAAAGTTGAAGTTTAGTTTAGTAGTTGTTAAGAGTTTAGAGTCTTAGCATAGAGTCTTAGCTTAGAGTTTTAGTTTAGTTTAGTTTTAGTTAAGAGTTTAGAGTTTTACCATAGAGTCTTAGCTTTGAGTTCTAGTTAGAGTTGAAGTTTAGTTAAGTTTTAGTTAAGAGTTTCGAGTTTTAGCTTAGAGTCTTACCTTAGAGTTTTTTGTTAGAGTTCTAGTTTAGTTTTAGTTAAGAGTTTAGAGTTTTAGCTTAGAGTCTTAGCTTATAGTTTGTGTTAGAGTTCTAGTTTAGTTTAGTAATAGTTAAGAGTTTAGAGTTTTAGCTTAGAGTCATAGCTTAGAATTTTAGTTAAAGTTATAGTTTAGTAAAGTTATAGTTAAGAGTTTAGAGTTTTGCCTTAGAGTCATAGCTTAGAGTTTTAGTTCGAGTTCTAGTTCAGTTTTAGTTTTAGTTAAGAGTTTAGAGTTTTAGCTTAGAGTCTTAACTTATAGTTTGTGTTAGAGTTCTAGTTTAGTTTAGTAATAGTTAAGAGTCTCGAGTTTTTAGCTTAGAGTCTTAGCTTAGAGTTTCTGTTAGAGTTCTAGTTTAGTTTACTTCTAGTTAAGAGTTTAGAGTTTTAGCTTAGAGTCTTAGCTTACAGTTTGTGTTAGAGTTCTAGTTTAGTTTAGTAATAGTTAAGAGTTTAGAGTTTTAGCTTAGAGTCTTAGCTTAGAGTTTTTGTTAAAGTTGAAGTTTAGTTTAGTAGTTGTTAAGAGTTTAGAGTCTTAGCATAGAGTCTTAGCTTAGAGTTTTAGTTTAGTTTAGTTTTAGTTAAGAGTTTAGAGTTTTAGCTTATATTCTTAGCTTAGAGTTTTAGTTAGAGTTCTAGTTTAGTTTAGTTTTAGTTAAGAGTTTAGAGTTTTACCATAGAGTCTTAGCTTTGAGTTCTAGTTAGAGTTGAAGTTTAGTTAAGTTTTAGTTAAGAGTTTCGAGTTTTAGCTTAGAGTCTTACCTTAGAGTTTTTGTTAGAGTTCTAGTTTAGTTTTCGTTAAGAGTTTAGAGTTTTAGCTTAGAGTCTTAGCTTACAGTTTGTGTTAGAGTTCTAGTTTAGTTCAGTAATAGTTAAGAGTTTAGAGTTTTAGCTTAGAGTCATAGCTTAGAATTTTTAGTTAAAGTTATAGTTTAGTAAAGTTATAGTTAAGAGTTTAGAGTTTTACCTTAGAGTCATAGCTTAGAGTTTTAGTTCGAGTTCTAGTTCAGTTTAGTTTTAGTTAAGAGTTTAGAGTTTTAGCTTAGAGTCTTAACTTATAGTTTGTGTTAGAGTTCTAGTTTAGTTTAGTAATAGTTAAGAGTCTCGAGTTTTTAGCTTAGAGTATTAGCTTAGAGTTTCTGTTAGAGTTCTAGTTTAGTTTACTTCTAGTTAAGAGTTTAGAGTTTTAGCTTAGAGTCTTAGCTTATAGTTTTGTTAGAGTTCTAGTTTAGTTTAGTAATAGTTAAGAGTTTAGAGTTTTAGCTTAGAGTCTTAGCTTAGAGTTTTTGTTAGAGTTCTAGTTTAGTTTAGTTATAGTTAAGAGTTTGGTGTTTTACCTGAGAGACTTAGCTTAGAGATTTAGTTTAGTTTTAGTTAAGAGTTTAGAGCTTTAGCTTAGAGTCTTATCTTAGAGTTTTTATTAGAGTTCTAGTTTAGTTTAGTTTTAGTTAAGAGTTTAGAATTTTTAGCTTAGAGTCTTCTTAGTTTAGAGTTTTTTGTTGAAGTTCTAGTTTAGTTTAGAGTTCTAGCTTAGACTTAGAGTTTTAATTAGAGTTCTAGCTTAGTTTAGTTTTAGTTAAGAGTTTTAGCTTAGAGTCTTAGCTTAGAGTTTTTGTTAGAGTTCTAGTTTGGTTTAGTTTTAGTTAAGAGTTTAGAGTTTTAGCTTAGAGTCTTAGCTTAGAGCTTTTGTTAGAGCTCTAGTTTAGTTTAGTTATAGTTAAGGGTTTGGAGTTTTACCTTAGAGACTTAGCTTAGAGTTATAGTTTAGTTTTACTTAAGAGTTTAGAGTTTTAGCTTAGAGTCTCAGCTTAGAGTTTTTGTTAGAGTTCTAGTTTAGTTTAGTTATAGTTAAGAGTTTGGTGTTTTACCTTAGAGACTTAGCTTAGAGTTTTAGTTTAGTTTAGTTTTAGTTAGGAGGTTAGAGTTTTAGCTTAGAGTCTTATCTTAGAGTTTTTATTAGAGTTCTAGTTTAGTTTAGTTTTAGTTAAGAGTTTAGAGTTTTTAGCTTAGAGTCTTAGTTTAGAGTTTTTTTGTTGAAGTTCTAGTTTAGTTTAGAGTTTTAGCTTAGACTTAGAGTTTTAATTAGAGTTCTAGTTTAGTTTAGTTTTAGTTAAGAGTTTAGAGTTTTTAGCTTAGAGTCTTTGCTTAGTTTTATTTAGAGTTCTAGTTTAATTTAGTTTTAGCTAAGAGTTTAGAGTTTTAGTTTTAGTTAAGAGTTTAAAGTTTTAGTTAAGAGTTTTTTAGACTTTTACCTTAGAGTCTTAGCTTAGAGTTTTTGTTAGAGTTCTAGTTTAGTTTAATTTTAGTTAAAAATTTGATGTTTTACCTTTGAGTTTCAGTTAGAGTTTTCTAGTTTAGTTTACTTTTAGTTAAGAGTTTAGTGTTTTACCTTAGAGTCTTAGCTTAGAGTTTTAGTTAGAGTTCTAGTTTAGTTTAGTTTTAGTTAAGAGTTTAGAATTTTTAGCTTAGAGTCTTAGCTTAGAGTTTTTGTTAGAGTTTTAGTTTATTTTAGTTTTAGTTAAGAGTTTAGAGTTTTTAGCTTAGAGTCTTAGCTTAGAGTTTTTGTTGAAGTTCTAGTTTAGTTTAGTTTTAGTTAATAGTTTAGAGTTTTAGCTTAGATTCTTAGCTTAGAGTTTTTGTTAGAGTTGAAGTTTGTTTAGTAATAGTTAAGAGTTTAGAGTTTTAGCTTAGAGTCTTATCTTACAGTTTTTGTTAGAGTTTAGATATAGTTTAGTTTAGATATAGTTAAGCGTTTGGAGTTTTTTTAGAGTTCTTAGTTTAGAGTATAGTTAAGCGTTTTCAGGACTCCTTCGAGACTTAGCTTAGAGTTTTAGCTTAGTTTAGTTTTAGTTAAGAGTTTAGAGTTTTTTAGCTTAGAGTCTTAGCATAGAGTTTTGTTAGAGTTTCTAGTCTAGTTTAGTTTTAGTTAAGAGTTTAGAGTTTTACCATAGAGTCTTAGCTTAGAGTTCTAGTTAGAGTTGAAGTTTAGTTTAGTTATAGTTAAGAATTTAGAGTTTTAGCTTAGAGTTATAGCTTAGAGTTTTACTAAAAAGTTGTAGTTTAGTTAAGTTTTAGTTAAGAGTTTCGAGTTTTAGCTTAGAGTCTTACCTTAGAGTTTTTGTTAGAGTTCTAGTTTAGTTTAGTTTTAGTTAAGAGTTTAGAGTTTTAGCTTAGAGTCATAGCTTAGAGTTTTAGTTAAAGTTATAGTTTAGCAAAGTTATAGTTAAGAGTTTAGTGTTTTTAGCTTAGAGTCTTAGCTTAGAGTTTTAGTTAGAGTTCTAGTTAAGTTTAGTTTTAGTTAAGAGTTTAGAGTTTTTAACTTAGAGTCTTAGCTTATAGTTTGTGTTAGAGTTCTAGTTTAGTTTAGTTATAGTTAAGAGTCTCAAGTTTTTAACTTAGACTCTTAGCTTAGAGTTTTTGTTAGAGTTCTAGTTTAGTTTACTTCTAGTTAAGAGTTTAGAGTTTTATATCTTAGTGTTTTTATTAGAGTTCTAGTTTAGTTTAGTTTTAGTTAAGAGTTTAGCGTTTTTAGCTTAGTGTCTTAGTTTAGAGTTTTTTGTTGAAGTTCTAGTTTAGTTTAGAGTTTTTAGCTTAGACTTAGAGTTTTAATTAGAGTTCTAGTTTAGTTTAGTTTAGTTTTAGTTAAGAGTTTAGAGTTTTAGCTTAGAGTCTTAGCTTAGAGTTTTTGTTAGAGTTCTAGTTTAGTTTAGTTATAGTTAAGAGTTTGGAGTTTTACCTTAGAGACTTAGCTTAGAGTTTTAGTTTAGTTTAGTTTTACTTAAGAGTTTAGAGTTTTAGCTTAGAGTCTCAGCTTAGAGTTTTTGTTAGAGTTCTAGTTTAGTTTAGTTTTAGTTAAGGGTTTAGTGTTTTTTAGCTTAGAGTCTTAGTTTAGAGTTTATGTTGAAGTTCTAGTTTAGTTTAGTTTTAGTTTAGAGTTTTAGCTTAGACATAGAGTTTTAATTAGAGTTCTAGTTTAGTTTAGTTTTTAGTTAAGAGTTTAGAGTTTTTAGCTTAGACTCTTTGCTTAGTTTTATTTAGAGTTCTAGTTTAATTTAGTTTTAGATAAGAGTTTAGAGTTTTACCATAGAGTCTTAGTTTAGAGTTTTAGTTAGAGTTAAAGTTTAGTTTAGTTACAGTTAAGAATTTAGATTATTAGCTTAGAGTAATAGCTTAGAGTTTTACTTAAAGTTCTAGTTTGGTTAAGTTTTAGTTAAGAGTTTCGAGTTTTAGCTAAGTCTTAGCTTAGAGTTTTTGTTAGAGTTCTAGTTTAGTTTAGTTTTAGTTAAGAGTTTAGAGTTTTACCTTAGAGTCTTAGCATAGAGTTTTTGTTAGAGTTCTAGTTTAGTTTAATTTTAGTTAAGAATTTGATGTTTTACCTTTGAGTTTCAGTTAGAGTTCTAGTTTAGTTTACTTTTAGTTAAGAGTTTAGTGTTTTACCTTAGAGTCTTAGCTTAGAGTTTTAGTTAGAGTTCTAGTTTAGTTTAGTTTTAGTTAAGAGTTTAGAATTTTAGCTTAGAGTCTTAACTTAGAGTTTTTGTTAGAGTTCTAGTTTATTTTAGTTTTAGTTAAGAGTTAGAGTTTTTAGCTTAGAGTCTTAGCTTAGAGTTTTTGTTGAAGTTCTAGTTTAATTTAGTTTTAGTTAATAGTTTAGAGTTTTAGCTTAGAGTCTTAGCTTAGAGTTTTTGTTAGAGTTGAAGTTTAGTTTAGTAATAGTTAAGAGTTTAGAGTTTTAGCTTGGAGTCTTAGCTTAGAGTTTTTGTTAGAGTTCTAGTTTAGTTTAGTTTTAGTTAAGAGTTTAGAGTTTTACCGTAGAGTCTTAGCATAGAGTTTTTGTTAGAGTTCTAGTTTAGTTTAATCTTAGTTAAGAATTTGATGTTTTACCTTTGAGTTTCAGTTAGAGTTCTAGTTTAGTTTACTTTTAGTTAAGAGTTTAGTGTTTTACCTTAGAGTCTTAGCTTAGAGTTTTAGTTAGAGTTCTAGTTTAGTTTAGTTTTAGTTAAGAGTTTTAGTTAAGAGTTTAGAGTTTTTAGCTTAGAGTCTTAGTTTAGAGTTTTTTGTTGAAGTTCTAGTTTAGTTTAGAGTTTTAGCTTAGACTTAGAGTTTTAATTAGAGTTCTAGTTTAGTTTTAGTTTTAGTTAAGAGTTTAGAGTTTTTTTAGCTTAGAGTCTTTGCTTAGTTTTATTTAGAGTTCTAGTTTAATTTAGTTTTAGCTAAGAGTTTAGAGTTTTAGCTTAGAGTCTTAGCTTAGAGTTTTTGTTAGAGTTAAATTTTAGTTTAGTTACAGTTAAGAATTTAGATTTTTAGCTTACAGTCATAGCTTAGAGTTTTACTTAAAGTTATTGTTTGGTTAAGTTTTAGTTAAGAGTTTCGAGTTTTAGCTGAGTCTTAGCTTAGAGTTTTTGTTAGAGTTCTAGTTTAGTTTAGTTTTAGTTAAGAGTTTAGACTTTTACCTTAGAGTCTTAGCTTAGAGTTTATGTTAGAGTTCTAGTTTAGTTTAATTTTAGTTAAAAATTTGATGTTTTACCTTTGAGTTTCAGTTAGAGTTCTAGTTTAGTTTTTACTTTTAGTTAAGAGTTTAGTGTTTTACCTTAGAGTCTTAGCTTAGAGTTTTTAGTTAGAGTTCTAGTTTAGTTTTAGTTAAGAGTTTAGAATTTCAGCTTAGAGTCTTAGCTTAGAGTTTTTGTTAGAGTTTTAGTTTATTTTAGTTTTAGTTAAGAGTTTAGAGTTTTTAGCTTAGAGTCTTAGCTTAGAGTTTTTGTTGAAGTTCTAGTTTAGTTTAGTTTTAGTTAATAGTTTAGAGTTTTAGCTTAGAGTCTCAGCTTAGAGTTTTTGTTAGAGTTCTAGTTTAGTTTAGTTTTAGTTAAGGTTTAGTGTTTTTAGCTTAGAGTCTTAGTTTAGAGTTTATGTTGAAGTTCTAGTTTAGTTTAGTTTTAGTTTAGAGTTTTAGCTTAGACATAGAGTTTTAATTAGAGTTCTAGTTTAGTTTAGTTTTAGTTAAGAGTTTAGAGTTTTTTTAGCTTAGACTCTTTGCTTAGTTTTTATTTAGAGTTCTAGTTTAATTTAGTTTTAGATAAGAGTTTAGAGTTTTACCATAGAGTCTTAGTTTAGAGTTTTAGTTAGAGTTAAAGTTTAGTTTAGTTTACAGTTAAGAATTTAGATTATTAGCTTAGAGTCATAGCTTAGAGTTTTACTTAAAGTTCTAGTTTGGTTAAGTTTTAGTTAAGAGTTTCGAGTTTTAGCTAAGTCTTAGCTTAGAGTTTTTGTTAGAGTTCTAGTTTAGTTTAGTTTTAGTTAAGAGTTTAGTGTTTTACCTTAGAGTCTTAGCTTAGAGTTTTAGTTAGAGTTCTAGTTTAGTTTAGTTTAGTTAAGAGTTTAGAATTTTAGCTTAGAGTCTTAACTTAGAGTTTTTGTTAGAGTTCTAGTTTATTTTAGTTTTAGTTAAGAGTTAGAGTTTTTTAGCTTAGAGTCTTAGCTTAGAGTTTTTTGTTGAAGTTCTAGTTTAATTTAGTTTTAGTTAATAGTTTAGAGTTTTAGCTTAGAGTCTTAGCTTAGAGTTTTTGTTAGAGTTGAAGTTTAGTTTAGTAATAGTTAAGAGTTTAGAGTTTTAGCTTGGAGTCTTAGCTTAGAGTTTTTGTTTAGAGTTCTAGTTTAGTTTAGTTTTAGTTAAGAGTATAGAGTTTTTACCGTAGAGTCTTAGCTTATAGAGTTTTTGTTAGAGTTCTAGTTTAGTTTAATCTTAGTTAAGAATTTGATGTTTTACCTTTGAGTTTCAGTTAGAGTTCTAGTTTAGTTTACTTTTAGTTAAGAGTTTAGTGTTTTACCTTAGAGTCTTAGCTTAGAGTTTTAGTTAGAGTTTTTCTAGTTTAGTTTAGTTTTAGTTAAGAGTTTTAGTTAAGAGTTTAGAGTTTTTAGCTTAGAGTCTTAGTTTAGAGTTTTTTTTGTTGAAGTTCTAGTTTAGTTTAGAGTTTTAGCTTAGACTTAGAGTTTTAATTAGAGTTCTAGTTTAGTTTAGTTTTTTACTTAAGAGTTTAGAGTTTTTAGCTTAGAGTCTTTGCTTAGTTTTATTTAGAGTTCTAGTTTAATTTAGTTTTAGCTAAGAGTTTAGAGTTTTAGCTTAGAGTCTTAGCTTAGAGTTTTTGTTAGAGTTAAATTTTAGTTTAGTTACAGTTAAGAATTTAGATTTTTAGCTTAGAGTCATAGCTTAGAGTTTTACTTAAAGTTAATGTTTGGTTAAGTTTTAGTTAAGAGTTTCGAGTTTTAGCTGAGTCTTAGCTTAGAGTTTTTGTTAGAGTTCTAGTTTAGTTTAGTTTTAGTTAAGAGTTTAGACTTTTACCTTAGAGTCTTAGCTTAGAGTTTATGTTAGAGTTCTAGTTTAGTTTAATTTTAGTTAAAAATTTGATGTTTTACTTTGAGTTTCAGTTAGAGTTCTAGTTTAGTTTACTTTTAGTTAAGAGTTTAGTGTTTTACCTTAGAGTCTTAGCTTAGAGTTTTAGTTAGAGTTCTAGTTTAGTTTTAGTTAAGAGTTTAGAATTTTAGCTTAGAGTCTTAGCTTAGAGTTTTTGTTAGAGTTTTAGTTTATTTTAGTTTTAGTTAAGAGTTTAGAGTTTTTTAGCTTAGAGTCTTAGCTTAGAGTTTTTGTTGAAGTTCTAGTTTAGTTTAGTTTTAGTTATAGTTTAGAGTTTTAGCTTAGAGTCTTAGCTTAGAGTTTTTGTTAGAGTTGAAGTTTTGTTTAGTAACAGTTAAGAGTTTAGAGTTTTAGCTTAGAGTCTTAGCTTAGAGTTTTTGTTAGAGTTCTAGTTTAGTTTAGATATAGTTAAGCGTTTGGAGTTTTACCTTCGAGACTTAGCTTAGAGTTTTAGTTTAGTTTAGTTTTAGTTAAGAGTTTAGAGTTTTTTAGCTTAGAGTCTTAGCATAGAGTTTTTATTAGAGTTCTAGTCTAGTTTAGTTTTAGTTAAGAGTTTAGAGTTTTACAATAGAGTCTTAGCTTAGAGTTTCTAGTTAGAGTTGAAGTTTAGTTTAGTTATAGTTAAGAATTTAGAGTTTTAGCTTAGAGTCATAGCTTAGAGTTTTACTTAAAGTTGTAGTTTAGTTAAGTTTTAGTTAAGAGTTTCGAGTTTTAGCTTAGAGTCTTACCTTAGAGTTTTTGTTAGAGTTCAAGTTTAGTTTAGTTTTAGTTAAGAGTTTAGAGTTTTAGCTTAGAGTCATAGCTTAGAGTTTTAGTTAAAGTTATAGTTTAGCAAAGTTATAGTTAAGAGTTTAGTGTTTTTTAGCTTAGAGTCTTAGCTTAGAGTTTTAGTTAGAGTTCTAGTTAAGTTTAGTTTTAGTTAAGAGTTTAGAGTTTTAGCTTAGAGTCTTAGCTTATAGTTTGTGTTAGAGTTCTAGTTTAGTTTAGTTATAGTTAAGAGTCTCGAGTTTTTAACTTAGAGTCTTAGCTAGAGTTTCTGTTAGAGTTCTAGTTTAGTTTAGTTTTAGTTAAGAGTTTAGCGTTTTTAGCTTAGTGTCTTAGTTTAGAGTTTTTTGTTGAAGTTCTAGTTTAGTTTAGAGTTTTAGCTTAGACTTAGAGTTTTAATTAGAGTTCTAGTTTATTTTAGTTTTAGTTAAGAGTTTAGAGTTTTTAGCTTAGAGTCTTAGCTTAGAGTTTTTGTTACAGTTCTAGTTTGGTTTAGTTTTAGTTAAGAGTTTAGAGTTTTAGCTTAGAGTCTTAGCTTATAGTTTTTGTTAGAGTTCTAGTTTAGTTTAGTTATAGTTAAGAGTTTGGAGTTTTACCTTAGAGACTTAGCTTAGAGTTTTAGTTTAGTTTAGTTTTACTTAAGAGTTTAGAGTTTTAGCTTAGAGTCTTAGTTTAGAGTTTATGTTGAAGTTCTAGTTTAGTTTAGTTTTAGTTTAGAGTTTTAGCTTAGACATAGAGTTTTAATTAGAGTTCTAGTTTAGTTTAGTTTTAGTTAAGAGTTTAGAGTTTTTTAGCTTAGACTCTTTGCTTAGTTTTATTTAGAGTTCTAGTTTAATTTAGTTTTTAGATAAGAGTTTCAGAGTTTTACCATAGAGTCTTAGTTTAGAGTTTTAGTTAGAGTTCTAGTTTAGTTTTAGTTTTTAGTTAAGAGTTTAGTGTTTTTAGCTTAGAGTCTTAGTTTAGAGTTTATGTTGAAGTTCTAGTTTAGTTTAGTTTTAGTTTAGAGTTTTAGCTTAGACATAGAGTTTTAATTAGAGTTCTAGTTTAGTTTAGTTTTAGTTAAGAGTTTAGAGTTTTTAGCTTAGACTCTTTGCTTAGTTTTATTTAGAGTTCTAGTTTAATTTAGTTTTAGATAAGAGTTCAGAGTTTTACCATAGAGTCTTAGTTTAGAGTTTTAGTTAGAGTTAAAGTTTAGTTTAGTTACAGTTAAGAATTTAGATTTTTAGCTTAGAGTCATAGCTTAGAGTTTTACTTAAAGTTATAGTTTGGTTAAGTTTTAGTTAAGAGTTTCGAGTTTTAGCTAAGTCTTAGCTTAGAGTTTTTGTTAGAGTTCTAGTTCAGTTAAGTTTTAGTTAAGAGTTTAGAGTTTTACCTTAGAGTCTTAGCATAGAGTTTTTGTTAGAGTTCTAGTTTAGTTTAATTTTAGTTAAGAATTTGATGTTTTACCTTTGAGTTTCAGTTAGAGTTCTAGTTCAGTTTACTTTTAGTTAAGAGTTTAGTGTTTTACCTTAGAGTCTTAGCTTAGAGTTTTAGTTAGAGTTCTAGTTTAGTTTAGTTTTAGTTAAGAGTTTAGAATTTTAGCTTAGAGTCTTAACTTAGAGTTTTTGTTAGAGTTCTAGTTTATTTTAGTTTTAGTTAAGAGTTTAGAGTTTTTTAGCTTAGAGTCTTAGCTTAGAGTTTTTGTTGAAGTGCTAGTTTAATTTAGTTTTAGTTAATAGTTTAGAGTTTTAGCTTAGAGTCTTAGCTTAGAGTTTTTGTTAGAGTTGAAGTTTAGTTTAGTAATAGTTAAGAGTTTAGAGTTTGCTTGGAGTCTTAGCTTAGAGTTTTTGTTAGAGTTCTAGTTTAGTTTAGATATAGTTTTAAGCGTTTTGAGTTTTACCTTCGAGACTTAGCTTAGAGTTTTAGTTTAGTTTAGTTTTAGTTAAGAGTTTAGAGTTTTTTAGCTTAGAGTCTTAGCTTAGAGTTTTTGTTAGAGTTCTAGTTTAGTTTAGTTTTAGTTAAGAGTTTGGTGTTTTACCTTAGAGTCATAGCTTAGAGTTTTAGTTAGAGTTTTAGTTTAGTTTAGTTTTAGTTAAGAGTTTAGAGTTTTAGCTTAGAGTCTTAGCTTAGAGTTATAGTTAGAGATGAAGTTTAGTTTAGTTATAGTTAAGAATTTAGAGTTTTTAGCTTAGAGTCATAGTTTAGAGTTTTTGTTAGAGTTCTAATTTAGTTTAGTTAAGAGTTTAGAGTTTTATCATAGAATCATAGCTTAGAGTTTTTGTTGAAGTTGAAACTTTAGTTTAGTCATAGTTAAGAATTTAGAGTTTTTAGCTTAGAGTCTTAGCTTAGAGTTTTACTTAGAGTTCTAGAATTTTTAGTTTAGTTTTAGTTAAGAGTTTAGAGTTTTATCTTAGAGTCTTAGCTTAGAGTTTTTGTTGAAGTTCTAGTTTAGTTTAGTTAAGAGTTTAGAGTTCTACCTTAGAGTCTTAGCTTAGAGTTTTATTTAGAGTTCTAGTTTAGTTTAGTTTTAGTTAAGAGTTTTAGAGTTTTACCTTAGAGTCTTAGCTTAGAGTTTTTGTTGAAGTTCTAGTTTAGTTTAGTTAAGAGTTTAGAGTTTTACCTTAAAGTCTTAGCTTAGAGTTTTATTTAGAGTTCTAGTTTAGTTTAGTTTTAGTTATGAGTTTTGAGTTTTACCTTAAAGTTTTTGATTAGAGTTTTAGTTAGGGTTGAAGTTTCGTTTAGTTTAGTTATAGTTAAGAGTTTATAGTTTTTAGCTTAGAGTCTTAGCTTAGAGTTTTAGTTAGAGTTATTGTTTAGTTTAGTTTTAGTTAAGAGTTATAGCTTAGAGGTTTAGCCTAGAATCTTAGCTTAGAGATTTAGTTAGAGTTGAAGTTTAGTCTAAACTAGCATAAACCACAAAATTACACAATATTGCATAAAAATACCAAAACCATAGGTTATATTAGGTTAGGTTAGGTTAGAGGTTAGGTTTCTCCACGTTTAAGTTAGGTTAGATTAGGTTAGCTTATCATGAGCGCTCATGATAAGCTAACCTAATCTAACTGGTACAAAGTTGACATGGGGGGATTTTCCGGCGAGTATGGTTAGGTTAGGTTAGATCAAGTTAGGTTAGGTTAAGTTAGGTTAGGTTAACCTACGTACGCGTAGGCTAACCTAACCTAACTTAACCTAACCTAACTTGATCTAACCTAACCTAACCTAACCATACTCGCCGGAAAATCCCCCCATGTCAACTTTGTACCAGTTAGATTAGGTTAGCTTATCATGAGCGCTCATGATAAGCTAACCTAATCTAACCTAACTTAAACGTGGAGAAACCTAACTTTCAACCTAACCTAACTAGAACTCTAACAAAAACTCTAAGGTAAGACTCTAAGCTAAAACTCGAAACTCTTAACTAAAACTTAACTAAACTACAACTTTAAGTAAAACTCTAAGCTATGACTCTAAGCTAAAACTCTAAATTCTTAACTATAACTAAACTAAACTTCAACTCTAACTAGAACTCTAAGCTAAGACTCTATGGTAAAACTCTTAACTAAAACTAAACTAGACTAGAACTCTAACAAAAACTCTATGCTAAGACTCTAAGCTAAAAAACTCTAAACTCTTAACTAAAACTAAACTAAACTATAACTCTAAGCTAAGTCTCGAAGGTAAAACTCCAAACGCTTAACTATATCTAAACTAAACTAGAACTCTAAGCTAACACTCTATGGTAAAACTCTTAACTAAAACTAAACTAGACTAGAACTCTAACAAAAACTCTAAGCTAAGACTCTAAGCTAAAACTCTAAACTCTTAACTATTACTAAACCAAACTTCAACTCTAACAAAAACTCTAAGCTAAGACTCTAAGCTAAAACTCTAAACTATTAACTAAAACTAAACTAAACTAGAACTTCAACAAAAACTCTAAGCTAAGACTCTAAGCTAAAAACTCTAAACTCTTAACTAAAACTAAAATAAACTAAAACTCTAACAAAAACTCTAAGCTAAGACTCTAAGCTAAAATTCTAAACTCTTAACTAAAACTAAACTAAACTAGAACTCTAACTAAAACTCTAAGCTAAGACTCTAAGGTAAAACACTAAACTCTTAACTAAAAGTAAACTAAACTAGAACTCTAACTGAAAATCAAAGGTAAAACATCAAATTCTTAACTAAAATTAAACTAAACTAGAACTCTAACAAAAACTCTAAGCTAAGACTCTAAGGTAAAAGTCTAAACTCTTAACTAAAACTAAACTAAACTAGAACTCTAACAAAAACTCTAAGCTAAGACTCAGCTAAAACTCGAAACTCTTAACTAAAACTTAAGCAAACTATAACTCTAAGTAAAACTCTAAGCTATGACTCTAAGCTAAAAATCTAAATTCTTAACTGTTACTAAACTAAAATTTAACTCTAACAAAAACTCTAAGCTAAGACTCTAAGCTAAAACTCTAAACTCTTAGCTAAAACTAAATTAAACTAGAACTCTAAATAAAACTAAGCAAAGATTCTATAAGCTAAAAACTCTAAACTCTTAACTAAAACTAAACTAAACTAGAACTCTAATTAAAACTCTAAGTCTAAGCTAAAACTCTAAACTAAACTAGAACTTCAACAAAAAACTCTAAACTAAGACTTTAAGCTAAAAACTCTAAACTCTTAACTAAAACTAAACTAAACTAGAACTCTAATAAAAACTCTAAGATAAGACTCTAAGCTAAAACTCTAAACTCTTAACTAAAACTAAACTAAACTAAAACTCTAAGCTAAGTCTCTAAGGTAAAACACAAAACTCTTAACTATAACCAAACTAAACTAGAACTCTAACAAAAACTCTAAGCTGAGACTCTAAGCTAAAACTCTAAACTCTTAAGTAAAACTAAACTATAACTCTAAGCTAAGTCTCTAAGGTAAAACTCCAAACTCTTAACTATAACTAAACTAAACTAGAGCTCTAACAAAAAACTCTAAGCTAAGACTCTAAGCTAAAACTCTAAACTCTTAACTAAAACTAAACCAAACTAGAACTCTGACAAAAAACTCTAAGCTAAGACTCTAAGCTAAAACTCTAAACTCTTAACTAAAACTAAACTAAACTAGAACTCTAATTAAAACTCTAAGTCTAAGCTAAAACTCTAAACTAAACTAGAACTTCAACAAAAAACTCTAAACTAAGACTCTAAGCAAAAAATTCTAAACTCTTAACTAAAACTAAACTAAACTAGAACTCTAATAAAAACTCTAAGATAAGACTCTAAGCTAAAACTCTAAACTCTTAACTAAAACTAAACTAAACTAAAACTCTAAGCTAAGTCTCTAAGGTAAAACACCAAACTCTTAACTATAACTAAATTAAACTAGAACTCTAACAAAAACTCTAAGCTAAAACTCTAAACTCTTAACTATTACAAAACTAAACTAGAACTCTAACACAAACTAAAAGCTAAGACTCTAAGCTAAAACTCTAAACTCTTAACTAGAAGTAAACTAAACTAGAACTCTAACAGAAACTCTAAGCTAAGACTCTAAGCTAAAAACTCGAGACTCTTAACTATAACTAAACTAAACTAGAACTCTAGCACAAACTATAAGTTAAGACTCTAAGGTAAAATTGTAAACTCTTAACTAAAACTAAACTGAACCAGAACTCTAACTAAAACTCTAAGCTATGACTCTAAGGTAAAACTCTAAACTCTTAACTATAACTTTACTAAACTATAACTTTAACTAAAACTCTAAGCTATGACTCTAAGCTAAAACTCTAAATTCTTAGCTATAACTAAACTAAACTAGAACTCTAACTAAAACTCTAAGCTAAGACTCTAAGGTAAAACTCTAAACTCTTAACTAAAACTAAACTAGAACTCTAACAAAAACTCTAAGCTAAGACTCTAAGCTAAAACTCTAAACTCTTAACTATTACTAAACTAAACTAGAAACTCTAACACAAACTATAAGCTAAGACTCTAAGCTAAGACTCTCAACTCTTAACTAGAAGTAAACTGAACTAGAACTCTAACAGAAACTCTAAGCTAAGACTCTAAGCTAAAAACTCGAGACTCTTAACTATAACTAAACTAAACTAGAACTCTAACAGAAACTATAAGCTAAGACTCTAAGCTAAAACTCTAAACTCTTAACTAAAACTAAACTGAACTAGAACTCTAACTAAAACTCTAAGCTATGACTCTAAGGTAAAACTCTAAACTCTTAACTATAACTTTACTAAACTATAACTTTAACTAAAACTGTAAGCTATGACTCTAAGCTAAAACTCTAAATTCTTAGCTATAACTAAACTAAACTAGAACTCTAACTAAAACTCTAAGCTAAGACTCTAAGGTAAAACTCTAAACTCTTAACTAAAACTAAACTAGAACTCTAACAAAAACTCTAAGGTAAGACTCTAAGCTAAAACTCGAAAAACTCTTAACTAAAACTTAACTAAACTTCAACTCTAACTAGAACTCTAAGCTAAGACTCTATGGTAAAAACTCTAAACTCTTAACTAAAACTAAACTAAACTAGAACTCTAACTAAAACTCTAAGCTAAGAATCTAAGCTAAAACTCTAAACTCTTAACTAAAAACTAAACTAAACTAGAACTCTAACAAAAACTCTAAGCTAAGACTCTAAGCTAAAAAACTCTAAACTCTTAACTAAAACTAAACTAAACTAAAACTCTAAGCTAAGACTCTATGCTAAAACTCTAAACTCTTAACTATTACTAAACTAAACTTCAACTTTAACAAAAACTCTAAGCTAAGACTCTAAGCTATTGGGCCGGGGGCTTCCTTCGGGGACGGGGTAGGGGGATCGGGGCCCTTGGGGTTGGGGTAGAGGACCTCACAACACTGTTGAAATAGAACTTGTGTATTATAACGACCACACTCAAAACCTCTTCTAAAACATCTTCTAAAATCATCTTTTATAATGTCTCTAACTGTTTCGCCGAAATAATTCCCTAAAATGTTTAAAACGGTTTCGCCCAAATAATCCCCTAAAAGTAATTTCTGCGTGTTCCTATTGTTTTGGCATCCCTGCGCTGTCACATTTGAAATTTCTAGGAAACCCTTTTCCCGCGTTAATCTCTTCATTTCATAAATGTTCCTAGCTACACTATTAAGGTTTCGTTAGAATATCAATTTATCTCTCCGACTTAAAGATCAGTGAAGCCGTATTTAAAAATAGAATTTCTATCTCTTTAAACTCCCGCATAATTGCAAGATAACAAGTGATGTCATTTCTAATTCCTGACACTAAAGATCAATGAAGCCCTATTTAAAAATAGAATATTAATTTTTCTCTCTGACCTAAAGAGCGTTTATCCCTCAGACCTAAGATCAAAGAAGCCATACTTGTTTCTTTACTACTTGTTTTCGGGGGGAGAGGGTTACGTGGGAGGATCTTTCCATGGAAGAATCTTTCACGGAGGAAGAGAATTTCCATGAAGGGGGCGAAGGAGCGGCCCGGCTCAATAGTAACCGAAACTCTAAAAAAACGGAATTTTGATACCAATAGATACATCAAACGAATAGGATTTTTATTCTGATTTTTAATATATAAGTTTCATCAAGTTTAGTTTTACCCATCAAAAGTTAAGAGCCTGACAATATTTGCCTTATTTTCGAAAAAAAAGAGAGAAAACACCTCTTAAAAGTCATAGAATCTTAATGAAAATCACACCATCAGATTAAGCGTATCAGAGAACCCTACTGTAGAGGTTTCAAGATCCTATCTGCAAATTTGTGGAATTTTGTATTTTTTGCCAGAAAAAACATCATGGATGAGTGTTTACTCCCCCGCCCTTTTTTCTCAACATCGTCCGATAAAAATTTTGAGATAGCCATTTAGCCAAAAAAAAAAGTAAAATTAACATGTAAATTTCATTGTAATTATTCATGTACGGTGAGCCGAATTCAAAATACGCATTAATTCAAAAACGTTCAGAAATGAAATAAAAAAAAGTTTGTTTTTTAACTGAAAGTAAGGAGCGATATTAAAACTTAAAACGAACAGAAATTATTCCGTATGAAAGGGGCTGTCCCCTCCTCAGCGACTCGCTCTTTACGATAAAGTTTGACTTTTTCTCACAATTCTACTTTATTAAACAATAAAAAAATGTAGCGGACAGAGAGGGGCGTTGAGGAGGGGACAGCCCCTTCCATATACGGAATAATTTCTGTTCGATTTAAGTTTTAATGTCGCTCCTTACTTTCCGTTTCAATCGAGTGTTTGAAATAGCCACTTTGTTCAACAAAATTGAAAGATCCAGTGACTATATCCCTGTTGATGGTAAACTCCTACAACCCTCAGGGCAAAGGCTATAAGTTATGCAATTCACCCATTGGTTACAAATTGTATTTGTTATTAAGAAAGGTAGGCATGTTTGACCTTTAGTGACCAAAGAGGTGAATAGGATTCAGGTGAATCTTTCGAAGAATTTTGATGGGAGTGTTGAACTAAATCAAAATACGTTGTGTGCATACAGGTTGTCAAAAGGTCATAACTCAGGATTGACTGAGTGTGTTAACTTGAAACTTTCAGAAAAAGATAAGGGGGATGATCAGTTGACCAAAATGGCAATATTTGCACGCTACTACTACTACCACTACTACTATGACTGCTACTACTACCACTAATACTGCTACTACCGCTACAACTATTGCTTCTGTAGCGAGTACTTCCAAGGCTGAGGAAACTGAAGTGAAAACTTGAGGAAATTTTGAGGGAAAAATTGAACTACATCAAAACATACTATGTGCATAGTTATTGTCAAAAGGACACATCAGCAATATATTTGGAATGGTTTACCCTATCAAGCTGAAACTTCCAAGGCATCATGAGTGGGATGTTCAACTGACCAAAAGGCAACATGTGCATACTACTACTGCTATTAATACTGCTGCTACTACTGTTACTACCACTATTAATGCAACACTACTACTCTCTCTACCGCTACCACTAATGCTATGAAACTGTACTATGATGGCTTAGGAAATGAAGGTGGAAATTTGAAAGAATATTTAGGAAAAATTTGAACTAAATCAAAACACACTATGTGCACGCAGATTGTCAAAAGGGTGTATCTTAGGATGAGATTAGTGCGTTAATTTAGAACTTTCAGAGAAGGCTTAAAGAGGAAGATTCATTGACCAATAAGTAATACGTATATTCTACTACTATTACTGCCACTATTGCTATCACTGCTACTACTCCACCTTCTACTTCTATTACAAAGACTACTAACGCTAAGAGTATTAAGATGAAAATGTCAGGAAGTGTTGAGGGAGAAGTTGAACTAAATTAAAACAAGCTATGAATTTGCAAGTTATCAAAACGGCATATAGGTAATATCACAGCAGCGGCTAATTGTATTAAGTTCAAACTAGTATTAAAGCTATTGTTGCAAATACTACTACCAGTCATACAACTAGTAGAATTATTACAACTACTACTACTGTGACTACTAGTACAACTATGACTAAAGATATAAAGGTGAAATTGTGAGATTGCCCTTTTCTAGGGCTAGAAACAAAGTCTAGTTGTTGCTTTAAGCAGACTCTGCGTAAACCTCTCCCTCTAAACGCACCTTCTATGTATTAATTTTTATTTATAAATTTCTTTACCCAAGGTTCTTAAAGAAACAACCAATCAATCGGTAGTGCTCAATCGGAAAATCGGAATCGGAAGCAAATTAGTTTGAATACGATACTCAGAATTAGGTGACAACTTGATTTGATTATTAAATTCAATAAAAAGGAGGAGAAAACGTTCCAATTTATGTTGTAACATAAAATCTCCCCAATGGCTCTCTTCAGATTTGAATAGTCTAATATTGTCGGTGTCTGTCGTTCCAAGGAGGTTGTTTCTTTGTCAAGCGTCGTCACCGAGAAAAAAGGATGATTTTAAGCCTAAGGCTACTGAATATTTCTAATTGAATAAATTACTCTTGAATAGCTAGTTAAGGCTTGGATCTGTATTATTAGAATCCTTTAGTCGGAATTATCAAATCAGGTAAATTCTGCTAATTAGGTTAGAAATGGGAACACTACTGTTACGAGTTTTATTTGATTAGTCAAGGTATTTCAAGTAGAGATGCCTTATTGACTCGTGTTACCACACCCTGCTGCCACCTACAACTTTTTTACATAGTTTAATGGGGAAAGTGTCAATGACCTCTTTCTCCAAGGTCTCTTTCTCCAGGTGTGTTTTTGGCACGCTCGAGGCGAATGTTATGATGTCAGGAAAGAGTATTTGTTGTTGTTGTTTTTGGCCAAGTGCCCGCTAGGGGAGAATGAAATGCTACTCCGGTACGAACCACGTGGTTAATGGGGTCAATGACCTCTTTCTCCAGGTGTGTTTTTGGCACGCTCGAGGCGAATGTCATGATCCAGGAATAGGAAATAGATTGTTTCCGGGGAAGCTAATTAATGTCTGACAGATGACGTCAAGTTAATTAATGTCTTTGGAGTTCGACCAGAATTGTTTCCGAGGCAAAGTTTAGATCACACATGACAGATGATGTCACGATTGATTGATTGACATGAAAGGGGGATTAATTTGTTGTTTCTAAAGAGAATTGATTCACGAAAGGGGAATTAATTTGTTATTTCTAAAGAGAACTGTCTCCGAGCGAATGTTTAGATCTTAGCGATGAATTGTTTTAGCGCGGGAATCAGGTTTCCAAATAATTTGAAATGCGTCAGCGCAGAGATGTCAAACAAAAGGAACACGCTGAAATTACGTTTAGGGATTATTTGGGCGAAACTGTTTTAGACAGGTTATGGAATTATTTCGGCGAAACAGTTAGAGACATTTTAAAAGATGATTTAAAAGATGATTTTAGAAGAGAATTTAAGGGTGAAACTCTGTGGTCGTTATAATACACAAGTTGTATTTTAACAGTGTCGTGAGGTCCCCTACCCCAACCCCGAAGGAAGCCCCCGGCACTCAAAGGTCCCCTAAGCTCCCAAAGGGCCCCCAGACCCCCAAAGGCCCCCCCAGACCCCCAAAGGCCCTCCCCGGGCCCCCAAAGGCCCACCGGGCTCCCAAAAGACCACCGGGCTCCCAAAGGCCCCCCGGACCCCAAAGGCCCTCAACCGGTCCCCAAAGGTCCCCTGGGCTCCCAAAGGACCACCCGGCCCTCAAGGGCCCCCCCCACCATACCCTCAAAGGCCCTCCCCGGCCCCCGTATTTCGTTGATGTATGTTGTCTGAAACCTATGATTTGGGGTGTATGGGTTGCTATTTTTGACTTTTCTGAGTTGGATTTCATAGTCTTTCATAGGTATGTGTTGTCTGAAACCTATGATTTGGGATGGGTGGTTTGCTATTTTTGACTTTTCTGAGCTGGATTTCTTAGCCTTTCATAGGTGTGTGTTGTCAGAAAATTATGATTTGGGATGTGTAGTTTGCTATTTGGACTTTTCAGAGCTAGGATTCTTAGTCTCTCATAGGTGTTTGTTGTCTGAAACTTCTAGTTTGGGATGAGTAGTTTGCTATTTCAGACTTTTATGAGCTAGGCTTTCCTAGTATATCGTAGGTGAATGTTTTCAGAAAATTATGATTTGGGATATGTAAATTACTATTTCGGGCTTTTCAGAGCTAGGATTCTTAGTCTCTCATAGGTGTTTGTTGTCTGAAACTTCTAGTTTGGGATGAGTAGTTTGCTATTTCAGGCTTTTCTGAGCTAAGGTTTCCTAGTATATCGTAGGTGAATGTTGTTAGAAAATTATGATTTGAGATGAGTAGTTTGCTATTTCAGGCTTTTATGAGCTAGGTTTCTTAGCCTTTCGTAGGTGTGTGTTGACTGAAACTTATGATTTGAGATGTGTAGTTTGCAAGTTGGACTTTTCAGAGCTATGATTCTTAGTCTCTCATAGGCGTTTGTTGTCTGAAACTTCTAGTTTGGGATGAATAGTTTGCTATTTCAGGCTTTTCTGAGCTAAGGTTTCCTAGTATTTCCTAGGTGAATGTTGTCTGAAACCAATAGTTTGGGATGAGTAGTTTGCGATTTCAGGCTTTTATGAGCTAGGTTTCTTAGCCTTTCGTAGGTGTGTGTTGACTGAAACTTATGATTTGGGATATGTAATTTGCTATTTCCGACTTTTCATAACCGGATTTCTTAGTCTTTCGTAGGTGTGTGGTGTCTGAAACCAATGATTTGGGATGTGTGGGTTGCTATTTTTTGACTTTTCTGAGCTGGATTTCTTTGCCTTTCGTAGGTGTGTGTTGACTGAAACCTATGATTTGCGATGGTTAATTTGCTATTTTTGACTTTTCTGAGCTAGATTTCTTAGCCTTTCATAGGTGTGTGTCGACTGAAACCTATGATTTGGGAGGTGTAGTTTGCTTTTGGACTTTTCAGAGCTAGGATTCTTAGTCACTCATAGGTGTTTGTTGTCTGAAACTTCGAGTTTGGGATGAGTAGTTGGCTATTTCAGACTTTTCTGAGCTAAGGTTTCTTAGTGTTTCGTAGGTGAATGTTGTCTGAAACTTAGGATTTGGGATATGTAAATTACTATTTCGGGCTTTTCTGAGTTGGATTTCTTAGTCTTTTATAGGTGTGTGGTGTCTGAAACCTATGATTTGGGATGAGTGGTTTGCTTTTTGGACTTTTCTGAGCTGGATTTCTGAGCCTTTCGTAGGTGGTGTGTTGACTGAAACTATGATTTGGGATGTATAGTTTGCTATTTTTGACTTTTCTGAGCTAGGTTTTCTTAGCCTTTCATAGGTATGTGTTGTCAGAAAATTATGATTTGGGATTTGTAGTTTGCTATTTCAGGCTTTTCTGAGCTAAGGTTTTCTAGTATTTCGTAGGTGAATGTTGTCTGAAACCAATAGTTTGGGATGAGTAGTTTGCTATTTTTGACTTTTCTGAGCTAGGTTTCTTAGTCTTTCGTTGGTGTGTGTTTACTGAAACCTATGATTTGGGATATGTAGTTTGCTATTTTTGACTTTTCTGAGCTGGATTTATTAGCCTTTCATAGGTGTATGTTGACTGAAACCTATGATTGGGATGAGTGGTTTGCTATTTTTGTCTTTTCTGAGCTAGATTTCTTAGCCTTTCATAGGTATGTGTTGTCAGAAAATTAAGATTTGGGATGTGTAGTTTGCTATTTGAACTTTTCAGAGCTAGGTTTCTTAGCCATTCATAGGTATGTGTTGTCAGAAAATTATGATTTGGGATGAGTAGTTTCGCTATTTCAGGCTTTTCTGAGCTAAGGTTTCTTAGTCTTTCATAGGTGAATGTTGTCTGAAACCTATGATTTGGGATATGTAAATTACTATTTCGGGCATTTCTAAGCTAGATTTCTTAGTCTTTCGTTGGTGTTTGTTCTCTGAAACCTATGATTTGGGATGGGTGGATTGCTACTTTTGACTTTTCTGAGCTGGATTTCTTAGCCTTTCATAGGTGTTTGTTATCTGAAACCTACAGTTTGGGATGACTAGTTTGCTATTTTTGACTTTTCTGAGCTAGGTTTCTTAGCCGTTCATAGGTGAGTGTTGTCTGAAACCTATGATTTGGGATATGTAATTACGATTTCGAGCTTTTCTGAGTTGGATTTCTTAGTCTTTCATAGGTATGTGTTGTCTGAAACCTATGATTTGGAATGTGTGGGTTGCTATTTTTTTACTTTTCCGAGCTGGATTTCTTAGCCGTTCATAGGTGAGTGCTGTCTGAAACTTATGATTTGGGATGGTTAATTTGCTATTTCCGGCTTTTATTAGCTAGGTTTCTTAGCCTTTCATAGGTGTGTGTTGTCAGAAAATTATGATTTGGGATGTGTAGTTTGCTATTTGGACTTTTCAGAGCTAGGATTCTTAGTCCATCATAGGTGTTTGTTGTCTGAAACCAATAGTTTGGGATGAGTAGTTTGCTATTTCAGGCTTTTCTGAGCTAGATTTCTTAGCCGTTCATAGGTGTGTGTTGTCTGAAACTTATGATTTGGGATGTGCGGGTTGCTATTTTTTTACTTTTCCGAGCTGGATTTCTTAGCCGTTCATAGGTGAGTGCTGTCTGAAACTTATGATTTGGGATGGTTAATTTGCTATATCCGGCTTTTATTAGCTAGGTTTCTTAGCCTTTCATAGGTGTGTGTTGTCAGAAAATTATGATTTGGGATGTGTAGTTTGCTATTTGGACTTTTCAGAGCTAGGATTCTTAGTCCGTCATAGGTGTTTGTTGTCTGAAACCAATAGTTGGGATGAGTAGTTTGCTATTTCAGGCTTTTCTGAGCTAGATTTCTTAGCCGTTCATAGGTGTGTGTTGTCTGAAACTTATGATTTGGGATATGTAAATTACTATTTCGGGCTTTTCTGAGTTGGACACTTCTAAATTTTTTCGTAGAAGATAGGAAAAGTTATACTATGATTGTGATTATTTTCCATGAAGATAAAAAGTTTCACTTTAATTCTAAATTTTCTTAAATTCAATTCCGACCTTTCTCAAAGAGATGAAAAAAATTAAAGTTCTGTTCCAAATATTTTCCCGGAAGAAGAAAAGTTCAACTTCGATTCTGAATTTTTTCAATGAAAATGAAATAAGTTATTGATCAAATCTATTTTCCCAAAATAATATAAAAATTTCAACTTCAGTTCAGATTTTTTTCTCAAAGAGATGAAGAAATTTAAAGTTCTGCTCCAAATTTTTCATAGAAGATAGGAAAAGTTATACTTTGATCGTGAATATTCGAGTTCTATTCTGAATTTTACCAAAGAACACAATTCAGTTCTAATTTCCCCAATAAAAATTTAAAGTTCAATTCTAAAATTTTCGGTGGAAGATAGAAAAAGTAATACCATACTTGCGAATATTTTCCCAGAAGATAAAAAGTTCTAGTTCAATTTAAAATTTTCTCAACGAAGTGAAGAAGAATTCAAGTTCTCTTCTGAATTTTACCAAAGAACACAAATTCAATTCTAATTTCACCAGAGAAAATAAAAATCTTCCACTTCAGTTCCTTATTTCACAAAGACATAAAGAAATTTAAAGTTCAATTCTAAATTTTTCGGTGGAAGACAGAAAAAGTAATACCATACTTGTGATTATTTTCACGGAAGATAAAAAGTTCTAGTTCAATTTAAAATTTTCTCAATGAAGTGAAGAAAAGTTCATGTTCTCTACTGAATTTTACCAAAGAACACAATTCAATTCTAATTTCTACAGAGAAAATAAAAATCTTCCACTTCAGTTCTTTATTTCACAAAAGACATAAAGAAATTTATAGTTCAATTCTAAAATTTTTCGGTGGAAGATAGAAAAAGTAATACCATACTTGTGAATATTTTCCGGAAGATAAAAAGTTCTAGTTCAATTTAAAATTTTCTCAACGAAGTGAAGAAAAGTTCAAGTTCTCTTCTAAACTTACCCAAAGAACACACTTCAATTCTAATTTCTCCAGAGAAAATAAAAATCTTCCACTTCAGTTTTAAGTTCCCCAAAGAAATAAAGAAATTTAAAGTTCTATTCTAAATTTTTAGATGGAAGATAGAAATAGTAATACTATGACTGCGATTGTTTTCCATGAAGATCAAAAGTTTCACATTATTTATAATTTTTCTTCAATTCAGTTCTGATTTTTCTCAAAGAGATGAAAAATTTAAAGTTCTCTTCCAAATTTTTCATAGAAGATAGAAAAAGTTATACATTGATTGTGAATATTCAACATGAAGATAAGGAACTCCAATTTAATTCTGAGTTTTCTCGAAGAAGTGCAAATTGTCAAGTTCTCTTCTGAATTTTCTTAAAGAAGAGAAAAAAGTTAACTCAATTCTGAATTTTACCAATGAAAATGAAAAAAAACCTTCCACGTCAGTTCTTAATTTCTTAAAGACATAAAAAATTTAAAGTTCAGTTCTAAATTTTTCTGTAGAAGATAGGAAAAGTTATACTATGATTGTGATTATTTTCCAGTGAAGATAAAAAGTTTCACTTTAATTCTAACTTTCTTAAGTTCACTACCGATTTTTTGCAAAGAGATGAAAAATTTAAAGTTCTGTTCCAAATTTTTCATAGAAGATAGAAAAAGTTATACATTGATTTGAATATTCGACATGAAGATAAGGAGCATCACTTTAATTCTGATTTTTCTCGAAGAAGTGCAAAATGTTCAAGTTCTCTTCTGTATTTTCTTAAAGAAGTGAAAAAAGTTAGCTCAATTCTGAATTTTACCAATGAAAATGAAAAAAGCTTCCACTTCAGTTCTTAATTCCTCAAAGACATAAAAAATTCAAAGTTCTCTTCTAATTTTTCCAAGAAAATAAAAAGGCTCCACTTCAGTTCTGGTTTTTTTCTCAAAGAGATGAAAAATTTAAAGTTCTTTTCTAATTTTAAATTAAATTTTAGCTCCTTTTGTCATATGGATTTACCCATCAAATTTTTAAATTAGAAAATGAGTGACTCGTTCTATTATTAAAGACAATCGTTCAAACTCGTTCATCTAACCTTCAAAACGATAGGTTAGGTTAGGTATAAATAAATATTAATAAATAAATAGAAACATTTCTACATGTTTAAGTTAGGTTAGGTTAGGTTAACTTATCATAAGTGCTCATGATAAGTTAACCTAACCTTTTCCAGCGAGTATGGTTAGGTTAGGTTAGACTAGATTAAGTTAGGTTAGATTAGGTTAGGTTAGGTTAGCCTACGTACGCTTCACTTAGGTTAGCTTAGGTTAGATGAGAGACATGCAAAAAGTTAGGTGTATGATTAGGTTAGGTTAGGTTAGATTAAGTTAGGTTAAGTTAGGATAGGTTAAGTTAGGTTAGGCTAGGTTAGCCTACGTACGTGCGCGTACGTAGGCTAACCTAGCCTAACCTAACTTAACCTATCCTAACTTAACCTAACCTAACTTAATCTAACCTAACCTAACCTAATCATACACCTAAGTTTTTGCATGTCTCTCACCTAACCTAAGCTAACCTAAGTGAAGCGTACGTAGGCTAACCTAACCTAACCTAATCTAACCTAACTTAATCTAGTCTAACCTAACCATACTCGCTGGAAAAGGTTAGGTTAACATATCATGAGCACTTATGATAAGTTAACCTAACCTAACCTAACTTAAACATGTAGAAATGTTTCTATTTATTTATTAATATTTATTTATACCTAACCTAACCTATTGTTTTGAAGGTTAGATGAACGAGTTTGAACGATTGTCTTTAATAATAGAACGAGTCACTCATTTTCTAATTTAAAAATTTGATGGGTAAATCCATATGACAAAGGAGCTAAAATTTAATTTAAAATTAGAAAAGAACTTTAAATTTTTCATCTCTTTGAGAAAAAAACCAGAACTGAAGTGGAGCCTTTTTATTTTCTTGGAAAAATTAGAAGAGAACTTTGAATTTTTTATGTGTTTGAGGAATTAAGAACTGAAGTGGAAGCTTTTTTCATTTTCATTGGTAAAATTCAGAATTGAGCTAACTTTTTTCACTTCTTTAAGAAAATACAGAAGAGAACTTGAACATTTTGCACTTCTTCGAGAAAACTCAGAATTAAAGTGATGCTCCTTATCTTCATGTCGAATATTCAAATCAATGTATAACTTTTTCTAACTTCTATGAAAAATTTGGAACACAGAACTTTAAATTTTTCATCTCTTTGCAAAAAATCGGTAGTGAACTTAAGAAAATTAGAATTAAAGTGAAACTTTTTATCTTCACTGGAAAATAATCACAATCATAGTATAACTTTTCCTATCTTCTACAGAAAAATTTAGAACTGAACTTTAAATTTTTTATGTCTCTGAGAAATTAAGAACTGAAGTGGAAGGTTTTTTCATTTCCATTGGTAAAATTCAGAATTGAGTTAACTTTTTTCTCTTCTTTAAGAAAATTCAGAAGAGAACTTGAACAATTTGCACTTCTTCGAGAAAACTCAGAATTAAATTGGAGTTCCTTATCTTCATGTTGAATATTCACAATCAATGTATAACTTTTTCTATCCTCTATGAAATTTGGAAGAGAACTTTAAAATTTTTCATCTCTTTGAGAAAAATCAGAACTGAATTTAAGAAAAATTATAAATAATGTGAAACTTTTGATCTTCATGGAAAACAATTGCAGTCATAGTATTACTTTTTCTATCTTCCATCTAAAAATTTAGAATAGAACTTTAAATTTCTTTATTTCTTTGGGGAACTTAAAACTGAAGTGGAAGATTTTTATTTTCTCTGGAGAAATTAGAATTGAAGTGTGTTCTTTGGTAAAGTTCAGAAGAGAACTTGAACTTTTCTTCACTTCGTTGAGAAAATTTTAAATTGAACTAGAACTTTTTATCTTCCGGCAAAATATTCACAAGTATGGTATTACTTTTTCTATCTTCCACCGAAAAATTTAGAATTGAACTATAAATTTCTTTATGTCTTTTTGTGCTGAAGTGGAAGATTTTTATTTTCTCTGTAGAAATTATAATTGAATTATGTTCTTTGTTAAAATTCAGCAGAGAACATGAACTCTTCTTCACTTCATTGAGAAAATTTTAAATTGAACTAGAACTTTTTATCTTCCGTGAAAATAATCACAAGTATGGTATTAATTTTTCTATCTCCCACCAAAAAATTTAGAATTGAACTTTAAATTTCTTTATGTCTTTGTGAAATAAAGAACTGAAGTGGAAGATTTTTGTTTTCTCTGGAGAAATTAGAATTGAAGTGTGTTCCTTGGTAAAGTTCAGAAGACAACTTGAACTTTCCTTGACTTCGTTGAGAAAATTTTAAATTGAACTAGAACTTTTTATCTTCCGTGAAAATATTCACAAGTATGATATTACTTTTTCTATCTTCCACTGAAAAATTAGAATTGAACTTTAAATTTCTTTATGTCTTTGTGAAATAAAGAACTCAAGTGGAAGATTTTTGTTTTCTCTGGAGAAATTATAATTGAAGTGTGTTCTTTGGTAAAGTTCAGAAGAGAACTTGAAATTTTCTTTACTTCGTTGAGAAAATTTTAAATTGAACTAGAACTTTTTATCTTCCTGGAAAATATTCACAAGTATGGTATTACTTTTTCTATCTTCCATCGAAAAATTTGGAATTGAACTTTAAATTTCTTTATGTCTTTGTGAAATAAAGAACTGAAGTGGAAGATTTTATTTTCTCTGGAGAAATTAGAATTGAATTTTGTTCTTTGGTAAAATTCCGAAGAGAACTTGAACTTTTTTATCTTCCGTGAAAAATCTGGAACAGTATTTTAAATTTTTCATCTCTTCGAGCCAGATCTGAACTAAAGTGGAAAATTTTTATATTATTTGGAAAAATAGAAATGATCAATGACTAATTTCTTTTTCATTGAGAAAATTCAGAAGAGAACTTGAACTTTCCTTCACTTCGTTGAGAAAATTTTAAATTGAACTAGAACTTTTTTATCTTCCATGAAAATATTCACAAGTATGGTATTACCTTTTCTATCTTCCACCGAAAAATTTAGAATTGAACCTTAAATTTCTTTATGTCTTTGTGAAATAAGGAACTGAAGTGGACGATTTTTATTTTCTCTGGTGAAATTAGAATTGAATTGTGTTCTTTGTTAAAATTCAGAAGAGAACTTGAATTCTTCTTCACTTCGTTGAGAAAATTTTAAATTGAACTAGAACTTTTTATCTTCTGGGAAAATATTCACAAGTATGGTATTACTTTTTCTATCTTCCACCGAAAAATTTAGAATTGAACTTTAAATTTTTTTATTGGGGAAATTAGAATTGAATTGTGTTCTTTGGTAAAATTCAGAATAGAACTCGAATATTCACGATCAAAGTATAACTTTTCCTATCTTCTATGAAAAATTTGGAACAGAACTTTAAATTTCTTCATCTCTTTGAGAAAAAAATCTGAACTGAAGTGGAAATTTTTATATTATTTTGGGAAAATAGATTTGATCAATAACTTATTTCATTTTCATTGAGAAAATTCAGAATCAAAGTTGAACTTTTCTTCTTCCGGGAAAATATTTGGAACAGAACTTTAATTTTTTTTCATCTCTTTGAGAAAGGTCGGAATTGAATTTAAGAAAATTTAGAATTAAAGTGAAACTTTTTATCTTCATGGAAAATAATCACAATCATAGTATAACTCTTCCTATCTACTACGGAAAAATTTAGAAGTGTCCAACTCAGAAAAGCCCGAAATAGTAATTTACATATCCCAAATCATAAGTTTCAGACAACACACACCTATGAACGGCTAAGAAATCTAGCTCAGAAAAGCCTGAAATAGCAAAATACTCATCCCAACTATTGGTTTCAGACAACAAACAACTATGACGGACTAAGAATCCTAGCTCTTAAAAGTCCAAATAGCAAACTACACATCCCAAATCATAATTTTCTGACAAACACACACCTATGAAAGGCTAAGAAACCTAGCTAATAAAAGCCGAAAAATAGCAAATTAACCATCCCAAATCATAAGTTTCAGACAACACTCACCTATGAACGGCTAAGAAATCCAGCTCGGAAAAGTCAAAAAATAGCAACCCACACATCCCAAATCATAAGTTTTTAGACAACACACACACCTATGAACGGCTAAAATCTAGCTCAGAAAAGCCTGAAATAGCAAACTACTCATCCCAAACTATTGGTTTCAGACAACAAACACCTATGATGGACTAAGAATCCTAGCTCTGAAAAGTCCAAATAGCAAACTACACATCCCAAATCATAATTTTCTGACAACACACACCTATGAAAGGCTAAGAAACCTAGCTAATAAAAGCCGGAAATAGCAAATTAACCATCCCAAATCATAAGTTTCAGACAGCACTCACCTATGAACGGCTAAGAAATCCAGCTCGGAAAAGTAAAAAAATAGCAACCCACACATCCCAAATCATAGGTTTCAGACAACACATACCTATGAAAGACTAAGAAATCCAACTCAGAAAAGCTCGAAATAGTAATTACATATCCCAAATTATAGGTTTCAGACAACACTCACCTATGAACGGCTAAGAAACCTAGCTCAGAAAAGTCAAAAATAGCAAAACTAGTCATCCAAAACTATAGGTTTCAAACAACATAAACCTATGAAAGGCTAAGAAATCCAGCTCAGAAAAGTCAAAAGTAGCAATCCACCCATCCCAAATCATAGGTTTCAGACAACACACACCAACGAAAGACTAAGAAATCCAACTCAGAAAAGCTCGAAATAGTAATTTACATATCCCAAATCATAGGTTTCAGACAACACTCACCTATGAACGGCTAAGAAACCTAGCTCTTAAAAGTCCAAATAGCAAACTACACATCCCAAATCATAATTTTCTGACAACACACACCTATGAAAGGCTAAGAAACCTAGCTAATAAAAGCCGAAAATAGCAAATTAACCATCCCAAATCATAAGTTTCAGACAACACTCACCTATGAACGGCTAAGAAATCCAGCTCGGAAAAGTCAAAAAATAGCAACCCACCACATCCCAAATCATTAGTTTTAGACAACACACACCTATGAACGGCTAAGAAATCTAGCTCAGAAAAGCCTGAAATAGCAAACTACTCATCCCAAACTATTGGTTTCAGACAACAAACACCTATGATGGACTAAGAATCCTAGCTCTGAAAAGTCCAAATAGCAAACTACACATCCCAAATCTTAATTTTCTGACAACACATACCTATGAAAGGCTAAGAAATCTAGCTCAGAAAAGACAAAAATAGCAAACCACTCATCCCAATCATAGGTTTCAGTCAACACAAACCTATGAAAGGCTAATAAATCCAGCTCAGAAAAGTCAAAAATAGCAAACTACACATCCCAAATCATAATTTTCAGACAACACACACCTATGAAAGGCTAAGAAACCTAGCTAATAAAAGCCGAAAATAGCAAATTAACCATCCCAAATCATAAGTTTCAGACAGCACTCACCTATGAACGGCTAAGAAATCCAGCTCGGAAAAGTCCCAAAATAGTAACCTACACATCCCAAATCATAAGTTTTCAGACAACACACACCTATGAAAGACTAAGAAATCTAGCTCAGAAAAGCCTGAAATAGCAAACTACTCATCCCAAGCTATTGGTTTCAGACAACAAACACCTATGATGGACTAAGAATCCTAGCTCTGAAAAGTCCAAATAGCAAACTACACATCCCAAATCTTAATTTTCTGACAACACATACCTATGAAAGGCTAAGAAATCTAGCTCAGAAAAGACAAAAATAGCAAACCACTCATCCCAATCATAGGTTTCAGTCAACATAAACCTATGAAAGGCTAATAAATCCAGCTCAGAAAAGTCAAAAATAGCAAACTACATATCCCAAATCATAGGTTTCAGTCAACACACACCTACGAAAGACTAAGAAACCTAGCTCAGAAAAGTCAAAAATAGCAAACTATTCATCCCAAACTATTGGTTTCAGACAACATTCATCTACGAAATACTAGAAAACCTTAGCTCAGAAAAGCCTGAAATAGCAAACTACACATCCCAAATCATAATTTTCTGACAACACATACCTATGACAGGCTAAGAAACCTAGCTCAGAAAAGTCAAAAATAGCAAACTATACATCCCAAATCATAGGTTTCAGTCAACACACACCTACGAAAGGCTCAGAAATCCAGCTCAGAAAAGTCCAAAAAGCAAACCACTCATCCCAAATCATAGGTTTCAGACAACCACACACCTATGAAAGACTAAGAAATCCAACTCAGAAAAGCCCGAAATAGTAATTTACATATCCCAAATCATAAGTTTCAGACAACATTCACCTACGAAATACTAAGAAACCTTAGCTCAGAAAAGTCTGAAATAGCCAACTACTCATCCCAAACTCGAAGTTTCAGACAACAAACACCTATGAGTGACTAAGAATCCTAGCTCTGAAAAGTCCAAAAAGCAAACTACACCTCCCAAATCATAGGTTTCAGTCGACACACACCTATGAAAGGCTAAGAAATCTAGCTCAGAAAAGTCAAAAATAGCAAATTAACCATCGCAAATCATAGGTTTCAGTCAACACACACCTACGAAAGGCTAAGAAATCCAGCTCAGAAAAGTCAAAAAATAGCAACCCACACATCCCAAATCATTGGTTTCAGACACCACACACCTACGAAAGACTAAGAAATCCGGTTATGAAAAGTCGGAAATAGCAACTGACATATCCCAAATCATAAGTTTCAGTCAACACACACCTACGAAAGGCTAAGAAACCTAGCTCATAAAAGCCTGAAATAGCAAACTACTCATCCCAAACTATTGGTTTCAGACAACATTCACCTAGGAAATACTAGGAAACCTTAGCTCAGAAAAGCCTGAAATAGCAAACTATTCATCCCAAACTAGAAGTTTCAGACAACAAACGCCTATGAGAGACTAAGAATCATAGCTCTGAAAAGTCCAACTTGCAAACTACACATCTCAAATCATAAGTTTCAGTCAACACACACCTACGAAAGGCTAAGAAACCTAGCTCATAAAAGCCTGAAATAGCAAACTACTCATCCCAAATCATAATTTTCTGACAACATTCACCTACGATATACTAGGAAACCTTAGCTCAGAAAAGCCTGAAATAGCAAACTACTCATCCCAAACTAGAAGTTTCAGACAACAAACACCTATGAGAGACTAAGAATCCTAGCTCTGAAAAGCCCCAAATAGTAATTTACATATCCCAAATCATAATTTTCTGACAACATTCACCTACGATATACTAGGAAAGCCTAGCTCATAAAAGTCTGAAATAGCAAACTACTCATCCCAAACTAGAAGTTTCAGACAACAAACACCTATGAGAGACTAAGAATCCTAGCTCTGAAAAGTCCAAATAGCAAACTACACATCCCAAATCATAATTTTCTGACAACACACACCTATGAAAGGCTAAGAAATCCAGCTCAGAAAAGTCAAAAATAGCAAACCACCCATCCCAAATCATAGGTTTCAGACAACACATACCTATGAAAGACTATGAAATCCAACTCAGAAAAGTCAAAAATAGCAACCCATACACCCCAAATCATAGGTTTCAGACAACATACATCAACGAAATACGGGGGCCGGGGAGGGCCTTTGAGGGTATGGTGGGGGGGCCTTGAGGGCCGGGTGGTCCTTTGGGAGCCCAGGGGACCTTTGGGGACCGGGTGAGGGCCTTTGGGGGTCCGGGGGGCCCTTTGGGAGCCCGGTGGTCTTTTGGGAGCCCGGTGGGCCTTTGGGGGCCCGGGGAGGGCCTTTGGGGGTCTGGGGGGGCCTTGGGGGTCTGGGGGCCCTTTGGGAGCTTGGGGGACCTTTGAGTACCGGGGGCTTCCTTCGGGGTTGGGGTAGGGGACCTCACGACACTGTTAAAATACAACTTGTGTATTATAACGACCACAGAGTTTCACCCTTAAATTCTCTTCTAAAATCATCTTTTAAATCATCTTTTAAAATGTCTCTAACTGTTTCGCCGAAATAATTCCATAACCTGTCTAAAACAGTTTCGCCCAAATAATCCCTAAACGTAATTTCAGCGTGTTCCTTTTGTTTGACATCTCTGCGCTGACGCATTTCAAATTATTTGGAAACCTGATTCCCGCGCTAAAACAATTCATCGCTAAGATCTAAACATTCGCTCGGAGACAGTTCTCTTTAGAAATAACAAATTAATTCCCCTTTCGTGAATCAATTCTCTTTAGAAACAACAAATTAATTCCCCTTTCATGTCAATCAATCAATCGTGACATCATCTGTCATGTGTGATCTAAACTTTGCCTCGGAAACAATTCTGGTCGAACTCCAAAGACATTAATTAACTTGACGTCATCTGTCAGACATTAATTAGCTTCCCCGGAAACAATCTATTTCCTATTCCTGGATCATAACATTCGCCTCGAGCGTGCCAAAAACACACCTGGAGAAAGAGGTCATTGACCCCATTAACCACGTGGTTCGTACCGGAGTAGCATTTCATTCTCCCCTAGCGGGCACTTGGCCAAAAACAACAACAACAAATACTCTTTCCTGACATCATAACATTCGCCTCGAGCGTGCCAAAAACACACCTGGAGAAAGAGGTCATTGACACTGTCCCCATTAAACTATGTAAAAAAGTTGTAGGTGGCAGCAGGGGTGGGTGACACGAGTCAATAAGGCATCTCTACTATTTCAAATGGTATGCGAAAAAGTAAATTAAAGGCTTCTAAGGTGAGCTAAATGCTCGGAATAACCACAATTGATTAGACACAAATTTATTAGTTTAACCCAAAACATGGCGTTTTCTAATTATTTCTTGTAACAAGAATCGGTGCTCCCTGGACCTTAGATAAATCTTAACTTCAACAGGGAAAATCCTTGATTAAATTTCCCTAGACTGGATAGAACTTAAAATTCTTAGCTTGGCTAATAGCCCTTCTCTCCATCTAGCCTCTTAGTATACACATATCAGCTAGTTTGGCTGTATATACGGCCGAGTAAGGGTTTGGAAGGGGATAAACTTCTCTTCCGGATTCAGAATCTATGGTATATACCCTAAAGTACGAATTTAGGGGGTAAAAGGAACTGGAGTCTAGGGAATTCCAATTTTGTGCATGTAAATACTGCGCTTAAGTTCCACGAAATACTGACCTGGGAAAAGCACACAGCTTTAAAGGTTTCACTCCTTGTTTGTGAGTTTTTCCACCTTAAGCCCCTGGTTATTCTAAGCTTATTCCACCAATTTTATGCTTCTGGGAAGGGACTCACTTTAATTTTAGATTGTATCATCTTTCGATAGTGTGGATTTTTAGACAGACCTAGCCTTAACAAAGAAGAAGTATAAATAAGAAATCATAAGACCTGTAACAGAATAAAGAAATATCTAAGAAGGATATTAGGTTATTTAAAAGGTAGCCACAACCTTCTGTTGTGGTCTGAATATACGTTAATGTAATGTCTCAATCAAAGGACTTACGTCGTGCTAACTATACGACTCCAATGATGTAACCACAAAGTAAAATCTAACAAGAATCTCGAGTTTTTTACAAGGTGGATCACAGCCTTCTACTGTGATCAGAATATCTCCTAATCAATCAGAATAAATCCAAAAACTATCTTAAGTTATCCGAGATTCTACGCTCGCTCTAATAAACCAAATGGACAAGTTCCCAAAGGGAAAGATACAGCTCTGACTAAAGTTAGGGCCCAAAAGGGGGACTCGAAGGATTTAATTGGCAACTTAATTCAACACAGAAATAGGTTTTTTCGGTTTAGACAAAGTGATGAAAAGGTTTTATGCTATTATTTTAACTTTACATTTAAAGAAATTGAGACAAGGCAGGTACTTGCCATAATCAGAGGTAACGCTGTGGCGTTGCCTATAGTAAAAGCCATACGGCTCCAATGTTTTATTATTATTTTTTTTTTCCCCAGAGGCACTTCATATGGAAGGGGTCGTCGTAGAAGCTTCAAAGGGGGCTCATTCGATTGGAAATCGAGAGTTCTAGTGCCCTTTTTAAAAGTCAAAAATGATTGGAGGGCAACTAGCCCCCCCCACGCCCATCATTCCCCCAAACTTTAGAGAGGGCTCGTTTGATTGAAAATTGAAAATTCTTGTTCACTTTTTAAGAGTCAAAAAAGGATCCAATGTTTTATTATTATTTATTTTTTTTCCCAGAGGCACTTCATATGGAAGGGGTTGTCGTAGAAGCTTCAAAGGGGGCTCATTCGATTGGAAATCGAGAGTTCTAGTGCCCTTTTTAATAGTCGAAAATGATTGGAGGGCAACAAGCCCCCCCCCCACGCCCATTATTCCCCCAAACACATCCAATCAAAATTTTGAGATAGCCATTTTGTTCAGCGTAGTTGATTTCCAGATAGAAAATATATTTTTGAGGAGGATACTCCACCACAACCCTCAGGGCAAGGGTTTTAAGTTATGCCCTGGGGGCATATAAAGTTTTTATAGAAGGCGTTGTCGTAGAAACTTTAAAACAGGCTCATTCAATTGGAAATTAAAGAGCTAGTGCCCTTTTTAATAGTCGAAAGTGATTGGAATGTAACTAGCCCCCCTCCCCCCCCCCCGCCCATCATTTCCCCAAACACATCCAATCAAAATTTTCAGATAGCCATTTTGTTCAGCGTAGTTGATTTCCAGATAGAAAATATATTTTTGAGGTGGACACTCCCCCACAACCCTCAGGGCAAGTTATGCCCTGGGGGCATATAAGTTTTTTTATAGAAGACGTTGTCGTAGAAACTTCAAAACAGGCGTATTCGATTGGAAATTAAAGGTCTATTGCCCTTTTTAATAGTCCAAAATGATTGGAGGGCAACTAGCCCCCCCCCCCCCGCCCATCATTCCCCCAAACAAATCCAATCAAAATTTTGAGATAGCCATTTTGTTCAGCGTAGTTGATTCCCAGATAGAAAATATATTTTTGAGGAGGATACTCCCCCACAACCCTCATGGCAAGGGTTTTAATTTATGCCCTGGGGACATATAAGGTTTTTATAGAAGGCGTTGTCGTAGAAACTTCAAAACATGCTCATTCAACTGGAAATTAAAGGGCTAGTGCCCTTTTTAATAGTCGAAAGGGATTGGAGTGTAAATAGCCCCCTTCCCTCCCCCCCCCCACGCCCATCATTTCCCCAAACACATCCAATCAAAATTTTCAGTATCCATTTTGTTCAGCTTAGTTTATTTCCAGATAGAAAATATATTTTTGAGGAGGACACTCCCCCACAACCCTCAGGGCAAGGGTTTTAAGCTATGCCCTGGGGGCATATAAGATTTTTATAGAAGATGTTGTCGTAGAAACTTCAAAACAGGCTCATTCGATTGAAATTAAAGGCATAGTGCCCTTTTTAATAGTCGAAAGTGATTGGAGTGCAACTAGCCCCCCTCCCACGCCCATCATTTCCCCAAACACATCTAATCAAAATTCTGAGATAGCCATTTTGTTCAGCGTAGTTGATTTCTAGATAGAAAATATGTTTTTGAGGAGGACACTCCCCCAGAACCCTCAGGGCAAGGGTTTTAAGATATGCCCTGGGGGCATATAAGGTTTTTATAGAAGGCGTAGTCGTAGAAACTTCAAAAAATGTTCATTCGATTGGAAATTCAAAGGGATAGTACCCTTTTTAATAGTCAAAAGTGATTGGAGGGCAACTAAACCCCCCCCCCCTACGCCCATCATTCCCCTAAACACATCCAATCAAAATTTTGAGATAGCCATTTTGTTCAGCGCAGTTGATTTCCAGATTGAAAATATATTTTTGAGGAGGACACTCCCCCACAACCCTCAGGGCAAGAGTTTTAAGTTATGCCCTGGGGGCATTAAAGGTTTTTTATAAAAGGCGTTATCGTAGAAACTTCAAAACAGGCTCATTCAATTGGAAATTAAAGGCTAGTGCCCTTTTTAATAGTCGAAAATGATTGGAGGGCAGCTAGCCCCCCCCCCTACGCCCATCATTTCCCCAAACACATCCAATCAAACTTTTGAGATAGCCATTTTGTTCAGTGTAGCTGATTTCCAGATAGAAAATATGTTTTTGAGGAGGACACTCACCCACAACCCTCGGCAAGAGTTTTAAGTTATGCCCTGGGGGCATATGAGGTTTTTATAGAAGGCGTTGTCGTAGAAACTTCAAAACAGGCACATTCAATTGGAAATTCAAAGGGCTAGTGCCCTTTTCAATAGTCGAAAGTGATTGGAGGGCAACTATCCCCCCCACGCCCATCAATCCCCCAAACACATCCAATCAAAATTTTGAGATAGCCATTTTGTTCAGCGTAGTTGATTTCCAGATAGAAAATATGTTTTTGAGGAGGAGAATCCCCCACAAACCTCAGGACAAGGGTTTTAAGTTATGCCCTGGGGGCATATAAGGTTTTTATAGAAGGCTGTGTCGTAGAAACTTCAAAAAAGGCTCATTCGATTGGAAATTCCGAGGGCTAGTGCCCTTTGTAAAAGTCGAAAGTGATTTGAGGGCAACTAACCCCTCTCTCACGCCCACCTTTTCCCCAAACACATCCAATCAAAATTTTAAGACAGCCATTTTATTAAACGTAGTTTTAAGTTCTGGTAACCGAATCCTTCATATTATTCCTTATGGAAGGATGCTCGTATAAACTTTAGAAAGGGCTCGTTTGATTGAAAATTGAAAGTTCTTGTTCACTTTTTAAGAGTCAAAAGAGATTGAAGGGCAACTAGCCCCTCTCCCTCCTCCACGCCCTAAATGTATCAGATAAAAATTTTGAGATAGACATTTTGTTAAAATAGTTCAAAGTTCTGATAACAAAAACTCCGGTGTCGGCACAGCCCACCAGGGCCCAGGGGTAGGCGTTGTAAGTTATGCCCTGGGGCATAACTTATTAAGGGGGGTTTATAACTTATGGGAAGGGGTTTTGTATGGGAAGAACACATAGGAAATATATTATAATTATCCAATTATAAGGTTAAAATACATACTCTGTGATAGATGCAAAATTGCTTTGGCACACAAATTCCTATTAAGGTGAATTCCAAACAGCCGTGATCCCTTTGTGTCAGCAAGTGAAATGGTCTAAACTCCCTTATTGGAGCTATTTTTTCAATCCATTCATTGTTGTCAATCGCTGTCCACAAGTTATGCAAGATGTCTATTGTTCATATATAAGGTTTTTATCAAAGAGGTAATCGTATAGACTTAGATAAAAGTCTCATTCGATTTATATTGAAAGTTCTAGATCCGTTTTTTAAAGTCAAGAATAATCGGACAGTAAGCACCACCCCCGCATGCCAAAAAAACTTGAAACTTTTTGCAATCAAAAACGAACAAAAATTAATTTAAAAAAAAACTTTCCGAAAAATAAGTTTTTCAAAGAAAAGTTAAGGCCATTTTAAATTTAAGCTCAGCAGATGCAAATACTTGTTAAAATTCAAACTCAAAACGACCAGAAATTACTATTAAAGAATAAATGAAACCCAAAACGAACAGAAATTAAATAAACAGTCATAGCAAAAAACATACAACAAGTAATAATATAAATGAATAAATGGATCTTAAAGCGAGTAATGCTTAGATTGAATATGAAAATCTAGCTTAGAACGAAAACAAATATTTTGCTATTAAAGTATAAATGAAACTTAAAACGAACAGAAATTAAATAAACAATCAATGCGAACAAATATAACATATATATTAATGTAAATGAATAAATAAATCTTAAAACGAGTGAAACTCAAATTGAATATACAAATCAAGTTTGAATCGAATAAAAATAACTACAAACAAGAGTTTGGGTATCGTCTCACTGCAGAAGCCTAAAACCTACTGCGTTATTGGCGCTTTACTGAAAACGAATTATATTACAAATGTTTTCTTTTGTACTTAATATTGAAAATAAATGATAAAATTACAGTAAAATTTTGAACTGATGAGCTTTTAGCAATTAATATCATTATGCATCAAATATTCAGTTTAATTTATTAGTTCTTTTCAAGATTGGTCAAGACAAATATAGTTTCACTACAAGCAAAATTTGGATACTGCCCCCTTCTTTAACTGTAAAAACCTAAAGCCTTCTGCGTCATTGGTGCTTCACTGAAAACGAATTACTCGTATATTACAAATTTATTATTTTCTAGTTCTTACAGCATTGAAAATGAAAATAAAAATTACAGTGAAAAAAAAACTTGAACTGATTGATCTTTCAACAATTAATATCATTATATATCTAATATTCCATTTGATTTTGTTTATACTTTCCAAGACTGTTCAAGACTCATAAAGTTTTGCCATTTTTTTTCTAACTGTGCCATTTTTTTTAACTAATCGTGTTAGTTTGTTATGAAAACATTCTATGGCTTCTAGGCATTTCTATTTGAGCGGAAAACTGCACCTCAAACTTTGTGGAACATGTATTTTCTTGCATGAAACACCAAAATATAATAAAATGTCAAGTTTCGGAGTGTTCCACCACTCGCAAGCAAGTGCCATTGGTATTTTTGAATCCGCATGGTCAATTTAGGGGGTGGAGGGTAGGCTAATTCTCGTAGCAGCCCCATTCGTCGTGGTATGGTTCATATTTTCAACACCTGGCGTCCGGACTATCATATAATCTACCAAGCATACAACTACCCCAAATCAGTATCAATAAATAAATGAAACCCAAAACGAACAAAAATTAAAATAAATATTAGAGTAACGAGCATAAATTAATGTGAGTAGGGTTCAAAACCCCTATGCTTTCTAAAAGCCAGAATATAATTTGTACTTAACTGAAAAAAAATTCAAATGAGTTTACTGAAAAAAAATGTCCATTGTCAATTTTATAAACATATACTGATATTTATTCCCTAAAATCTTAATTAATTTTTGATTTCTTAAAGTTACAAAAGTGAAAATATTTCAAAGAACTGTTTTCAGTAAAGCACCAATGACGCAGTAGGTTTTAGGCTTCTGCAGTGAGACGATACCCAAACTCTTGTTTGTAGTTATTTTTATTCGGTTCAAACTTGATTTTCATATTCAATTTAAGTTTCACTCGTTTTAATATTTATTTATTCATTTACATTAATATATATTGTATGTTTGTTCGCATTGATTGTTTATTTAATTTCTGTTCGTTTTAAGTTTCATTTATACTTTAATAGCAAAATATTTGTTTTCGTTTTAAGCTAGATTTTCATATTCAATCGAAGCTTTACTCGCTTTAAGATCCATTTATTCATTTATATTATTACTTGTTGTATGTTTTTTTGCTATGATTGTTTATTTAATTTCTGTTTGTTTTGGGTTTCATTTATTCTTTAATAGTAATTTCTGGTCGTTTTGAGTTTGAATTTTAACAGGTATTTGTATCTCCTGAGGTTGAGTTTAAAATGGCCTTTACTTTTCTTTGAAACTTATTTTTTGAAATTTTTTTTAATTAATTAATTAAAAAGGTCACTCACCGAAGTTCCTTTCTAATCTGCTCTCCTCACAAGACAACCCTGATTTCTCTCTGATGCGTAATTAAATACCAAATATTCAATTTGGTACTTAATTTTGATTTGCTTAGCAAGTTTTCGGTTTCGTCCTTTTCGCCAATCCACTAATTTCTGTTAAAAGGTATTTTTTTTTGCCAGTATATTGGGGCTTGATTTCAAAAGCTTGAAATGTCGTAACACTTTACGATATTCAACTTTGTTTTATACAAAACTGGTCTGGATTGGGTCTTCAACTATTCATTATGGGTTCAAAATGTTGTTCAGTACTTAAAACAAAGAAATGTCACTTCAAAATTTACGACTAGGTAATTTGTGATGGCCAATATACAAATTGAATGTATTTTCAAGCCTAGGCTAATTTGAAATAGTCGGTTTATTTTTGACCTATTGGAGCAACGATGATTCCAACTTTTACTTAAATTGAGTTACTAAAGTTACACAAAAATAAGGCTTACTTACTAAATTTGCAGGGAATACTGAGTGAGGAGGTTGAGCTGAACCACAACACACCATTGGCATGAAGGTTGTCAAAAGAGCGTGTTAGCAATATCTTAGGAACACCATGGTGTGTGAACTTGAAACTTATTGTGGGGGGTGTTGAACAAACAAAAAGGTAATTTTGGCATCCCACTACTACTAGTTCTGCTAATACTGCTACTACTCCTACTGCTACAACTACTACTGCTAGTACTATTGCAATTGCTACTGCCACTATTGCTACTAAAGATAAGGCTACCACTACTAATTCTACTGCTATTACTACTATTACTACTTTTAATATTACTACTGTTAATAAAGCTAAGGGTATTAAGGTGAAGCTTTCAAGGAATGTTGAGGCGGGTGTTGAACTAAATCAAAGCAAACTACTAGTACGTAGATTGTCAAAAGGGTGTAACAGCAATATCTCAGGGAGGGCTTACATTATTAAGTTGGACACCAAGGGTATGTTGTGGTGTATTTTCAACTAACAAAAAGACACTTTGTGCATAATACTAATACCACTGCTACGATTGCTGTAACTTATGATGCTAAGGGTTTTAAGGTGAATCTTTTAGGGAATATTGAGGGGGAGTTTTATTTAAACGAAAAAAATATATACTTGTATGTTTTAAAAAAGATATATAAGTAATATCATAGGCAGCACAGCGCTGTCATAGATACTTCCAAAGGAGGTCCTTCGATTATAAATTAAAAGTTTTAGTACCCTTTGAAAGAGACAAATGTGATTGGAGGGCAAACAGCTTCCTCGCAAGCCCATTGATTTTTAAAAAACATCAAATCAAAAGTTTTAGATAGCCATTTTTTCAGCATAGTTGAAATGTCCAGTAACTATGTCTCTGGGGCTTTTGAGGAAATCCATGTCCCACAGTTCTTGGAGCAAGGACAGTAAGTTGTATAGTGTTGCTGTTGGGAAAGAGGTAATGTTTGACCTTTGGTGTTCAAAAAGACGAAATGCATTCAAGTGAAGCTTTATAGAATGTTGAGGGGAGTGTTGAACTAAATAAAAAAATTTATGTGAAAATAGGTTGTCAAAAGGGGGAAACTCAGAAATGACTGAGGGTACTAAGTTGAAATTTCAAGTTAATAATGAGGGGGATAAATAAATGATCAAGGGAATGCTGAGAGGATGTTGAACTAAACAAAACGCACTATTTGCTTGTTACCACTATTGCTACGATTACGACTGCTACGACTGCCACTTCTACTGTGGTTAAGGATATTAAGGTGAAATTTTCAGGGAACTTTCAGGGGGTGTTGAAGTAAATCAAAACACTCTAAGTGCAATCAGGTCTCCAAAAGAATGTAGGGGTGATTTCTCAGGAATGCCTTAGAGCATAAAGTTGAAACTTTCAAGGTGTGCTGAGAGGGACACTGAACTAACAAAAATTACTCTGTGCATACTGCTACTATTAATAATGCTGCTACTTCTGTTACTATTACTATCGTTGCTAAGACTACTACTACTACTGAGGCTAGGGTAGGAAGTTAAAACTTCCAGGGATTGCTTAGGGGGATGTTGAACTAGATAAGAAACATTTTGTACGAGCAGGTTGTCAAAGGGACGTATCAGCAGTATCCCAAGAATAGTCAATGGTATCCAGTTGATACTTTTAGGACATGTTAAGGGGAATGTTGAACAGACACCATGTATCTACGAATGGCTAACAAAACTAGGCCAGAAAAGCCTTAATTAGCAAACTAAATATCCCAAATCATACGTTTCGGACAACAGGCACCTACGAATGCCTAAGAAACCTAGTTCAGATAGACCCAAACAGCAAACTAAACATACCAAATTGTGAGTTTCAAACAATTCAAAACACGAAACACTCCACTAAACATCCCAAATTATAAGTTTTAGAAAATACTCACCTAAGAAAGGCTGGGAAACCTAGCTCATGGTAAACTAAACATAAAAAAATCATAAGCTTCAAACAATACCCTTCCACGAAGGGCTGAGAAACCTAGGTTATCTGTGGAAAACTAGACTTAGGTCATATGTAGAAAACTATATATCCAAAATAATAAGCTTCAGACAGCACACACCTAGAAAAGCTTACGAAATCTAGCTCAGAAAAGTCTGAACTAGCAAACTAAACATACCAAATCATAAGTTTCAGGCAACACATAATTACAAAATGCTGCGAAACCCAGATCAGAAAGGCCCAAAATAGCCAACTAAACATCCTGAATCGTGACGTTCAGACAATACACACATAATAAAGCCTAAGATACCTAGTTCAAAAAAGCTAAAATTAGGAGACTAAATATCACAAATAATAAGTTTCAGACAAGTCAAACCACGAGATACCAAGCCAAACACCCTTAATGATAAGTTTCAGACAGCAGACACCTACAAAAGACAAAGAAACCTAGCTCAGAAAAGCCCAAAATAGATATCCCAAATCATGAATTTCAGACAAGACAAACCACAAAATACCGGAGTAGACATACAAAATCATAAGTTTCACACAACACTCACTAATGAAATGCTAATAAATCTAGCTCAGAAAAGCCTGATTGGCAAACAAAACACGCCAAATCATAAATTTTACACAATACACACCTGAGAAAGGCTATGAAACCTAGCTCTTAAAGGCTTAAGAAAGCAGAACAAATTCTAAATTATAATTTTCAGACAACATACACCTACGAAAGCCTAAGAAACCTATCTGAGAACAGTCAAAATTGGCAAATTTCAGACCCTTAATCATAATTTTCAGACAAGTAAAACCACGAAAATCAATTTAAACATTCAAAATTATAAGCTTCAGACAACACACACCAACAAAAGCAACAAAACCTTGCTTGGACAAGTACGAATTAGCAAGCTAAACACCCCAAATCATAAGATTCATAAAATACACACCTAAGAAAGGATAAGAGAGTAAGAGACCCAGCTCAGAAAGGCCTAAAAAAGCAAAAACCAAAATGTCTAAGTCATAATTTTCAGACAACACACACTTACGGAAAACCTAAGAAACTTAGCTCAGAAAGGTAAAAATAAGGAAACTAAAGGTCCCAAATCATAATTTATAGACAAGTCAAACTACTAAATATCAAAATAAACGTCCCGAATCATGAATTTCAAACAATACCCCTTCCACGAAAGGCTGAGAAACCTAGGTCATATCAGACTAAACCTCCAAAGTCAAAAGTTCCAGATAACACAAACCTAGGAAAGGCAAAGAAACCTAGCTCAAAAAAGCCAGAATAGCAAAGATCCCAAAACATAAATTTGAGACAAAACACACATACAAAGCCTACACACCTACAAAAAGTCAAAATTAGCATATTAAAGATCCTAAATCATAAATTTCAGACAAATCAAACTACGAAATATCAATCTAAACATCCAGAATCATAAGCTTCAGACAACACACCAACAAAAAAAAACCTAGCTCAGAAAAATCCGAATTAACAAGCTAAACGCCCCAAATCATGAGATTCAGACAATACTATACACACCTACGAAAGTATAAGAGACCTAGCTCAGAAAAGCTTAAGAAAGCAAAAAACAAATTCCTAAATGATAATTTTCAGACAACACTCACCTACAAAAACCTAAGAAACCTAGATCAGAAAAGTAAAAATTAGGAAACAATGTCAGAAAGCCTTATCATAACCTGACTAAATTGTAAAAATAGCAAAGCTTTATTATGACTTTTGTGTAATGGTAAAAAGAACGAAGCCTTATTATGATCTTTGTGTAAAGAAAACAGACCTAAAATTGTGAAATCTGATTTGAACAATAGTACCCTTGACTTAACAAGCTCCATAAAATACAAAAAAAAACAGTCTGTTTCAAAATTAGAACTCAACGCCTAGAAATATTACGTGACAACATCACATGATAAGAATTACAACAAAACAGGTTTTTTGGAATATAGTGAAAGCGGAAACCAGCACTTTTGAACAAAGAATTATTATTGGTCTTGGTACAAAGCAGAGGGATTGCATTAAAACTGGTCTCTGGCCCATGGGAGTCAAGAGTGACAAAATAAGACAAAGCTTAAAATAATGATTCTGGGGCCCAAATGGGGTAGTCTTTTCTGGAACTGACAACGAGTAGGTGTTTTTGTTGTAATTAGGATGAAGTTACCACTGTCTGTCTGAATTCCCCTTTGAGGATAAAAATTGAGATAAGAAGTAAACTTCCGAAAGATTTCTGTCACCTGGATAGACCAGGCTATGTAATAAATTTAATACGTATATAAGAGACACAAACTAGTGCTGAGTCAAATCACGACATTTTATTATAATAGATAAGAAGTAAACTTCTGACAGATTTCCGTCACCTGGATAGACCAAGCTAAGTAATAAATTTAATACGTATATAGGAGAAATAAACTAGTGCTGAAGTCAAAGCACGACATTTTACTATAATTTGGTGATTTGGGGGTATATTTGGTTAGAAAGACTTGGGGACCCTAGATGAAATACAGCATTTTCTAATGATTGAAATAGAAATAAAATTAGTTACTTCTTAGAAACTGGAACTTGGGAATAACCTAAGGTTTAAGTACAAGATAAACCGCTTAACCTTAAAGAATAAATTAAAGAGCTTTCGCTTCCTCCTTCCAGCTTAGTGACCTTTGGAATTTACCTAGCGTTTATTAAAATCTTATATATAAGAAGATTGGAACTAGAGGACAATACAGAGGACATCTTATATCTTATATATAAGAAGATTATATATAAAATCTTATATATAAGAAGATTGGAACTAGAGGACAATATTCCTCCCCTAGTGAATCCTCTGACGTTATACGAAAGAGGGACTCTGTTTCCTCTTTTAGCCACGTTTGCATTTCAACCCGTGCTAATATTATATAGAGGCGGCCCTGATGTTCCACAGATCGGCTAGGGAAGAAAGAGGAATTAAATTGCTAGATTAAGATTTTCAATCTCTTCCGTTCAAAGATCCAATTTTCTCTAGAAGTTGAAGTTTATCAAAGTTCCAAAGAATATTAACTTCCTTTTCATGATATAAACCTGAAACTTGGTTTAATTTATACAACCAGTGAGATCTGATAAAAAGGTTATTCCTAGGTTCCGAGAAACAATAATTTGATGCAAAGAATTTAATTACACTGGTACCCAAGACTCTTCTGATTATTCAAGTGTAGCTAGTTCAATTAGAAGTATTCAATAGCCTAGAATTAACTTAATCCTTTTTTTTTGTAAACATTCGTGGATTGAACAAGCAGACCCACACAATATTAAACAACAGACCTAGAAGAAGTTTAGAAGTATTCAAAATAATTAGACTTAGAATACTTTCCTTTTATTTCCTTTTATAATAAATATCAGTTGTCACAGGATTCTGAGTACCGATCCTTACCAAGCGTCAAATATAACACGCGACCAAATTTTTAGCCCTGATAAGCAGGGGCAACTTTACACAAAAGGTCCCAAATCTTAATTTTTAAACAATTCAAACTACAGAACATCAAACTAAACATCCCCAATCATAAGTTTCAGACAACACACATCTACGAAATGCTAAGAAAATTAGCCCAGAAAGGCCTAAAATTGCAAACTAAACAGCCCAAGTAATGAGTTTTAGCTAAGTCGAATTACAAAATACCAAACTTAACACACAAAAATAATAAGTTTCAGACAACAACCACCTATGAAAGACTATGAAACCTAGCTCAGAACACGAAAAGTGAATTTAAGAAGTATTCTTTATATTTATTTTATTTTTCAATAAATCCCCTTCAAAATAGGCCAGGAAACACCAACAAAACTAACACACACAGGTTAAACCACGAAACATCATATCTAAACATGCGAAATCCTAACTTTTCAATAAACTCCTTTCGAAATAGACAAGGGAACGCCAGCAAAAATAGCACACACCCGCAATTCAAACGACAAAAAAAACACAACTAAACGTACCAAATCCAAGCTTTTCAAACGAGTCTCTACGAAATATACAGGAAAACACCAACAAAGCTAACAGAGACAATTCAAACCATGAATGATCACAACTAAATATGGCAAACCCTAACTTCTTCAAACAAGTTCCTTCAAGAATACACAAGAAACACCATCAAATCTAAGACAGATTAGTCAAACCATGAACAGAAACTTGAAAAAGTTACGAAAACGCGAACGGAACTATAAAAAAGTAACAAATAAGTGAACCAAATTTTCAAAAATTCAGAAACATGCGAACAGAACTTTTCAAAAGTTAGAAACACGAGAACAGAAATGTCAAAAAGTCAGAAGCAATCAAACAGAGTTTTCAAAAAGTTGAAAAGTAATAAAACGGCTGAATTTAGACTTCGTTAGCCTAAGTTAAATTAACCTAAGTTAGCTGTTAAGTATTTTATCCTAGGTAATATATGCCTCAGTTAACTTTTGAAACACACAAAGAGAGTTTTCAAAAAGTCAGGAAAATACGTGAGAGAATCGAAAAAACAAGTTTATTATGCTTGTGTTCTCTCGAAGAATTCGAGAACCTAGAGTACAGTATAAAAACCTAAGTTAGAATTCAATTCCATTAAGCGACGATTTATTTATTTCTTCCACAAAAGTACAGGAAACTAGAAGAGAGTAAAGAGATGCAAAACGAAACTAAATATAAAAATTCAGTCTGAGATATCTGACATTAATTTAAATTCACAGTTGATAACAATTTTTGTTTTGCTTGACTGTAAAATCTAGAAAAAATAGAAGAGCAGAAAGAAATGAAAGAATGAGACGTAACTTGGAAATTGGGTCTGCCATGGCGGAGAGTAAAATTGCAGGCAAACTGCTTCTGTTACCTCAACCATTTGGGAGGAGAAAGAGATTAGGGAGAAATAAAGCCGTCATAGTCTTGGCAAAAAACAGCGATGATTAGGAGGTATAACAGAAAGGGTTACATCGGGTATTGAGAAAAAGTCAGGTGGAATTGAAGAATGGTCTGGATTGGTAAAAACCTAAGAAGGAGTTTAGGATTTGGCTGATCAACATTTTCAGGCATTTGACCCCAACTAATGATTGATTCGTTTCAGAACAAGTCTCTTGGAGAGAAGGTTGGGTCAGTAGTTAATAACCTACCAAGCTATTGTCTTTCCAAGTTATTATTCCCGGGAGATACTCTCTCTCATTACCAGTCACTATCTATTTCCTCCCCTACCATTACTTTGTAGCCCCATACCTCATCCTTATCTTGTGTTTATATCGACATTTACTCCCTCCAAACCATTTTTCTTAAGCCATATATCGAATTTTCGCCTTCATTATGCATCCCTTGCAGACACTTCTTCTTAATTTGACTTTCGCATGGGATGGGACCCGCAAGAAACTTATCAATTTTTTCCTCAGATTTGTTTCTCATTTCTCTGTACGTCTGTGGTCGCCGCGCAGCCTAACCAATTAGATTTTATCACGAGTAATTTCAAATTCTTGCACGAGGCAAGTCTTGTTCTAGTTTCGATGTAGATTTGTTTCCATCGTTGGATATTAAGAGGCTAATTGAGCCAGTCCCTCTTGACACCTAGTGTCAGCTCATATACCAAGACTCTGTATTTTGTTTCTGTCAGACAAAAATTCGAGAGAGGGGGAAATTCATTGTTATATCATGCTACAAAGCCATGATTAGCAATGAGGCAGAACCCGTACGATCGTTGTTCCTTTGTAATTTTTCTATTTTTCTGATAATTTGTTTGGTATAAGAACATCTCCGTCATGCAAGGCTCGAGAATTGTATAGCTATATTAGTACTATCATTTTCTGCTAATATCACGGAAACTCTACTTCAGAATCCCTAGCCTGGTTGGCATGGCTACACAGCAAATAACTCCGATCTTTCAGCATACACATTGGATAGAAATTGATCCTGAGACAAGCTGATGGTAGGGGACAACATGGAAATTCGCCAGAGAAAAAAGGTTGGTAGGTTTAATTGTGATTTTGAAGTTAGTGTTTTAGTGTGTTTTTGGTTGTTTTTGTTTCTTTACCATTTGAGGCCCTGACCATCGTCACTTAGTGCTTCCCATTGATCTTAGGAGTAGGGTGTTGGGCCCCAACTATCCAATAAAAATCCTTTTCATTCTTCTAGCTTAATTCTAAAGTTGTTTCTATTTTTGCCATATTAGTCTGTGACGCTTCGAGAGAAAACGCTACTAATTAAGACGAGTATAACATTTGGCTAGACAGTGACTAATCCAGACAATAAAGTCTGTTACAAAGCCAAGTTTTTGATCTGAGTTCAGCATCATTCAGATAACCATTGAATACTGAAGTTACATGACTAAGGCCTTGGATGAATTGAGTTTATTGGTCACGACCTCGGAAAGAAACTGCCCCTAGAGGCATCGTGCTCTTTTTATGCTATCTATTTTGAGTTCAGTTCTGTTTTGTTAGGAGAAAGTTAAAAGTAAGTTTCTTACCCTTTTGATGTGCCTTTATTTTCTCACCTATATTATAAGTTTGGGAAGTTTTACGATCTTTTGTAGGACAGTAATACCCCTAGATTTTTACGAGAGAAAATATCTATAAGTGTGAATAAGTCAGTTCGTCGAACACAGATAAGATTACCATTCGGTAATGCAGGAAAATGTTTTCACTCACTCTGGCCCAGAGCTCGGGGATCTGAAGTGACATGAAACTACAGACATTCAAGGGAAATACACAAATGAGTATTTTCTCCCCCTAGGACAATTTGTTCGGTATAAGGACACTACCGTATATTCCAAAATTTATTTAGGCTATTGTGCTTAGAGTATAAAGGAGAAACTCAGTATTACTCTGGCGTGACCACGCCTACCCTTTAGTACTGGTGTCAATCTCTTTTTCCCCTAATAGGAACCAGAACATTTTTGTGTTGAGGGCAAGTCTGATGCTTCAAAGAAGTAGTTTTTCAGTCAAAATCCTTTCCCTCCATGTGTATTTTGTTGAGTGGGTTACAAGTGCCCAATTTCTAACAAAGAAGCACAAGAAGTTCCAAAGTACCCTCGAGAAAGCAGAGAAGCCTCTCAAAAATAGAATATATGAAATTATCACGGAAGATGGTAAGTTCTCTCCGTACTTTAATCAAGTAATTACTCAAATGTAACTTTAGAGAGATCCGTTGGCATAAAGTTGTGACCGGTCTATTCACAATTTTAAGAAGTGTTGAGAATTCTTTTCAAGTGAGGGATAAGGGTCTGATACTTCAAAAAGGAGCATTTTCAACGAAAACAACTTCCTTATCCCTCTGTATTTAGTTGAATAATGGATGTTTATGCATTCAAGCATCCAAATTTAGTAAATATTCAAATGATATTTCTTTCTTAAAAGAGATATTAGTAAGTGGGTAGTTGAATCCAAACAGACATTTTTCGAAAAATAAAGAAAAATAAGAAAGAAGAGGAAGATAAGATTTCAGAGTAAAAATACGAAGCTTAGTAAATTCTGAGAACGAAGCAAGCTAAGATTGAGAAACAAAGGCTGTTACTCGGTGCGATAATCATTTTTGAGACGTTAAATTAGGCAAATCTTTAAACACAACTTTTTTTGAAGAGACATTGTTGATTACAAAGTTGACACAGCAACCATTTGCATTTTAGAGATGGGTAAGAATATTTTTTCCCAAGAAGGGGAAAAGGGTCTGATGATATAAAAAAATGGTTTTCTAAGATTAAATATTCCTATTCCTCAGTGGGTATTTGATTGGATTATAAATGCCCCATTTATAGTTCACGAAAATGGGGAGCTCCAAACCGTCTCCAAAGTCCTTCTGGTGTTTCCAAAGCTTTCTCAAGAAACAAGTAACAACTTTGGATAAAATTCAAAAAGAAACCGATAGATGTTTGGGAAAGAATGGCTATTGCGGAGGACAACTGTTTCCAAGACATTAAAATTGGTTAATTATTCAAATATATTTTCTTTTTAGGGGACACGGTAGTAGTTGAGCAACAAAAAATATAAGAAGGGAACATCAAGGTTTTTATAAGGGATGATTATGATGAGTATTAAGGCGCAAATATCTGAAATTTCAAATACTTCAACACATATCTAAATAGACCATTATGGCGGAAGTCTTTATATGGACCTTGAGAAGCCCCACTCTGGCTGAGCGTATTTAAGGTTAGACAATCAATGTTCGTCTTTGTATGGAATTATGGATGGTAACAAATATTAGCTTTTAAAATTACTTTTTATTTTATAATTTAAATTATATTAACTATCATAAAATTAGCGTTATAATGTTGTCACTTATGTATTTATTTTTGCCCCCCTCCTTCCAAATTATACCGTGTTGAACTCATTTCCCTTTTATTTATTTAATTTATAAAGAAATAAATTTATAGTTTTTCCCTATGACCCTATGTTCACTCTTTCCAAAATAGTGGCGAGATACGTCATATTGTTCATCCAGCACTATATTCATCCTCGTCACACGATTAAAACTAATTTATTTATTGAAACTTGAGAGTGACTCGACAAGGCCTTCTTCTTCCTCGGAGGGAAGTTAAATTAATTTTTCGAAAACTAGTGTAAAAGTTTTCGCCATTTTAGTATTACTCTAATTTATTATCTTCTTTTGCTTTTTTTTATACAAAACTGGCACTTGATAGGCCTGTGAACAGTAGCCTACTTAGAAAAGAAGAAAAAATTTATTTGTCAAACAGTGAACAAACTTCTTACAACTGATGGGGTATTTTTCCACTCACGTTTATTTAAAAAAAAAACTTTTGAGAGGAACTGTGAGGGAAAATTTAATAAGAAAAATAGTCGATCAGACTGCGTACGATCAGAAAAGGCCATGTTGATCTACACAAAATTGGTCTGATAGGAATGGTATACAAAACTTAACTGGACAGGCCTATAAACACTATAGGCCAAAGAAATTGCTGAACAGCAAACATACTGCTTGCCACTAATGAGGTCTTAAGCAAATCTGTGCTTATTTTACAAAAGCATTGGAGAGGAGCTGAGAGAGAAAATTTTAATGACAAAACAGTTGATGAGGCTACTTACATCCAAAATACCAAGTCACATTTGGATTTGGTGCGTCACCTGCTTTACAAGTAAGCGTAGCGTGTTTTTCGTCTATTCGTGTCCTGTTCAAAGGTGGTTCTTCAAATACAGGGGTAAAAGCTAAAAGAAAATTGTTATTACACATCTAAAGTATGTATAAAACACAAAATCTGTTATGAATAATCCCATGATCATAGGCATGGGCGCCCATAAGGAGGCAGAGGAGGCACAAACCCCCCCCCCATGGCTAAATGACACTGCCTTATATTTTTATTTTTTGTTTTGAGAGTTTTATTATGCAACTAGACCCTGGCGCCGTGCCAATAAGGGAAGATCGGAGGCGGGGGCAAAAAATAGCAGCAGTGGCGCGCCGCTGGCGCGATCATTGTTGACCAGAAAATGTTTTTGTTTTGATTAGTCTTCCTCAAATTCCAACTTTACTTCATATGAGATTTTGGCCTATTCGCGAGTTAGAAGCTTTGCGAGTCGCTGCCTGGACGCTGGTCTTCTTTGTTATTCATCAAGGGAAGTAGAAATCTGATAAAAACGAAATGGCTTTGGCATTCCAGAACTCTTGTATAATAGTTGAAATATGTAAGAGCTATGTATTCCTAATAAAGTTAATTATCAAAATTAATAGTATTTTTTTCATCGAACACCGTCAGCGTCGAGAAGAACTGTCACCGTCTACTTCAAAGCTGGGTTGGTAGGAAAATCTTTCCCCTTAGCTTTTATGCTATCCAGCATCCAGAAGGGATTTGGAAGGTATATCTCCTCTCAATCTAGATGGTTTTGATAATGAAGATAATGTGTTAATGATGAAAATTTCCTCTTAAATACAGACCAAACAAATGTTTCTTAGCCCATGAAGCTGGCGGCAAATTGCCACACTCATTAGAGGTTCTAACTCAAGCCCCATCCCACCTGCACTGCCATCCTCTCACCCAATGCTTTAAGTAAGCCCTGTGATTTTGCAGCCACTGTGAAATAGGATAGTCACACCTGAACAAGTACAGCCACATCCCAGCACCACCAAGAAAACTCATATCACTTTCACTGATACATCAGTGAAAACCAAGATTGAAGCTGCCTTTACTACAAGGAAGGCAAAGAAGAGGTGGAAAAGAAAGAATTGAAGCAACAAAAGCAAGAAAAACAAAGAAGCAGGCTGTGAAGAGATTTAGTGAGAAGACAGCACTGAGGGTGAAAATGAAACTGGAAAGGTTCAGACAGGGACTGTTGATGGCAACTCAGACAGTTCTCGAAAAGGAACGTGAACTTAGTTTTGATTTGGCTTGCATTTGGCAACTTTGCAAATTCCATCTATCGGGGCCATTAGGGAGAAGGTAAAACCTACTGCAGAGGTCAGTGTGACGACTATGAGCGGTGGGAGAGGTAATGTGTGATAGTGGCTGGAACAGCCAGATCATATCTACCAGATGAAAGAGGATTTAACGTAAAGACCCCCAGTACTTGGATAGTGTGTGATCTTTGACAAATGTTTTGACTAAAATGTATCTTCCCTAAATAAGGACATCAGGTTACCTTAACCTTTGACCTGATGCGTATAGCTGGGATTGGCTGACTACAATCTTATAGCCAAGTCTATTTAAATATGATTACTCTTTTTCATAAAACGTGTCATTGATTGAATCTGTTCATGATTGAGATACTTCAATTTTAAGATCTCTTGTTCAAGATTGGGCAGTAGCCTATTTTCCGAGATTAGAGTCAAGCTAAAAATTTGTAATTATAATTAGGTCTCTACTATTAACTGTCTGTGCATTTAAAATAGTTTCCATTGCATATGGGCGAAATATTCAAACTAATATACTACTTTATAAAAAAATTCTGACTGATTTAATAGAGGAAAATTAATTTTCCAGGTGGTATAATAGATATAACTATTGAGATGGTGATTAGGGAGACCTGCATTTGTAGTTTTCTGCCCATTCGTTTCTGTCGGTGTCTGAAGTAGATCCCCGTCCTATAATTAGACACCTTCTAGTCTGCTCCTAGTAATTCCACCTCCAGTGGTTTTATGACAAAAAATAAAACACATTAATTGTCCTCGATGTTAAATTCAGAATTTAACAGTTAGGAACTAGAGCATTTTCAGAACCTACCGTTTCAAGTAACGCATCTATGTCACGGTGTCAAAACCTCAGCATTAGAGGCAACGCTATAGCGTTGTCTATAGTAAAGGCCATACGGCTCCAATGTTTTATTATTTTTTTTCCCCAGAAGGGGTTGTCATAGAAACTTCAAAGGGGAATCATTCGATTGGAAATCGAGAGTTCTAGTGCCCTTTTTAAGGGTCAAAAGTGATTGGAAGGCAACTAACACCCCTTCCACGCCCACCAGTTCCCCAAACATATCCAATCAAAATTTTAAGATAGCCATTTTGTTCAGTGTAGCTGATTTTCAAATATAAATTAATGTTTTTGAGGAGGACACTCCCCCAAAGCCCTCAGGGCAAGGGTTGTAAGTTATGCCCTGGGGGCATATAAGGTTTTTATAGAAAGCTTTGTCGTAGAAACTTCAAAAAGGACTCATTCGATTGGAAGTTCAAAGGGCTAGTGCCCTTTTTAATAGTCTAAAATGATTGGAGGGAAACTTACCCCCCCCTCTTACGCCCACCATTTCCCCAAACACATCCAATCAGAATTTTGAGATAGCCATTTTGTTCAACGTAGCTGAAAATTCAGGAAATTCGTTCTTTCAGAATAACAACTCCCCGAAAGCCCTCGGGCAAGGGTTGCACAGTTTGAAATAACCAAACGATATAATTAACCTAAAACTAATCCAAATACATTAAAATGGACCATGCGCGCGTTGCAATGCAAGTGTGGTAAAGCTTTCTAATTCAGTTAATTATTAATTGAGTAAAAATATATTAAGACGCAAATACAAAGTTTCAAAATACCACTTTTTATTAAGATAAAGATACAAATCGTGGCATGTGTAAGCTTGGAGGGAACTTGCTCAATAACCAATTTCCTGGCTAAATGCGTCAATGTACCGGAAGGACGTGGTTAGTTTTTCATATATATACCCAGATTTTTGAGACTGAGGTCAGACTTTTTGACTTGCAGGGCGAACCTCTGCCCGTTTATTTTCTCGTTAGAAATACCTTGGAATCTTGTCGGATCATTGTAAGTGTCTGTATCTTATTATATATTAGTAGGGTAAGAGGTACCATTTCTGGTCCCTTACGTTCCCTGGCACCTTTCCATGGCAGATTACCGGACTGAATATTGCTACTGTTGTCAATTGAATATGGAATTATACAAAACCTACCAGACAAGTTTCCAGGCCAACCAGACATGTTTCTGGGTCAAGCAGACAAGTTTCTGGGTCAACTATAAGTTTCTGGGCCTTTACGTTCCATGGCACCTTTCCATGGCAGATTACCAGACTAGTTATTTGGTTCATAATAATATAATGTGGTCAAACAGGTTTTTTTTCTGTTTTTGTTGTCAATTACACAATGAATGTAGGTCATGAGTTCACATACACATTCTTAAAACTACACGTGATTAAACACGTTATAAAACTATGTGCTATTTGCTTATGTCCTGTTGGTACCATTCCAAACGAGTGGGGAATTCCCCGCCTGTTCCTAAACATTGCAAAAAAAAGATAAAAGTATGAACGGGGGATTCCCCGCGCAAATTTGTTTCACCTCCAAGTTTTTCAGCCAGACTGGTTTTTTGAAAGCATAGTGTGTACATGTGTGTAGGCTTTGTTATTAAAAACTTGGACACTACAATCAGAATTGTTTGGTTGACATTTAAAAAGGGGTAATGAGATTTGCGAATTGGAGTGTAGGAGTGTAGGGAGTCAATTTTGGAGGGAAAACCGACAATACTCAGAATCGAAAATAAATGGGATCTGCCTCAAGGGGAAGGCTCAGAGGCCCTTCGTTCCCCCATTTCTGAGGGCAGGGGAGGGGGGGTCAATTTTGGAGGGAAAACCAAAAATACTCAGAATCGAAAATAAATGGGATCTGCCTCAAGGGGGAAGGCTCAGAGGCCCTTCGTTCCCCCATTTCTGAGGGCAGGGGGGGGAGGGTCAATTTTGGAGGGAAAACCAAAAATACTCAGAATCGAAAATAAATGGGATCTGCCTCAAGGGAAGGCTCAGAGGCCCTTCGTTCCCCCATTTCTGAGGCCAGGGGAGGGGGGGAGTCAATTTTGGAGGGAAAACCAAAAATACTCAGAATCGAAAATAAATGGGATCTGCCTCAAGGGGAAGGCTCAGAGGCCCTTCGTTCCCCCATTTCTGAGGGCAGGGGAGGGGGGTCAATTTTGGAGGGAAAACCAAAAATACTCAGAATCGAAAATAAACGGGATCTGCCTCAAGGGGAAGGCTCAGAGGCCCTTTGTTCCCCCATTTCTGAGGGCAGGGGAGGGGGGTCAATTTTGGAGAGAAAACCAAAAATACTCAGAATCGGAAATAAATGGGATCTGCCTCAAGGGGAAGGCTCAGAGGCCCTTCGTTCCCCCATTTCTGAGAGCAGGGGAGGGGGTCAATTTTGGAGTAAAAGCGGAACTTTTAAAATCAGAACAACTGAAGGTCAGTAAATAATTCCGTTGTTTTTTTTGTTAAACACGATTAGCGGAAATAAAAGCGGAACTTCTATAAATTTTTTGTTAACACACAATTGGTTGAAATAAAAGTGGAACTTTTAAAATCACAACAACTCAAGGTCAGTAAATAATTCCATTGTTTTTCTTTGTTAAACACGATTGGTTGAAATAAAAGCGGAACTTTTAAAATCACAACTGAAGGTCAGTAAATAATTCCTTTGTTTTTTTTTGTTAAACACGATTGGTTGAAATAAAAGCGGAACTTTTAAAATCACAACAACTGAAGGACAGTAAATGATTCTTTTGTTTTTTTTGTTAAGCACGATTGATTGAAACAAAAGCAGAACTTTTAAAATCACAACAACTCAAGGTCAGTAAATAATTCCATTGTTTCTTTTTGTTAAACACGATTGGTTGAAATAAAAGCGGAACTTTTAAAATCACAACAACTCAAGGTCAGTAAATGATTCCTTTGTTTTTTTTTGTTAAACACGATTGGTTGAAACAAAAGCAGAACTTTTAAAATCACAACAACTCAAGGTCAGTAAATAATTTCATTGTTTTTTTTTATTAAACACGATTGGTTGAAATAAAAGCGGAACTTTTAAAATCACAACAACTGAAGGTCAGTAAATGATTCTTTTGTTTTTTTTTGTTAAACACGATTGATTGAAACAAAAGCAGAACTTTTAAAATCACAACAACTGAAGGTCAGTAAATAAATCCTTTGTTTTTTTTAAACATGACTGGCTGAAACAAAAGCAGAATTTTTAAAATCACAACAACTGAAGGTCAGTAAATAATTCCTTTGTTTTTTTTTTGTTAAACACGATTGGTTGAAATAAAAGCGGAACTTTTAAAATCACAACAACTCAAGGTCAGTAAATAATTCCATTGTTTTCTTTTTGTTAAACACGATTGGCTGAAATAAAAGCGGAACTTTTAAAATCACAACTGAAGGTCAGTAAATAATTCCTTTGTTTTTTTTTGTTAAACACGATTGGCTGAAATAAAAGCGGAACTTTTAAAATCGCAACAACTAAAGGTCAGTAAATAATTCCTTGTTTTTTTTAAACACGATTGGCTGAAACAAAAGCGAAACTTTTAAAATCACAACAACTGAAGGTCAGTAAATAATTCTGTTGTTTTTTTTGTTAAACACGATTAGCTGAAATAAAAGCGGAACTTTTAAAATCACAACAACTGAAGGTCAGTAAATGATTCCTTTGTTTTTTTGTTAAACACGATTGGCTGAAATAAAAGCGGAACTTTTAAAATCACAACAACTGAAGGTCAGTAAATAATTCCTTGTTTTTTTTGTTAAACACGATTGGCTGAAATAAAAGCGGAACTTTTAAAATCACAACAACTAAAGGTCAGTAAATGATTCCTTTTTTTGTTAACCATTTTTTTGTTAAACACGATTGGCTGAAATAAAAGCGGAACTTTTAAAATCACAACAACTGAAAGGTCAGTAAATGATTCCTTTTTTTTGTTAAACCAATTGGCTGAAATAAAAGCAGAACTGTTAAAATCACAACAACTGAAGGTCAGTAAATGATTCCTTGTTTTGTTTTTTTTTGTTAAACACGATTGGCTGAAATAAAAGCGGAACTTTTAAAATCACAAAAACTGAAGGTCAGTAAATAATTCTGTTGTTTTTTTTTTGTTAAACACGATTGGCTGAAATAAAAGCGGAACTTTTAAAATCACAACAACTGAAGGTCAGTAAATAATTCCGTTGTTGTTTTTTGTTAAACACGATTGGCTGAAATAAAAGAGGAACTTTTAAAATCACAACAACTGAAGGTCAGTAAATGATTCCTTTGTTTTTTTTTGTTAAACACAATTGGTTGAAACAAAAGTAGAACTTTTAAAATCACAACAACTCAAGGTCAGTAAATAATTCCATTGTTTTTCTTTGTTAAACACGATTGGTTGAAATAAAAGCGGAACTTTTAAAATCACAACTGAAGGTCAGTAAATAATTCCTTTGTTTTTTTTTGTTAAACACGATTGGTTGAAATAAAAGCGGAACTTTTAAAATCACAACAACTGAAGGACAGTAAATGAATCCTTTGTTTTTTTTGTTAAACACGATTGGTTGAAACAAAAGCAGAACTTTTAAAATCACAACAACTGAAGGTCAGTAAATAATTCCATTGTTTTTTTTTATTAAACACGATTGGTTGAAATAAAAGAGGAACTTTTAAAATCACAACAACTGAAGGTCAGTAAATGATTCTTTTGTTTTTTTTGTTAAGCACGATTGATTGAAACAAAAGCAGAACTTTTAAAATCACAACAACTCAAGGTCAGTAAATAATTCCATTGTTTCTTTTTGTTAAACACGATTGGTTGAAATAAAAGCGGAACTTTTAAAATCACAACAACTCAAGGTCAGTAAATGATTCCTTTGTTTTTTTTTGTTAAACACGATTGGTTGAAACAAAAGCAGAACTTTTAAAATCACAACAACTCAAGGTCAGTAAATAATTTCATTGTTTTTTTTTATTAAACACGATTGGTTGAAATAAAAGCGGAACTTTTAAAATCACAACAACTGAAGGTCAGTAAATGATTCTTTTGTTTTTTTTTGTTAAACACGATTGATTGAAACAAAAGCAGAACTTTTAAAATCACAACAACTGAAGGTCAGTAAATAAATCCTTTGTTTTTTTTTAAACATGACTGGCTGAAACAAAAGCAGAATTTTTAAAATCACAACAACTGAAGGTCAGTAAATAATTCCTTTGTTTTTTTGTTAAACACGATTGGTTGAAATAAAAGCGGAACTTTTAAAATCACAACAACTCAAGGTCAGTAAATAATTCCATTGTTTTCTTTTTGTTAAACACGATTGGCTGAAATAAAAGCGGAACTTTTAAAATCACAACTGAAGGTCAGTAAATAATTCCTTTTGTTTTTTTTTGTTAAACACGATTGGCTGAAATAAAAGCGGAACTTTTAAAATCACAACAACTAAAGGTCAGTAAATAATTCCTTTGTTTTTTTTTAAACACGATTGGCTGAAACAAAAGCGGAACTTCTTTAAATCACAAACTCAAGGTCAGTAAATAATTCTGTTGCTTTTTTGTTAAACACGAATGGCTGAAATAAAAGCGGAACTTTTAAAATCACAACAACTGAAGGTCAGTAAATGATTCCTTTGTTTTTTTTGTTAAACACGATTGGCTGAAATAAAAGCGGAACTTTTAAAATCACAACAACTGAAGGTCAGTAAATAATTCTGTTGTTTTTTTTGTTAAACACGATTGGCTGAAATAAAAGCGGAACTTTTAAAATCACAACAACGAAAGGTCAGTAAATGATTCCTTTTTTTGTTAAACCCAATTGGCTGAAATAAAAGCAGAACTGTTAAAATCACAACAACTGAAGGTCAGTAAATGATTCCTTTGTTTTGTTTTTTTTTTGTTAAACACGATTGGCTGAAATAAAAGCGGAACTTTTAAAATCACAACAACTGAAGGTCAGTAAATAATTCTGTTGTTTTTTTTTGTTAAACACGATTGGCTGAAATAAAAGCGGAACTTTTAAAATCACAACAACTGAAGGTCAGTAAATAATTCCGTTGTTGTTTTTTGTTAAAACGATTGGCTGAAATAAAAGCGGAACTTTTAAAATCACAACAACTGAAGGTCAGTAAATGATTCCTTTGTTTTTTTTGTTAAACACGATTGGTTGAAATAAAAGTAGAACTTTTAAAATCACAACAACTCAAGGTCAGTAAATAATTCCATTGTTTTTCTTTGTTAAACACGATTGGTTGAAATAAAAGCGGAACTTTTAAAATCACAACTGAAGGTCAGTAAATAATTCCTTTGTTTTTTTTTGTTAAACACGATTGGTTGAAATAAAAGCGGAACTTTTAAAATCACAACAACTGAAGGACAGTAAATGAATCCTTTGTTTTTTTTTGTTAAACACGATTGGTTGAAACAAAAGCAGAACTTTTAAAATCACAACAACTGAAGGTCAGTAAATAATTCCATTGTTTTTTTTTTATTAAACACGATTGGTTGAAATAAAAGAGGAACTTTTAAAATCACAACAACTGAAGGTCAGTAAATGATTCTTTTGTTTTTTTTTGTTAAGCACGATTGATTGAAACAAAAGCAGAACTTTTAAAATCACAACAACTCAAGGTCAGTAAATAATTCCATTGTTTCTTTTTGTTAAACACGATTGGTTGAAATAAAAGCGGAACTTTTAAAATCACAACAACTAAAGGTCAGTAAATAATTCCTTTGTTTTTTTTTGTTAAACACGATTGGTTGAAACAAAAGCAGAACTTTTAAAATCACAACAACTCAAGGTCAGTAAATAATTCCATTGTTTTTTTTATTAAACACGATTGGTTGAAATAAAAGCGGAACTTTTAAAATCACAACAACTGAAGGTCAGTAAATGATTCTTTTGTTTTTTTGTTAAACACGATTGATTGAAACAAAAGCAGAACTTTTAAAATCACAACAACTGAAGGTCAGTAAATAAATCCTTTGTTTTTTTTTTTAAACATGACTGGCTGAAACAAAAGCAGAATTTTTAAAATCACAACAACTGAAGGTCAGTAAATAATTTCATTGTTTTTTGTTAAACACGATTGGTTGAAATAAAAGCGGAACTTTTAAAATCACAACAACTCAAGGTCAGTAAATAATTCCATTGTTTTCTTTTTGTTAAACACGATTGGCTGAAATAAAAGCGGAACTTTTAAAATCACAACTGAAGGTCAGTAAATAATTCCTTTGTTTTTTTTTTGTTAAACACGATTGGCTGAAATAAAAGCGGAACTTTTAAAATCACAACAACTGAAGGTCAGTAAATGATTTCTTTGTTTTTTTTTAAACACGATTGGCTGAAACAAAAGCGAAATTCTTTAAATCACAACTCAAGGTCAGTAAATAATTCTGTTGCTTTTTTGTTAAACACGAATGGCTGAAATAAAAGCGGAACTTTTAAAATCACAACAACTGAAGGTCAGTAAATGATTCCTTTGTTTTTTTTTGTTAAACACGATTGGCTGAAATAAAAGCGGAACTTTTAAAATCACAACAACTGAAGGTCAGTAAATAATTCTGTTGTTTTTTTTTTGTTAAACACGATTGGCTGAAATAAAAGCGGAACTTTTAAAATCACAACAACTAAAGGTCAGTAAATGATTCCTTTTTTTTGTTAACCTCAATTTTTTTTTTGTTAAACACGATTGGCTGAAATAAAAGCGGAACTTTTAAAATCACAACAACGAAAGGTCAGTAAATGATTCCTTTTTTTGTTAAACCCAATTGGCTGAAATAAAAGCAGAACTGTTAAAATCACAACAACTGAAGGTCAGTAAATGATTCCTTTGTTTTTGTTTTTTTTGTTAAACACGATTGGCTGAAATAAAAGCGGAACTTTTAAAATCACAACAACTGAAAGTCAGTAAATAATTCTGTTGTTTTTTTTTGTTAAACACGATTGGCTGAAATAAAAGCGGAACTTTTAAAATCACAACAACTGAAGGTCAGTAAATAATTCCGTTGTTGTTTTTTGTTAAACACGATTGGCTGAAATAAAAGAGGAACTTTTAAAATCACAACAACTGAAGGTCAGTAAATGATTCCTTTGTTTTTTTTTTGTTAAACACGATTGGTTGAAACAAAAGTAGAACTTTTAAAATCACAACAACTCAAGGTCAGTAAATAATTCCATTGTTTTTCTTTGTTAAACACGATTGGTTGAAATAAAAGCGGAACTTTTAAAATCACAACTGAAGGTCAGTAAATAATTCCTTTGTTTTTTTTTGTTAAACACGATTGGTTGAAATAAAAGCGGAACTTTTAAAATCACAACAACTGAAGGACAGTAAATGAATCCTTTGTTTTTTTTTGTTAAACACGATTGGTTGAAACAAAAGCAGAACTTTTAAAATCACAACAACTGAAGGTCAGTAAATAATTCCATTGTTTTTTTTTATTAAACACGATTGGTTGAAATAAAAGAGGAACTTTTAAAATCACAACAACTGAAGGTCAGTAAATGATTCTTTTGTTTTTTTTGTTAAGCACGATTGATTGAAACAAAAGCAGAACTTTTAAAATCACAACAACTCAAGGTCAGTAAATAATTCCATTGTTTCTTTTTGTTAAACACGATTGGTTGAAATAAAAGCGGAACTTTTAAAATCACAACAACTCAAGGTCAGTAAATAATTCCTTTGTTTTTTTTTGTTAAACACGATTGGTTGAAACAAAAGCAGAACTTTTAAAATCACAACAACTCAAGGTCAGTAAATAATTCCATTGTTTTTTTTATTAAACACGATTGGTTGAAATAAAAGCGGAACTTTTAAAATCACAACAACTGAAGGTCAGTAAATGATTCTTTTGTTTTTTTGTTAAACACGATTGATTGAAACAAAAGCAGAACTTTTAAAATCACAACAACTGAAGGTCAGTAAATAAATCCTTTGTTTTTTTTTAAACATGACTGGCTGAAACAAAAGCAGAATTTTTAAAATCACAACAACTGAAGGTCAGTAAATAATTCCTTTGTTTTTTTTGTTAAACACGATTGGTTGAAATAAAAGCGGAACTTTTAAAATCACAACAACTGAAGGTCAGTAAATAATTCCATTGTTTTCTTTTGTTAAACACGATTGGCTGAAATAAAAGCGGAACTTTTAAAATCACAACTGAAGGTCAGTAAATAATTCCTTTTGTTTTTTTTTGTTAAACACGATTGGCTGAAATAAAAGCGGAACTTTTAAAATCACAACAACTAAGGTCAGTAAATAATTCTTTGTTTTTTTTTAAACACGATTGGCTGAAACAAAAGCGAACTCTTTAAATCACAACTCAAGGTCAGTAATAATTCTGTTGCTTTTTGTTAAACACGAATGGCTGAAATAAAAGCGGAACTTTTAAAATCACAACAACTGAAGGTCAGTAAATGATTCCTTTGTTTTTTTTTGTTAAACACGATTGGCTGAAATAAAAGCGGAACTTTAAAATCACAACAACTGAAGGTCAGTAAATAATTCTTTGTTTTTTTTGTTAAACACGATTAGCTGAAATAAAAGCGGAACTTTTAAAATCACAACAACTGAAGGTCAGTAAATGATTCCTTTTTGTTTTTTTTTTGTTAAACACGATTGGCTGAAATAAAAGCGGAACTTTTAAAATCACAACAACGAAGGTCAGTAAATGATTCCTTTTTTTTTGTTAAACCCAATTGGCTGAAATAAAAGCAGAACTGTTAAAATCACAACAACTGAAGGTCAGTAAATGATTCCTTTGTTTTTTTTTTTTGTTAAACACGATTGGCTGAAATAAAAGCGGAACTTTTAAAATCACAACAACTGAAGGTCAGTAAATAATTCCTTTGTTTTTTTTGTTAAACACGATTGGCTGAAATAAAAGCGAAACTTTTAAAATCACAACAACTGAAGGTCAGTAAATAATTCCTGTTGTTTTTTTTAAACACGATTGGCTGAAATAAAAGAGGAACTTTTAAAATCACAACAACTGAAGGTCAGTAAATGATTCCTTTGTTTTTTTTGTTAAACACGATTGGTTGAAACAAAAGTAGAACTTTTAAAATCACAACAACTGAAGGTCAGTAAATAATTCCATTGTTTTTTTTTGTTAAACACGATTGGTTGAAATAAAAGCGGAACTTTTAAAATCACAACTGAAGGTCAGTAAATAATTCCTTTGTTTTTTTTGTTAAACACGATTGGTTGAAATAAAAGCGGAACTTTTAAAATCACAACAACTGAAGGTCAATAAATGATTCCTTTGTTTTTTTGTTAAACACGATTGGCTGAAACAAAAGCAGAACTTTTAAAATCACAACAACTGAAGGTCAGTAAATAATTCCTTTGTTTTTTTTTAAACACGACTGGCTGAAATAAAAGCAGAACTTTTAAAATCACAACACTCAAGGTCAGTAAATAATTCTTTTGTTTTTTTTTAAACACGATTGGCTGAAATAAAGCGGAACTTTTAAAATCACAACAACTCAAGGTCAGTAAATAATTCCATTGTTTCTTTTTGTTACACACGATTGGTTGAAATAAAAGCAGAACTTTTAAATCACAACTGAAGGTCAGTAATAATTCCATTGTTTTTTTTGTTAAACACGATTGGTTGAAATAAAAGCGGAACTTTTAAAATCACAACAACTGAAGATCAGTAAATGATTCCTTTGTTTTTTTTGTTAAACACGATTGTTGAAACAAAAGCGAACTTTTAAAATCACAACAACTCAAGGTCAGTAAATAATTCCATTGTTTCTTTTTGTTACTCACGATTGGTTGAAATAAAAGCAGAACTTTTAAATCACAACTGAAGGTCAGTAAATAATTCCATTGTTTTTTTTTGTTAAACACGATTGGTTGAAATAAAAGCGGAACTTTTAAAATCACAACAACTGAAGATCAGTAAATGATTCCTTTGTTTTTTTTTGTTAAACACAATTGGTTGAAACAAAAGCAGAACTTTTAAAATCACAACAACTGAAGGTCAGTAAATAATTCCATTGTTTTTTGTTTTTTTTGTTAAACACAATTGGTTGAAACAAAAGCAGAACTTTTAAAATCACAACAACTGAAGGTCAGTAAATAATTCCATTGTTTTTTTTTTGTTAAACACGATTGGTTGAAATAAAAGAGGAACTTTTAAAATCACAACAACTGAAGGTCAGTAAATAATTCCTTGTTTTTTTTTGTTATGACACACAAAATTTCACTATTTAATGCCCCCTCTTCAGCCTCTTGGATATACAGTACAGATACTTCATTCAAGAAATTATGAAAAAAATTGCAAGTAAGTAACTTTTTTTTCTCTTTATCACAAACAATTTTCACTTAGCTACACGATGTAGAAATTTAATTCAAGAAATTATGAAAAAATTCTCAGTAAGTAACAATTTCTTTCTTGAAGTCAACTCTTGGACACACAATACGGAAATTTCATTCAAGAAATTATGAAAATATTTGTAAGCAAGTAACAAGCTCTTTATTGATTTCAACTCTTGAATATACAGTACAGATACTTCATTCAAGAAACGTGATTAAACACGTTTTGAAACTACATGCTATTTGCATGCCTTTCCTTGGCACCTTTCCAAAGGAGCGGGGAAGAAACGTGAATAAACATGTTTTGAAACTACATGCTATTTGCTTGCCTTTCCTTGGCACCATTCCAAACGAGTGGGGATTCCCCCACTGGTTCCTACACATTGCAAAAGACACACAAACAGAATCATAGTGAGAGAGATATCCAAAAAGTTGGGTTGATCTAGGTTTACTTAGAGTGGCGCGCCACTCTAGGGGTGAAGAGGGGGGCATTAAATAGTGAAATTTTGTGTGTCATAACAAAAAAAAACAAGGAATTATTTACTGACCTTCAGTTGTTGTGATTTTAAAAGTTCCGCTTTTATTTCAACCAATCGTGTTTAACAAAAAAAAACAATGGAATTATTTACTGACCTTCAGTTGTTGTGATTTTAAAAGTTCTGCTTTTGTTTCAACCAATTGTGTTTAACAAAAAAAAACAATGGAATTATTTACTGACCTTCAGTTGTTGTGATTTTGAAAGTTCTGCTTTTGTTTCAACCAATTGTGTTTAACAAAAAAAACAAAGGAATCATTTATTGATCTTCAGTTGTTGTCATTTTAAAAGTTCCGCTTTATTTAACCGATCGTGTTTAACAAAAAAAAACAATGGAATTATTTGCTGACCTTCAGTTGTTGTGATTTTAAAAGTTCTGCTTTTGTTTCAACCAATTGTGTTTAACAAAAAAAAACAATGGAATTATTTACTGACCTTCAGTTGTTGTGATTTTAAAAGTTCTGCTTTTGTTTCAGCCAGTCGTGTTTAAAAAAAAACAGTGAACCTAGATCAACCCAACTTTTTGGATATCTCTCTCACTATGATTCTGTTTGTGTGTCTTTTGCAATGTGTAGGAACCAGTGGGGAATCCCCACTCGTTTGGAATGGTGCCAAGGAAAGGCAAGCAAATAGCATGTAGTTTCAAAACGTGTTTAATCACATTTCTTCCCCGCTCCTTTGAAAGTGCAAGGAAAGGCTGCAAATAGCATGTAGTTTCAAAACGTGTTTAATCACGTTTCTTGAATGAAGTTTCTGTACTGTATATTCAAGGGTTGAAATCAATAAAGAGCTTGTTACTTACTTACAAATATTTTCATAATTTCTAGAATAAAATTTCCGTATTGTGTGTCCAAGAGTTGACTTCAAGAAAGAAAATGTTACTTACTGAGAATTTTTTCATAATTTCTTGAATTAAATTTCTACATCGTGTAGCTAAGTGAAAATTGTTTGTGATAAAGAGAAAAAAAAGTTACTTACTTGCAATTTTTTTCATAATTTCTTGAATAAATTATCTGTACTGTATATCCAAGAGGTGAAGAGGGGGCATTAAATAGTGAAATTTGTGTGTCATAACAAAAAAAACAAGGAATTATTTACTGACCTTCAGTTGTTGTGATTTTAAAAGTTCCTCTTTTATTTCAACCAATCGTGTTTAACAAAAAAAAACAATGGAATTATTTAAGACCTTCAGTTGTTGTGATTTTAAAAGTTCTGCTTTTGTGTCAACCAATTGTGTTTAACAAAAAAAAAACAATGGAATTATTTACTGACCTTCAGTTGTTGTGATTTTAAAAGTTCTGCTTTTGTTTCAACCAATTGTGTTTAACAAAAAAAACAAAGGAATCATTTACTGATCTTCAGTTGTTGTGATTTTAAAAGTTCCGCTTTTATTTCAACCAATCGTGTTTAACAAAAAAAAACAATGGAATTATTTACTGACCTTCGGTTGTGATTTAAAAGTTCTGCTTTTATTTCAACCAATCGTGAGTAACAAAAAGAAACAATGGAATTATTTACTGACCTTGAGTTGTTGTGATTTTAAAAGTTCCGCTTTTGTTTCAGCCAGTCGTGTTTAAAAAAAAAACAAAGAATTATTTACTGACCTTGAGTTGTTGTGATTTTAAAAGTTCTGCTTTTGTTTCAGCCAGTCGTGTTTAAAAAAACAAAAGAATTATTTACTGACCTTCAGTTGTTGTGATTTTAAAAGTTCTGCTTTTGTTTCAACCAATCGTGTTTAACAAAAAAAACAAAGGAATCATTTACTGACCTTCAGTTGTTGTGATTTTAAAAGTTCCGCTTTTATTTCAACCAATCGTGTTTAACAAAAAAAACAAAGGAGTTATTTACTGACCTTCAGTTGTGATTTTAAAAGTTCCGCTTTTATTTCAACCAATCGTGTTTAACAAAAAAAAATGGAATTATTTACTGACCTTCAGTTGTTGTGATTTTAAAAGTTCCTCTTTTATTTCAGCCAATCGTGTTTAACAAAAAACAACAACGGAATTATTTACTGACCTTCAGTTGTTGTGATTTTAAAAGTTCCGCTTTTATTTCAGCCAATCGTGTTTAACAAAAAAAAACAACGGAATTATTTACTGACTTTCAGTTGTTGTGATTTTAAAAGTTCCGCTTTTATTTCAGCCAATCGTGTTTAACAAAAAAAACAAAAACAAAGGAATCATTTACTGACCTTCAGTTGTTGTGATTTTAACAGTTCTGCTTTTATTTAAGCCAATTGGGTTTAACAAAAAAAAAGGAATCATTTACTGACCTTTAGTTGTTGTGATTTTAAAATTTCCGCTTTTATTTCAGCCAATCGTGTTTAACAAAAAATTGGGTTTAACAAAAAAAAAGGAATCATTTACTGACCTTTAGTTGTTGTGATTTTAAAAGTTCCGCTTTTATTTCAGCCAATCGTGTTTAACAAAAAAAACAACGGAATTATTTACTGACCTTCAGTTGTTGTGATTTTAAAAGTTCCGCTTTTATTTCAGCCAATCGTGTTTAACAAAAAAAAACAAAGGAATCATTTACTGACCTTCAGTTGTTGTGATTTTAAAAGTTCCGCTTTTATTTCATCCAATCGTGTTTAACAAAAAAAACAACGGAATTATTTACTGACCTTGAGTTGTGATTTAAAGAGTTTCGCTTTTGTTTCAGCCAATCGTGTTTAAAAAAAACAAAGAAATTATTTACTGACCTTAGTTGTTTTGATTTTAAAAGTTCCGCTTTTATTTCAGCCAATCGTGTTTAACAAAAAAAAACAAAAGGAATTATTTACTGACCTTCAGTTGTGATTTTAAAAGTTCCGCTTTTATTTCAGCCAATCGTGTTTAACAAAAAGAAAACAATGGAATTATTTACTGACCTTGAGTTGTTGTGATTTTAAAAGTTCCGCTTTTATTTCAACCAATCGTGTTTAACAAAAAAAAACAAAGGAATTATTTACTGACCTTCAGTTGTTGTGATTTTAAAAATTCTGCTTTTGTTTCAGCCAGTCATGTTTAAAAAAAAAACAAAGGATTTATTTACTGACCTTCAGTTGTTGTGATTTTAAAAGTTCTGCTTTTGTTTCAATCAATCGTGTTTAACAAAAAAAAACAAAAGAATCATTTACTGACCTTCAGTTGTTGTGATTTTAAAAGTTCCGCTTTCATTTCAACCAATCGTGTTTAATAAAAAAAACAATGAAATTATTTACTGACCTTGAGTTGTTGTGATTTTAAAAGTTCTGCTTTTGTTTCAACCAATCGTGTTTAACAAAAAAAAAACAAAGGAATCATTTACTGACCTTGAGTTGTTGTGATTTTAAAAGTTCCGCTTTTATTTCAACCAATTGTGTTTAACAAAAAAAACAATGGAATTATTTACTGACCTTGAGTTGTTGTGATTTTAAAAGTTCTGCTTTTGTTTCAATCAATCGTGCTTAACAAAAAAAACAAAAGAATCATTTACTGACCTTCAGTTGTTGTGATTTTAAAAGTTCCTCTTTTATTTCAACCAATCGTGTTTAATAAAAAAAAACAATGGAATTATTTACTGACCTTCAGTTGTTGTGATTTTAAAAGTTCTGCTTTTGTTTCAACCAATCGTGTTTAACAAAAAAAACAAAGGATTCATTTACTGTCCTTCAGTTGTTGTGATTTTAAAAGTTCCGCTTTTATTTCAACCAATCGTGTTTAACAAAAAAAAACAAAGGAATTATTTACTGACCTTCAGTTGTGATTTTAAAAGTTCCGCTTTTATTTCAACCAATCGTGTTTAACAAAGAAAAACAATGGAATTATTTACTGACCTTGAGTTGTTGTGATTTTAAAAGTTCCACTTTTATTTCAACCAATTGTGTGTTAACAAAAAATTTATAAAAGTTCCGCTTTTATTTCAGCTAATCGTGTTTAACAAAAAAAACAACGGAATTATTTACTGACCTTCAGTTGTTCTGATTTTAAAAGTTCCGCTTTTACTCCAAAATTGACCCCCCTCCCCTGCTCTCAGAAATGGGGGAACGAAGGGCTTCTGAGCCTTCCCCTTGAGGCAGATCCCATTTATTTCCGATTCTGAGTATTTTTGGTTTTCCCTCCAAAATTGACCCCCCTCCCCTGCCCTCAGAAATGGGGGAATGAAGGGCCTCTGAGCCTTCCCCTTGAGGCAGATCCCGTTTATTTTCGATTCTGAGTATTTTTGATTTTCCCTCCAAAATTGATCCCCCTCCCCTGCCCTCAGAAATGGGGGAACGAAGGGCCTCTGAGCCTTCCCCTTGAGGCAGATCCCATTTATTTTCGATTCTGAGTATTTTTGGTTTTCCCTCCAAAATTGACTCCCCCCCTCCCCTGTCCTCAGAAATGGGGGAATGAAGGGCCTCTGAGCCTTCCCTTGAGGCAGATCCCATTTATTTTCGATTCTGAGTATTTTTGGTTTTCCCTCCAAAATTGACCCTCCCCCCCTGCCCTCAGAAATGGGGGAACGAAGGGCCTCTGAGCCTTCCCCTTGAGGCAGATCCCATTTATTTTCGATTCTGAGTATTTTTGGTTTTCCCTCCAAAATTGACCCCCCCCCCCTTGCCCTCAGAAATGGGGGAACGAAGGGCCTCTGAGCCTTCCCCTTGAGGCAGATCCCATTTATTTTCGATTCTGAGTATTTTCGGTTTTCCCTCCAAAATTGACCCCCCCCCTCCCCTGCCCTCGGAAATGAGGGAACGAAGGGCCTCTGAGCCATCCCCTTGAGGCAGATCCCATTTATTTTCGATTCTGAGTATTTTGATTTTCCCTCCAAAATTGACCCCCCCCCCTCCCCTGCCCTCAGAAATGGGGGAACGAAGGGAACGTTAAACTATTTTAAATTGACAACACTGTCCAAACATCACATGTGTATTATACAGTACACAATCACCCCATCTCCCCCAAAACACTTTTCAGCCATTTCTAGTTAAAAATTTTTATTTCAAGTAAATCCTTAATAGGATCAAATTCACGAATCCTACACTCCAATTCGCAAATCTCATTACCCCTTTTTAAATGTCAATCAAACAATTCTGATTGTAGTGTCCAAGTTTTTAATAACAAAGCCTACACACATGTACACACTATGCTTTCAAAAACCAGTCTGGTTGAAAAACTTGGAGTTGAAACAAATTTGCGCGGGAAATCCCCCGTTCATACTGTTATCTTTTTTGCAATGTCTAGGAACAGGCGGGGAATTCCCCACTCGTTTGGAATGGTACCAACAGGACATAAGCAAATAGCACATAGTTTTATAACGTGTTTAATCAAGTGTAGTTTTAAGAATGTGTATGTGAACTCATGACCTACATTCATTGTGTAATTGACAACAAAAACAGAAAAAAAAACCTGTTTGACCCAATTATATTATTATGACCAAATAACTAGTCTGGTAATCTGCCATGGAAAGGTGCCATGGAACGTAAAGGCCCAGAAACTTATAGTTGACCCAGAAACTTGTCTGCTTGACCCAGAAACATGTCTGGTTGGCCTGGAAACTTGTCTGGTAGGTTTTGTATAATTCCATATTCAATTGACAACAGTAGCAATATTCAGCCTGGTAATCTGCCATGGAAAGGTGCCAGGGAACGTAAGGGACCAGAAATGGTACCTCTTACCCTACTTATATTATTGTAGTTTCTGAGACTTGTAGTCTACTTGGGACAGCCAGTCCCAGTAGAATCTCTATATCTGGAATATTATATGTAAATTGAATAAAAGTATTGTATTTTAGACAACCTCTCTACGATCTACCTTTAGCCCCTCGAACATACCCAGTCGGTACGCCTCATTAGTTCGGTCATAGCCTAAGGCACGCTACCAAAGTTTAATTAGCTTAGGGCCAGAGTTTATCTCCCCTGTAAAGGGAGAATAAAAGCATCTACGACTACAACACCCAAATCCCATAAAATACAATTCACAACACAAGTCACGATACGCGCAGAAACTTTTTTGACTGTAGCACCGAAAATCGTTGTGTAGCACGCAAATATGGGCAGCTTTATCACTTTAGGAACTGACTGCAGTGGCAACCCTGGACGCTTCCCGTGTTTTTCGCCCAGATTTATGGTTGCCACACTTAGTAAAATTTTACCAAATTTAGTAAAAACGGACCTCAGTTAGTAAATTTTCTAAATCGAGGTCAGATTTAGTAAATTTTTGAAAATGTTTTTATATTTAGTAAGTTTTTTCGTAAATTTACCAGAAAAGGAAGTGTTCGGCCCAAAACAATGCTAGAATCATCTGAGGTTTTGTCTTGACGGCAGTTTCTTGTTTTTTGGGCATTAAAACTACCGATAGCAGTAAACTGCTGTCTACTCAAACAGTAAATTACCGAGTATTATATGGAGCTGCACAAAACAACAGAAGGATCGATGCATTCAAGGTTCTTGAGTGCTTCATCGGTGCCAGGACAGCATCCCGTAAGGATATGGCAAGAAAAAGCCGTCAAGTAAAGACAAGGTGTACTAGGTGGGGAGTCGCTCGCAATCTATTTCAAGTAGAATCTTTTCTCCCAGTAAGATACTGTAAGAGCGGTGAGACAACTATTGCCAATTTGAATTCACTTCTTGCAAGCGCAAACGGACAACTGCCATCCGACTCGTTCAAGTCTGCAAGAAGTGATTTGAACAAACAGGACAGTCGTTTATCGATCGGTGAAAATTCACAGAAAGTTGTTGTTTCTCTTTCTCCAACTGTCGCGCCCGATCTCTATGGAATAAAAATAGTCTAGTAACAGACTTATGAAGGAGTCATAAAAAAGAGACCCTTCAAGGTGGATACTGCACAAGCCCACTTCTACCCTCAACCAATCAGAAGTAGCTCCACGCTTTTTAGGGAAAAAATATTACGCTTCCCGTAACTCCAACGAAGCGATGCTGTCAGCGCATAAATAGAGTGAAAAGCGGCAGCAGTAGGTTTATTTGAAGGAAAACGAAAGAAAAGAGGAAAAGACAGAGAAAAGACGAAAGAGAAGAAAGAAAAAGAAAATAAAGATAGCATAAATTCTATTGATTATCCTCGTATAGTAAAATTCGGTACTTAATGGGGCGCTTGCGGCGGTAGCCGGACGCGCAAAAATTTTTTTGAGCATTTAGTAAAAACAAATGCGATTTAGTAAATTTTTCCTCTCAGATTTAGTAAATTATTCCAAGCCAGGGTGCCAATACTGTCCAGATTTCTCCAGATATCAATTTAGAGCTGGATCGACTCTGGCTGAGCTTACAGAGTCACACCATTGACCCTCGTCCCAAACCAAATAATGAGGGATACCAAGACTCGAATCCCTGTCCTGAAGATTTCAAGTCTGGACCTCTAACCACTCGGCTAGGACGGCTCAAGCAATTGACATTATTATTATTATTAACAAGTAGGTCACAAAACAAACAACATACAAATCTCCATATAATGCTAACAAAACAAAACTGCATATAATACCAACAATATCAAAATAGGTCCCGACGCATATTAGCGTGTTTGGGATGACCCAAATAAAAGAACACTTCAACTACTTATACACTAATACATTTCCTCGGGGAAATAGAACTCTCTGACTCCTCCTCCCCTCCCCCACCCTACTAAACAATTAATCAACATCCTAAGGATAATAAATTTTTATTTTTACAGGGAACTTAAAGAAATCCCACACTCATACTCTATGATTCATCATGCTTCCTTTCATATACCGACAATAACCTCAATCAACACACAAGAAAACTTTTTCTCTTTTAACATTCACAAGCATACACTCACTCCCAGACCAATCACCTAATCAGTGTCTACAATACTGGTTAAAACAAATACATCGCAAAGAAGCACGAAATTCCTCAAGAGCCTTCTTACCTTTTACTTCCGCCGGAAGCCTGTTCCATACTTCAGGACCAATATACCTAATAGACAATTTAGATCTGGTAGTAACTGGAACCGGCGTTGTAACCAATTCAACATTTCAACATTTCTAGTTTCATAACTATGTTCCCTTTCATTATAAAGTTCCGAAAAACATGCAGGTAACAAATTAGAAAAAATTTATACATAAACAAATTTACATAAAATTTAACCAAACCAAAAAATGGTAAAATTTTTATTTGGTGATACCTCGATCTTACCGAATTCTGGGACAAGTCAATGGTCAAAACTCTTACAGGTTTATTTTGTAACACACGGAGCGGATACAAATGGCAACTGAACGTCGGCGACCAAACTTTATTTCTTTACTTTATTTCTACTCGTTTTAGGGTTTAACACGAATTTTCACTTTTTTTTTGAAAAATTCCTCTTTTGGAGGACATCTTATTAGGATATCTTTTGGAATAATAGGAATCCACATCAAGGCAATATGCCGTAAGACAAAGGACTTTATCAAAACAATGCTGAAAATTTTGGACAATTGTCAAGTCTCTATTTTCAAATGAAGACCTACCTACTTTCCTTATTTTTCTTAGATCAATCGTCCTGGAAGCTCCAACATTAGTTTGCCAGTAAATCAACGACCGTCCCGAAAGAATAGCAACATCACTGAAAAATGGTCCAGAGATACCTTCCTAAAATAATGTAAAAATTGTGTGTGTCGAAAACAAATAAATGTAACAGTATGAACGTTGAAAATTAATTTTAATTTCCCTATTAATTACTACACAAGACAGGAGGCAATGATACTCAAGGGGGACCTGTCTGACTTGAACACCAAATAAATGCAGATATAGTTTTAAAATTGGCAAACTTAGTACAGTAAAACCTTTCAAGATTTTTTTTTTTACTTTACTTTCTCAAAGTGCCTGCAGGAGCAGAAACCCTTTTGTGGAATATATGAATCCTGAACCTAAAATTTATTACAAAGGTCTTTCAGGAAATGGAATAAATTGAGCTTCGTCAATACTTGTTTTTTAAGTTTATCCTCCTCCTCTGCTTGCAAAGTATTTTTTAGCCACACCCCTCGGAGCTCGATCTGTGTGTACTTATAACTATATTCATTGCAGTAAAATTAAAAATTTTGCTCCCTCTCAAAGCATTAATTAATCCTTACTCTTTACCATTTTGCTTCCTCTTTTTCTGAGCTTTTTATATCATTTTTTCTAACTTTGTTGTTTTTTTCATTTTTGCTATTGCCGTCTACAATTTGGTTTAGCTTTCTGGCAGGTTTTTTAAATATGTGTTATCAAATACAGAATGAATTTGTGTGCATGATAAAAATAAATGCTTTCGATAAAGAAATTAGGGACACAAGAAAACCAAAGTTAATTTGTAATAGAATACAAACAAACACTGGTAAAAAAAGGGTTATATAAAAAAAAAGATAAAAATGTCGCCGGGCCCGAATAGAACAAATATTTAATTAACACATTTCACAAAAGAACACATTTCAAGAGCGTGAATTATATCATTTCCGCCACAGGAGTGGTTGTTCGTCATAGTATTTATGACGTATACAAACTTGCAAAAGAAACATAACTAAGCATAAAATACCAAGTGTCATGAGTCTATTTACAAAAGAAGTTTCATATACCTATAGGACAATAACGTAAATTAACAATTGATCAAAATGAACAAATTGGACAATCAAAGTAGACAAGATCAAGAGGATGACCCGACAAATTTAAATTCACAATAGGCGAACATGAACAACCTAGACCATGAAATGTGACAAGGCCAATCCGAGCAGTTAAGGCAAAGGGGATTAAAAAATGTCTGAAGTAATGATAAACGAAAATGAAGAACAAAGAAATATGTGGTTAGAATACTTGCAACAATGACAATTGCAACGATTCAAAAACGAAAGTGAGGAACAAAGGAATATGCGGTTAGAAGATAAGCGGGAGTGACAATTACAACGAGCCAAAAACAAAAGTGAAGAACAAAGAAATATGCCGCTAAAAGATAAGCGGCAGCAAGAATTACAACGAGTCGAAAGCGACAGTGAAGAAAAAAGAAATATGCAGCCACAAGGCATGCGACAACGAAGATCAAACGAATCAAAAATAAAAGTGAAGAACAAAGAAATATGGGGTTAGAAGATAAGCGACACCGACAATCACAACGAATAAGAAACGAAAGTGACACCTCATGACTCAAACTAAAGAATAACGTGATAATTACGGTAATGTGTAATTAGAGAACAAATATACACAAGCGTGCCGTGAAAGTGAAGAAAAAAAGAAATATACGGTTACAAGACATGCGACAACAAGAATTAGAACGTATCAAAAACGAAGTTGAAGACAATGAAATATGCGGTTAGATCAGACTGTTTCAAAAACGAAAGTGAAGAGCGAAAAATTGCGCGGTTAGAAGACATGCGAAAGCGAGTATCAGAACGAGTCAAAAATGAAAGTGAAGAATAAAGAAATATTAGGTTAGAAGAGCAACACCGTCGCAATCTTCGACGCCAACAAACTATAGCACAAAACCCAGAACAAACCTACAAAAGATACTGGAAACTACACAAGTGTTAATTTCAACTCACTGGGACCCTTCAACGCTGTATGTATTCACATTGGAGCCCTCCGTTTTCCCGAGGAATAAGTGGAAACAAAGGTGATTCAGTGGGAGATCGTTGCTTGCTGGGTCGAATCGCATTGCCACCTCAACAATTTCTAAATGAATTGGTTTGCCTTTTTTAAGACCTCACCTGCTCTCTAAAGAGTTCTACACACGATTCCGAAACTTGAACTCATGTTTCGCTTTAGCTTCATTCAACGTAGGTGATGATAGAACCATCAATAGTCATAATGTATCCAGCTTCAAAGTAACTGGCAAATTTATAACAAAATCATTGAGCGACACATCCATTACAAACCCCTAAAGCCAATGTTGAACCATATTTTATTATTTTTTTTCATTTTTATTAAAAATATACCTGTTTCTTTTATCTTTTATCTCACTGTTAGTAGTGTGTATGTGCACAGTTTCAATTACACATGAAAATATACATTGAAATTGCTTGTTGTTTTCAATTACACATGAAAAAATACATTGAATTGCGCAAGAAAAACCCATGGTAGTGTCATTAAACTCACGTGTGAATACTTTAAAAGTTGGCACACTATAATGGGTGTTATGAAACTAAAGTCGAGGTTTTTTTAAACTTGGCAATGTATAATGTAGTCAAGCATGTTTTGAGAGTTTGGTCGTAATAATATAATTTAAAGCAGGTTTGTTTCTGTTTTTGTTGTCGATTGCACAATGAATGTACGTCATGAATTCACGTGTACATTCTTAAAAAAAAAACTGGTGTGATATAAAGAACCCACATTTTTAATTGTTTGATTGACGCGTTTGGGGAGATTATGTTCCTTGGCACCTTTTCAGAGCATGTACTTATGGATACCTTTCCAAGCAAGATGGTTAAACATGCTTTTACAATCGGAAATGTTTGACTAACATTTGCAAAAACGGGGTAATGGGATTTGCGAATTGGAGGAGATGGGGTGATTGTTGTACTGTATAATACACAAGTGATGTTTTGGAGAGTATTGTCAATTTAAAATAGTTTAGAAATAAAAAAAAATTAACAAGAAATGGCTGAAAAGTGTTTTGAGGGAGATGGGTTGCATGGAGGGTTGAGTTGCAGGAGGATTCAGTTAAAGGGGGTACAGTTACACGGGGGTTTAGTTAAATGGGGTCGAGTTGCACGAGGGTTCAGTAGCACGAGGGTTCAGTAGCACGGAGGTTCAGTTGTACGGGGTTTCGGTTATACAGGGGTTAAGTTACATGGGGGGTTCAGTTGCACGGGGTTTTTTCAGTTTTTAGAGTTATGGTTACTTTCAGACGAGCTGCACTTTACTTTCCCCTTGTTTCCCAAAAACTGTTTAAAATTAGGGTTTTGTTTTTGTAGTTGTTTTCGTTTTTGCTTTATTGTTCGACTTGATAGGAAATTCTGAAACCGGATGGTCGTTGAAATTTCTTAATAACTAAAGATTTTGTTTTTTCTTCTAATGGGCTTAATATTCTCAAGGTTTTAGCTTTTGACGGATAACATTAAACCTAATGAAATTTACGTATTTGGAATCAGCGTATAAAGCCAATCATTTTCATGTATCTATAATTATTAAAATTCTGTTTTTAGAGTTATGGTTACTTTCGGACGAGTTGCACTTTACTTTCCCCTTGTTTCCCAAAAACTGTTTAAAATTAGGGTTTTTTTTGTAGTTGTTTTCGTTTTTGCTTTATTGTTCGACTTGATAGGAATTCTGAAACTGGATGGTCGTTGAAATTTCTTAATAACTAAAGATTTTGTTTTTCTTCTAAAGGGCTTAATATTCTCAAAGTTTTAGCTTTTGGCGGATAACATTAAACCTAAGGAAATTTATGTATTTGGAATCAGCGTATAAAGGCAATCATTTTCATGTATCTATAATTGTTAAAATTCTGTTTTTAGAGTTATGGTTACTTTCGGACGAGTTGCACTTTACTTTCACCTTGTTTCCCAAAAACTGTTTAAAATTAGGGTTTTTTTTGTAGTTGTTTTCGTTTTTGCTTTATTGTTCGACTTGATAGGAATTCTGAAACCGGATGGTCGTTGAAATTTCTTAATAACTAAAGATTTTGTTTTTCTTCTAAAGGGCTTAATATTCTCAAAGTTTTAGGTTTTGGCGGATAACATTAAACCCAAGGAAATTTATGTATTTGGAATCAGCGTATAAAGCCAATCATTTTCATGTATCTATAATTATTAAAATTCTGTTTTTAGAGTTATGGCTACTTTCGGACGAGTTGCACTTTACTTTCACCTTGTTTCCCAAAAACTGTTTAAAATTAGGGTTTTTTTGTAGTTGTTTTCGTTTTTGCTTTATTGTTCGACTTGATAGGAATTCTGAAACAGGATGATCGTTGAAATTTCTTAATGACTAAAGATTTTGTTTTTTCTTCTAAAGGGCTTAATATTCTCAAGGTTTTAGCTTTTGGCGGATACATTAAACCTAAGGAAATTTATGTATTTGGAATCAGTGTATAAAGCCAATCATTTTCATGTATCTATAATTATTAAAATTCTGTTTTTAGAGTTATGGTTACTTTCGGACGAGTTGCACTTTACTTTCACCTTGTTTCCCAAAAAACTGTTTAAAATTAGGGTTTTTTTTGTAGTTGTTTTCGTTTTTGCTTTATTGTTCGACTTGATAGGAATTCTGAAACAGGATGGTCGTTGAAATTTCTTAATGACTAAAGATTTTGTTTTTTCTTCTAAAAGGCTTAATATTCTCAAGGTTTTAGCTTTTGACGGATAACATTAAACCTAAGGAAATTTATGTATTTGGAATCAGCGTATAAAAGCCAATCATTTTCATGTATCTATAATTATTAAAATTCTGTTTTTAGAGTTATGGTTACTTTCGGACGAGTTGCACTTTACTTTCACCTTGTTTCCCAAAAACTGTTTAAAATTAGGGTTTTTTTGTAGTTGTTTTCGTTTTTGCTTTATTGTTCGACTTGATAGGAATTCTGAAACTGGATGGTCGTTGAAATTTCTTAATGACTAAAGATTTTGTTTTTCTTCTAAAAGGCTTAATATTCTCAAGGTTTTAGCTTTTGACGGATAACATTAAACCTAAGGAAATTTATGTATTTGGAATCAGCGTATAAAGACAATCATTTTTATGTATCTATCATTATTAAAATTCTGTTTTTAGAGTTATGGTTACTTTCGGACGAGTTGCACTTTACTTTCACCTTGTTTCCCAAAAACTGTTTAAAATTAGGGTTTTTTTGTAGTTGTTTTCGTTTTTGCTTTATTGTTCGACTTGATAGGAATTCTGAAAGAGGATGGTCGTTGAAATTTCTTAATGACTAAAGATTTTGTTTTTCTTCTAAAAGGCTTAATATTCTCAAGGTTTTAGCTTTTGACGGATAACATTAAACCTAAGGAAATTTATGTATTTGGAATCAGCGTATAAAGCCAATCATTTTCATGTATCTATAATTATTAAAATTCTGTTTTTAGAGTTATGAATACTTTCGGACGAGTTCCACTTTACTTTCACCTTGTTTCCCAAAAACTGTTTAAAGTTAGGGTTTTTTTTGTAGTTGTTTTCGTTTTTGCTTTATTGTTCGACTTGATAGGAATTCTGAAAGAGGATGGTCGTTGAAATTTCTTAATGACTAAAGATTTTGTTTTTCTTCTAAAAGGCTTAATATTCTCAAGGTTTTAGCTTTTGACGGATAACATCAAACCTAAGGAAATTTATGTATTTGGAATCAGCGCATAAAGCCAATCATTTTCATGTATCTATAATTATTAAAATTCTGTTTTTAGAGTTATGGTTACTTTCGGCCGAGTTGCACTTTACTTTCACCTTGTTTCCCAAAAACTGTTTAAAGTTAGGGTTTTTTTGTAGTTGTTTTCGTTTTTGCTTTATTGTTCGACTTGATAGGAATTCTGAAACAGGATGGTCGTTGAAATTTCTTAATGACTAAAGATTTTGTTTTTCTTCTAAAAGGCTTAATATTCTCAAGGTTTTAGCTTTTGACGGATAACATTAAACCTAAGGAAATTTATGTATTTGGAATCAGCGTATAAAGCCAATCATTTTCATGTATCTATAATTATTAAAATTCTGTTTTTAGAGTTATGGTTACTTTCGGACGAGTTGCACTTTACTTTCACCTTGTTTCCCAAAAACTGTTTAAAATTAGGGTTTTTTTGTAGTTGTTTTCGTTTTTGCTTTATTGTTCGACTTGATAGGAATTCTGAAACTGGATGGTCGTTGAAATTTCTTAATAACTAAAGATTTTGTTTTTCTTCTAAAGGGCTTAATATTCTCAAGGTTTTTAGATTTTGGCGGATAACATTAAACCTAAGGAAATTTATGTATTTGGAATCAGCGTATAAAGCCAATCATTTTCATGTATCTATAATTATTAAAATTCTGTTTTTAGAGTTATGGTTACTTTCGGACGAGTTGCACTTTACTTTTGAATTCACCTCTTGGATACACAATACAGAAATTTCATTAAAGAAATTATGAAAAAATTGTAAGTAAGTAGCAAATTCTTTCTTGAATTCACCTGCTGGATAAACAAAAAGATATTTCGTTCAAGAAATTATGACAAAATTCTAAGTAAGTAACAAACTCTTTATTGTTTTCACGACTTAGATACACGATGTAGAAATTTAATGCAAGAAATTATGAAAAAATTCTCAGTAAGTAACAATTTCTTTCTTGAAGTCAACTCTTGGATACACAATACGGAAATTTCATTCAAGAAAATTGTGAAAATATTTGTAAGTAAGTAACAAGCTCTTTATTGATTTCACCTCTTGGATATACAGTAGAGATACTTCATTCAAAAAATTATGAAAAAATCGCAAGTAAGTAACAAACTCTTTGTTGTTTTCACCTCTTGGATATACAATACGGAAATTTCATTCAATAAATTATGAAAAAATTGTAAGCAAGTAACAAACTCTTTCCTGAAGTCACCTCATGGATACACAATGCAGAAACTTCATTTAAGAAACTGTGAAAAAATTGTAAGTAAGTAAGTAACAAATCCTTTCTTGAATTCGCCTCTTGGATAAACAAAAAAGTCATTTCATTCAAGAAATTATGACAAAATTCTAAATAAGTAACAAACCCTTTCTTGAATTCGCCATTGGGTTGCACAATACAGGAATTTAATTCAGGAAACTATGAAAAACATTGCAAACAAACTCTTTCTTGAACTCACTTCCTGGACAGACAATACAGCAATTTCACTCAAGAAATTATGAAAAAATTGTAAGTAAGTAGCAAACTGTTTCTTGAATTCTCCTCCTGGATGCACAATACAGATATTTCATTCAGGAAATTATAAAAAAAAATTGTAAGTAAGTAACAAAGATTACGTGCGCGCACGTAACCTCGTCTAAATTAACCTTAAAAATGAAATAAAGCTATGTCGACTTTGCATGTCTCTCTCACTATGTATACGCCGTCGCAGTGTGTAACCAATCACCAATCAAGTTATCGTATATTGAGCAAACTCCTCTGTCTCTGATTGGCCCCTGAAAATGGGGTGTTGTCTTAAAAACCAGTCTGGTTGAAAACGTGGAGTTGAAACAAACTTGTGTGGGGAATCCCCGTTCGTACTGCTCACTTTTGTGCAATGTGTAGGAACTATTGGGGAATCCCCGCCCGTTTGGAAAGGTACCAAGGAAAGGCAAGCAAATAGCATGTAGTTTCAAAACGTGTGTAATCACGTGTAGAGATCCTATAGAATGAAATTTCTGTATTGTGCATGCAAACGGCGAATTCAAGAATGATGTTTTTTACTTACTTATAATTTCGTCATAATTTCTTGAATGAAATGTCTTTTTTTTGTATCCAAGAGGTGAAATCAATAAAGAGTTTGTTACTTACTTTCCTTTTTTCTTATAATTTCTTTAATAAAATATCCGTATTGTGTATCCAAGAGGGGACTTCAAGAAAGAGATTGTTACTTACCTGGAATTTTCTCATAATTTCTTGAATGAAATTTCCGTATCGTATTGCGTATCCAAGAGGGGACTTCAAGAAAGAGATTGTTACTTACTTAGAATTTTCTCATAATTTCTTGAATGATATTTCCGTATTGGGTATCCAAGAGGTGTATTCAAGAAAGAGTTTGTTACTTACTTACAATTTTTTTTATAATTTCTTGAATGAAATATCTGTATTGTGCATCCAGGAGGAGAATTCAAGAAACAGTTTGCTACTTACTTACAATTTTTTCATAATTTCTTGAGTGAAATTGCTGTATTGTCTGTCCAGGAAGCGAGTTCAAGAAAGAGTTTGTTTGCAATGTTTTTCATAGTTTCCTGAATTAAATTCCTGTATTGTGCAACCCAATGGCGAGTTCAAGAAAGGGTTTGTTACTTATTTAGAATTTTGTCATAATTTCTTGAATGAAATGACTTTTTTGTTTATCCAAGACGCGAATTCAAGAAAGAATTTGTTACTTACTTACTAACAATTTTTTCACAGTTTCTTAAATGAAGTTTCTGCATTGTGTATCCAAGAGGTGACTTCAGGAAAGAGTTTGTTACTTGCTTACAATTTTTTCATAATTTATTGAATGAAATTTCCGTATTGTATATCCAAGAGGTGAAAACAATAAAGAGTTTGTTACTTACTTGCGATTTTTTCATAATTTCTTGAATGAAGTATCTCTACTGTATATCCAAGAGGTGAAATCAATAAAGAGTTTGTTACTTACTTACAAATATTTTCATAATTTCTTGAATGAAATTTCCGTATTGTGCATCCAAGAGTTGACTTCAAGAAAGAAATTGTTACTTACTGAGAATTTTTTCATAATTTCTTGAATTAAATTTCTACATCGTGTATCTAAGTCGTGAAAACAATAAAGAGTTTGTTACTTACTTAGAATTTTGTCATAATTTCTTGAACGGAATGTCTTTTTGTTTATCCAGCAGGTGAATTCAAGAAAGAATTTGCCACTTACTTACAATTTTTTCATAATTTCTTTAATGAAATTTATGTAGTGTGTATCCAAGAGGTGACTTCAAGAAAGAATTTGTTACTTACTTACTAACAATTTTTTCATGGTTTCTTAAATGAAGTTTCTGCATTGTGTATCCAAGAGGTGACTTAAGGAAAGAGTTTGTTACTTGCTTACAATTTTTTCATAATTTATTAAATAAAATTTCTGCATTGTGTATCCAAGAGGTAACTTCAAGAAAGAGTTTGTTACTTACTTAGAATTTTGTCATAATTTCTTGAATGAAATGTCTTTTTTATTTATCCAGGAGGCGAATTCAAGAAAGAATTTGCTACTTACTTACAATTTTTGATAATTTCTTAAATGAAATTTCTGCATTGTGTATCCAAGAGGTGACTTCAAGAAAGAGTTTGCTACTTACTTACAATTTTTTTTCATAATTTCCTTAATTAAATTTCTGTATTGTGTATCCAAGAGGTGAATTCAAAAGTAAAGTGCAACTCGTCCGAAAGTAACCATAACTCTAAAAACAGAATTTTAATAATTATAGATACATGAAATGATTGGCTTTATACGCTGATTCCAAATACATAAATTTCCTTAGGTTTAATGTTATCCGTCAAAAGCTAAAACCTTGAGAATATTAAGCCTTTTAGAAGAAAAACAAAATCTTTAGTCATTAAGAAATTTCAACGACCATCCTCTTTCAGAATTCCTATCAAGTCGAACAATAAAGCAAAAACGAAAACAACTACAAAAAAACCCTAACTTTAAACAGTTTTTGGGAAACAAGGTGAAAGTAAAGTGCAACTCGTCCGAAAGTAACCATAACTCTAAAAACAGAATTTTAATAATTATAGATACATGAAAATGATTGGCTTTATACGCTGATTCCAAATACATAAATTTCCTTAGGTTTAATGTTATCCGTCAAAAGCTAAAACCTTGAGAATATTAAGCCTTTTAGAAGAAAACAAAATCTGTAGTCATTAAGAAATTTCAACGACTTTCCTCTTTCAGAATTCCTATCAAGTCGAACAATAAAGCAAAAACGAAAACAACTACAAAAGAAACCTAACTTTAAACAGTTTTTGGGAAACAAGGTGAAAGTAAAGTGCAACTCGGCCGAAAGTAACCATAACTCTAAAAACAGAATTTTAATAATTATAGATACATAAAAATGATTGGCTTTATACGCTGATTCCAACTACATAAATTTCCTTAGGTTTAATGTTATCCGTCAAAAGCTAAAACCTTGAGAATATTAAGCCTTTTAGAAGAAAAACAAAATCTTTAGTCATTAAGAAATTTCAACGACCATCCAGTTTCAGAATTCCTATCAAGTCGAACAATAAAGCAAAAACGAAAACAACTACAAAAAAACCCTAATTTTAAACAGTTTTTGGGAAACAAGGTGAAAGTAAAGTGCAACTCGTCCGAAAGTAACCATAACTCTAAAAACAGAATTTTAATAATTATAGATACATGAAAATGATTGGCTTTATACGCTTATTCCAAATGCATAAATTTCCTTAGGTTTAATGTTATCCGTCAAAAGCTAAAACCTTGAGAATATTAAGCCTTTTAGAAGAAAAACAAAATCTTTAGTCATTAAGAAATTTCAACGACCATCCAGTTTCAGAATTCCTATCAAGTCGAACAATAAAGCAAAAACGAAAACAACTACAAAAAAAAACCCTAATTCTAAACAGTTTTTGGGAAACAAGGTGAAAGTAAAGTGCAACTCGTCCGAAAGTAACCATAACTCTAAAAACAGAATTTTAATAATTATAGATACATGAAAATGATTGGCTTTATACGCTGATTCCAAATACATAAATTTCCTTAGGTTTAATGTTATCCGTCAAAAGCTAAAACCTTGAGAATATTAAGCCTTTTAGAAGAAAAACAAAATCTTTAGTCATTAAGAAATTTCAACGACCATCCTGTTTCAGAATTCCTATCAAGTCGAACAATAAAGCAAAAACGAAAACAACTACAAAAAAACCCTAATTTTAAACAGTTTTTGGGAAACAAGGTGAAAGTAAAGTGCAACTCGTCCGAAAGTAACCATAACTCTAAAAACAGAATTTTAATAATTATAGATACATGAAAATGATTGGCTTTTATACGCTGATTCCAAATACATAAATTTCCTTAGGTTTAATGTTATCCGTCAAAAGCTAAAACCTTGAGAATATTAAGCCTTTTAGAAGAAAAAACAAAATCTTTAGTCATTAAGAAATTTCAACGACCATCCTGTTTCAGAATTCCTATCAAGTCGAACAATAAAGCAAAAACGAAAACAACTACAAAAAAACCCTAATTTTAAACAGTTTTTTGGGAAACAAGGTGAAAGTAAAGTGCAACTCGTCCGAAAGTAACCATAACTCTAAAAACAGAATTTTAATAATTATAGATGCATGAAAATGATTGGTTTTATACGCTGATTCCAAATACATAAATTTCCTTAGGTTTAATGTTATCCGCCAAAAGCTAAAACCTTGAGAATATTAAGCCCTTTAGAAGAAAAACAAAATCTTTAGTCATTAAGAAATTTCAACGATCATCCTGTTTCAGAATTCCTATCAAGTCGAACAATAAAGCAAAAACGAAAACAACTACAAAAAAAACCCTAATTTTAAACAGTTTTTGGGAAACAAGGTGAAAGTAAAGTGCAACTCGTCCGAAAGTAGCCATAACTCTAAAAACAGAATTTTAATAATTATAGATACATGAAAATGATTGGCTTTATACGCTGATTCCAAATACATAAATTTCCTTGGGTTTAATGTTATCCGCCAAAAGCTAAAACCTTGAGAATATTAAGCCCTTTAGAAGAAAAACAAAATCTTTAGTTATTAAGAAATTTCAACGACCATCCGGTTTCGGAATTCCTATCAAGTCGAACAATAAAGCAAAAACGAAAACAACTACAAAAAAAAACCCTAATTTTAAATAGTTTTTGGGAAACAAGGTGAAAGTAAAGTGCAACTCTTCCGAAAGTAACCATAACTCTAAAAACGGAATTTAAACAATTATAGATACAAGAAAATGATTGGCTTTATACGCTGATTCCAAATACATAAATTTCCTTAGGTTTAATGTTATCCACCAAAAGCTAAAACCTTGAGAACATTAAGCCCTTTAGAAGAAGAAACAAAATCTTTAGTTATTAAGAAATTTCAACGACCATCCGGTTTCGGAATTCCTATCAAGTCGAACAATAAAGCAAAAACGAAAACAACTACAAAACCAAAACCCTAATTTTAAACAGTTTTTGGGAAACAAGGTGAAAGTAAAGTGCAACTCGTCCGAAAGTAACCATAACTCTAAAAACAGAATTTTAATAATTATAGATACATGAAAATGATTGGCTTTATACGCTGATTCCAAATACATAAATTTCCTTAGGTTTAATGTTATCCGTCAAAAGCTAAAACCTTGAGAATATTAAGCCCTTTAGAAGAAAAACAAAATCTTTAGTTATTAAGAAATTTCAACGACCATCCGGTTTCAGAATTCCTATCAAGTCGAACAATAAAGCAAAAACGAAAACAACTACAAAACCAAAACCATAATTTCAAACAGTTTTTGGGAAACAAGGTGAAAGTAAAGTGCAGCTCGTCCGAAAGTAACCATAACTCTAAAAACAGAAAAACCCCCGTGCAACTGAACCCCCCATGTAACTGAACCCCTGCATAACCGAAACCCCGTACAACTGAACCTCCGTGCTACTGAACCCTCGTGCTACTGAACCCTCGTGCAAATCGACCCCATTTAACTAAACCCCCGTGTAACTGTACCCCCTTTAACTGAACCCTCCTGCAACTCAACCCTCCATGTAACCCATCTCCCTCAAAACACTTTTCAGCCATTTCTTGTTAATTTTTTTTTATTTCTAAACTATTTTAAATTGACAATACTCTCCAAAACATCACTTGTGTATTATACAGTACACAATCACCCCATCTCCTCCAATTCGCAAATCCCATTACCCCGTTTTTGCAAATGTTAATCAAACATTTCCGATTGTAAAAGCATGTTTAACCATCTTGCTTGGAAAGGTATCCATAAGTACATGCTCTGAAAAGGTGCCAAGGAACATAATCTCCCCAAACGCGTCAATCAAACAATTAAAAAATGTGGGTTCTTTATATCTCACCAGTTTTTTTTTTTAAGAATGTACACGTGAATTCATGACGTACATTCATTGTGCAATCGACAACAAAAACAGAAAAAAACCTGCTTTAAATTATATTATTATGACCAAACTCTCAAAACATGCTTGACTACATTATACATTGCCAAGTTTAAAAAAACCTCGACTTTAGTTTCATAACACCCATTATAGTGTGCCAACTTTTAAAGTATTCACACGTGAGTTTAATGACACTACCATGGGTTTTTCTTGCGCAATTCAATGTATTTTTTCATGTGTAATTGAAAACAACAGCAATTTCAATGTATATTTTCATGTGTAATTGAAACTGTGCACATACACACTACTACTGTTCATTATAATTCCTGTTATTTTTTTTACTCTGCTCGTGACATAGCTTCGCTCTTTACTTTTGTCAAAAAAAATTGTTTTTTTTGTTTTTTTTTTTATTCAATCTCTGTTTTTAATTCCATTTCTGTAAAAATGAAAAATGAAAAAATAAGAAAAATGAAATTTTATATGAAATGAACATGTACGTCCATCCCTGAAAGTTTCATTTTCCTAACCCAACCCCTTTCCAAGATAGCCAAAAGTAACTAAAGTAGAATTTTACCCAAAAGTAATTTTTACAATCATATTAAACACATTTATTTATAGATTTCTCTTTAAATTGAAATTAAGTTTCATTAAGTTCCTTGACCTGAGTTTGCTACTATGTACAACTCAGCACATAGTGTGTTTTGCTTTAGTTCAAATTTTCCTCTACATTCTCTCACATGTTCACCTTCATACCCTTAGTATTATTAGTACTAGTATTCTATATGTAGTGGTTGTAGTAGGAGCAGTAGTAATAGCAATATTGCTGTATTCGTAGTACTAGTAACAGTAGCAGCAGCAGTAGCAGCATAAACATGTTGCCTTTTGTACAGTTGAACATTCCACTCACGATGCCATAGAAATTTCAGCTTGATATTGTAAGCCATTCCAAAGATACTGCTGATACCCCCTTGCGACAATCTGTATGCACATAGTATGTTCTGATATAGTTCAAATTTCCCCCCCCCCTCCAATATTTCCTCAAATTTTCCCTTCAATATCCTCAGCATTCGCAATACTTGCTACAGAAGCAGTAGTTGTAGTAGCAATAGTAGTAGTATTAGTAATAGTAATGGTAGTAGTAGTAGTTGTTGCTGTTGTTATAGTAGTAGTAGTAGTGGTAGTAGTAGTAGTAGTAGTAGTAGTAGCAGTAGCAGTAGCAGTAGTAGTAGTAGTAGTAGTAGTAGTAGTAGTAATAGTAGTAGTAATAGTAGTAGTAGTAGTAGTAGTAGTAGTAGTAGTAAAAGTAGTAGTAGTAACAGTAGTAGTTGCAGCAGTAATAATAGTAACGTGCAAATATTGCCCATTAAGCGTCTTCTGAAAATTCCAACTTAATACCCTAATCCATTCCTGAGACAAATCCTTTCGACAATCTGCTTCACAGAGTGTGTTTGATTTGGTTCAAATTTCCCCTATATATTCTCTCAAAATTTCATCTTGATATCCCAAGTCTCAATGGTACAAGTATCATAGTAGTAGTGCCAGTAGTAGCAGCAGTAGTAGCAGTTGCAGTGTTGTATGAGTAGCAGTAGTAGTAGCAGTAATATCAGCCGCATTAATAGCAGTAGTAGTAACAGAACTAGCAGCAGTATTAAAAGTAGAAGTATTATGCACATGTTCCCTTTTGGTCAGTTGAACATCCCCTCGTGATGTCCTGGAAGTTTCGGCTTGATATCGTATGGTAAGCCGTTCCAAAGATACTGATGATAAGTCATTTTGACCATCTGTATCCTGGAAGCACGTTTTGATTCAGTTCACCTTTCCTCACAACATTTCCTCAAGTTTTCACTTCAGCCTTGGAAAAACTCACTACAGAAGCAGTAGTTGCAGTCGTAGTAGTAGTAATGGTAGCTGGAGTACGAGTGGTAGCAGTAGCAGTAGCGTGTAAATATTGCTTTTTGGTCTATTGATCACCTACCGTATCATTTCCTGAAAGTTCAAAATTAATATATTCAGTCATTCCTCTCGTATGCACATAACATGTTTTGATTTTGTTCAACACTCCCTCAACATTCTCTGAGAATCTCATCTGAATGCCCTTCGTGTTTTTGGAAAGTAAAGGTCACACATGATCACCTTTCTCAATAAAATATACTACATGTAAACAATAGACGAATTGACTTACTTGCAGCCCTTGCCCTGAGGGTTGTGGGGGGGTATATCCCCAATGACATAATTACTGTACCTTTTAACTATGCTGAACCAAGTGACTATCTCAAAATTTAATTGGATGTGTTTGGGGAAATATTGGGCCTGTAGGGGGCTCTGATTGCCCTCCAATCACTTTTGACTCTTAACAGGGCACTGAAACTTTCAATTCCCAATCGAATACACTCCTTTTGAAGTTTCTACGACAGCTCCTTCTATACGAAGTGCCTTGGTCAGAATAAAAAAAATAATAAACTGTGCCTACTTCACTCTTTACTTAGGCAGCGCTATTGTGCTGCCTATGAAAAATCCTACAAGTAAACAATAGGCAAGCTTCATAAGTTACAACCCATATTCCAGGCTATGGGGGCGTGGCATACCCGGAGATATAGCTATTAGATCTTTGAACCCTTTTCAAGAAATTGCTTTTCCAAAGTTTTAATCAGCATTGAGGGGAGGGGGCGCGTAAAAGGGCAAGGGAGTAGCTAGTTTCCCTCCGATCTCTCTTCAAAATACCCTTTTGACGTACAATAAAAGTTTAAACTTAGTACCCTTGTCTGTCCCTTCAATATTACTGATAGGCTACGCTCTTTCGAAACCTAGCATGGACACAGGGTCCTTTAATCTCAAGATATTCTTAAAGATCCTCCTGATACACCAGGCCTTTTTAGGTACCCAGGATCAAACCTATCCTCTTTTTTCAATAAAAAAATTACACGGAAATAAAGGGCAACTTCCACAACCTAAGGCTCTTGCCCCGGGGCCTTTGGGTGTTTACAATCAGGCAACTTCCCGATTATCAATCAGGCAACTGACATTACTACCATCAGGACTTAAGAAAAAACTTCAAGTTTTTCGGTTTTCTCTATTTTATAAATCAATACCTTCATAAAATTAATAGTATTTTGAAAAATCTTGCAGAAACCCACCTGAGATCCAATTAAAAATGAAAAAAAATTTTACTAGCCGATCTTATAACCCAGCTAGGCTTTCAATTAGATATTACCAAGTGACACTCTTTTCCACCGTTAAGACATGGACTGTCGCAAATGACTCTTTTAGCTTATTTCTCAATTTCGAAAACTAAACTGAGCGGTACTATGTGTACTTTGAAATAAAGGTGATCAATAAACCATCACGATTAAAAACCTGCAGTGCCAGCTGAGTGCCTGCTAAAATTTAAAGTGTATTGGTATTCTGTAAGAAAAGATAATGCATACCTTATAGTAAACTTTTGCTAAGAACAAAGCACCATAAGGTAAACAGCCCTGTGGTATTTTGAAACAATAGCATGATAAGAGATTTAGCCATTCCAAGGCAATATGATTGCTAGAGAGAAAAACATAAATAGCTTCACGTTTATCAAGACCGAGCACAAGTTGAATATTGTTGTTTTTTCCCAACATCAGAGATATCACTTTCCGTGTTTGTTCAATCCGTTTCAAGCTTTTGGAATCAAAAAATTTTAAGTGATCTGAATCGACAGTGAGTCTCATTAATGATGAGCTTTTCTTATCAACACTCTTTCCTACGTAAACCAAGCCTTCGCTAAACTCGCCAGATACTTTGATTGCTTCATCATATTCAATACTTGTCGATTGTTTTAACAGTGCCATTTTGAAGGAGGAAGTTCGCTTTATTTTTTCACCAACTTTAGTGATCTTGTTTACGCGTCTAAAAATAGTAGATTCACTATGCATAGAAGATTGATCATCCACAACCGACTCTTGGTCAACTCTTACTGATAAAACATCTGAGATAGGCGTCCCATGGCATGTTCCACTTAGAGTAGCTTTCGTCTCCCCCTTGCAAACTTAAGCTTGAATTAATATCGCTATCTTTATTATCGTTGGGCTTGAAAGATATATTTGAGGGGGAAATCCTTTTATTTTTCTTACATATACGTTTCTGTATACCACTGATAGGAACGTCGTGTAATGGAATACATTTATTAAGTTCAGAAGAATCATCTCTATTACTTAGGTCTGGTTTGATTTTAATAACACTAGCACTGACATTATTCGTGCGAAAAGGATTCGCCCTATTGATTGCAATTTCACTTTTCAAATCATCTGTTAATCTTGAAGAAAAAAAACTATCAATTAGTTTGAGATTATTAGCAAAGTTACCTGAACTAATAGGCAAGCCTTGTGAGCTAGGACTTTCTAAATTTAATTCATTGATTCCCATTGATTCCTCACTATGAGTGATCAGAGTGCTTTTAGTACGAACAGGCACCTGTGGTAAGCTATTAAAAGTATTCATTTCAGGATAATATACACTCGTCGGTCTTTCTGGAACTGCGGACAGGTACGGCTCACTAAACAGATTTTGATTATTATCACATGTTAAGCAGCTCAAGGACCCGTTCTCATTGTTGTATTTGGCTTCTTTACTAGTCCTTACAGCTGGCACTGGTAGCTTTGTTCTTGTTGCAGGAATTGGAGCAGTTTTATTACTCGGATTAGGTCGGTTTCTGCTATTTGAATTCATCTTGCAAGTTACAGACAAGGTCTTTATTAGCTATCTGAAATGTAAATAAAAAGCAAATCAGCATAAGTATTGCGCCACACAATGAAGCAATTTTTTTGCTCGTTAAAATTCGTAAAAGATTGGCTCGTTAAAAATTTGTTAAACATGGTAACACCATGTTTACATCAACAAGATGCGATTATTTCAATCTGCATGACTTAAGGCAAAGGGGAGACCGATGTCTTCCTTTTTAGCAGAAAAGAAGAGAGTTGAAACCTTATTTTATAAGAATCATCAAGGATTTTCAATGCTTATGATTGAAGATACCCAATTTGGTCAATGAAGTGGCCTCTCTTAATGCCCCACCTCATCCCATACAACATTATACTAGAACACACTTCAAGTTATCTACTTTTTTTCTTAAATATTTTTTAAGCATTGAGAATGTTAGGTATATTCTACTAGGGACTGGTCAATTTGTCTTGTAAGAAGAAGAGTCACTTGGGGATTCCAAACATAAAATAAAGAGAATGTTAGATCAATTTAGCTTCAGAACAGCTCCAAAACAGGTTTTGTAACTGTAAACTATTTTAGTTGTTTAAGTTTTTTCAGGAAGGAATGCTGAAAAAACAAATGAAAAGAATTGTCTCTCTGAGAAGATAAAAACAACAAAATATATTGTATGCTTCTTTTCGTTCGTTTTACTAAAAAAGGAACGACTTCGGCAGAAATTTTAATGGCTGTTGCGAGTATTTCTAGTTTTGGAGTCTTTTTTTTTTTAACAATTCAAACCTGTAATTACTGTTAATGAAGTTAGATCGATAAAACCAGTGACCATCACAAGTAACACGTAACCAGTAACAAGTAAAACCAGTAACAAGTAACCATCGATAAAACCAGGGTTTAATTTTACAATTCTTAATAATCCGAGGGTTCACAATGAGCGGGATGGCGTTATAACCCCATTTTTACATTTTATTGAAGCATTTACTAATGATTTGATGGGTTATATCCAGAGGGTTACCGAGCCACTCTCTCCCCCTGTCTCCTGACAATCTTCAACATTTTTGAATTTATGAGCAATTGATATTCAAACTATTGTGTTATTGGTTGTTGTTGTTTTTTTGTTGCTGTTGTTGTTTTTTGTGTGTGTTATTGGTTCCGTTCAAAAAGTTCCTGGGTTACATCCATAGCCTGGTTAGATTTATAAAAACCACGAATTTTTATAGGGGTAAAGACTCTGGCTCCATGACTTTTGCAGCCAAACCACCATTTTGTACGGTGAAACCATAAGACGTGTAGGTACATAGCTAATAGTATTGAATATTTTGCTAGATACTGGTACAGTCAAGTTCAAATAAGTTTCTAGATCATAAAATAAACAACAAATAAATTCCAAATCTAAAAATCCGAAATAATTTGAAACAACTTACATTTATTGAAAAGTACTTTTAAAGCATTAGACAGACAAGTAGCAAGGATAATAATTATCTAGCCACAACCACAACAGCCATACGGCCACTTTTATTAAAGCGAACACGAGTACCAAACTCGATCTTAACAATCGAAAAGCGGATATGGATGTCAAAATCAATATTAGAAAATCGAAAATCAATCTTAAAAATTTAAATAGAAATAAAGCTTCCTTTAACTCCTAATAAAAACTGTATAAGCTTTTGCCGATAAGACAATACATAATCAGATATAAACTTATCTCAAGTTTCAACTCGTGTTCAGGATAAGAAAATTACACGCAACATACATTACATGAAAACTGCAGAAAACAGATAAAGAGAATACCAAAAGTTTCCTGCGCTTTTATACTAAAAAGATAACAGATTATATAGATAAAAGGAAGATTAGAAACTTCCCATGCCCCAATATTAAGCTATTAGGCTATGGAGCTGTAATCTGGACATACTTTTTCGCCAAATACGTGTTGTGATGCGTTGATGCAGTATCATCGACTTTGCATTGACTATTACAAGTTAATATTACCTCCTATTTAACATCCTCCGTTTTTTCTATGAGACATTAAATGGTAGAATAAAATAAAATTTGCTTGAGTTCTGTTTATTGCTATTTATCTAGAAAGATTAATTGAGTGCGCCTTGCTACTAATGAAACTACTAATGAAAACTACTAATGCTACTAATGAAAGCTACTAATGAAACTAGTTTCATTTACCACTCAGTTCTTTTGAGACATATGCTCCCTCTCGAGGGGTTAACAACTGGGCATTTTGAGGGACACCTGGAGGCATGAGGCACGGAGGCACACCAGAGGCATGCCTCCGGAGGCATGCCGGAGGCATTAAAAATGGACAGGGAAGGAAACTTATAAAATATTCCAAAGGTCGCAATATGTAAATATATACAGCTTGCCTGTTATTCGGTATCTGTCGAATATTTCAGCACCTTCAAAAGCGATCTTTTAAAACTTGGAAAAAATCATTTACGGGTTTATTTGGCAAGGAAAAGAACCCCCAAGACTGAAAACAACTGATATGTACCTAAAGAAGAAGAACGGAGGACTGCAAGTTGTTGATATCCATGCAAAAACTAGGTAACCCTACGATGGCACTGATGGTGTCACTTTTTCCTATTACACATGCAGCGTTGCCACCAGCTCAAAAATAAAATTCCGATTTTTCTTTAAAAAAAAATCCCGAAATTTCAAAAAAAAATCCCGGAACAAGGTTTTTAAGTTATACAACATAGGGCTGCGCGGTGATGACGTAAAAAGCAAGGTGCGAAATTCAAAGTACCGTGAAACGTGGTTTCTAGTTGTAACTGACAACTGATTGTCAATACTCCTAGTATTATTTCGACGTCAAAACGTTCTGGTGGATTAGTAGGATCTATGACAAATATTTTAGGCCAAAACAATTCGCCAAAGTTCCAAAAAAACCTCTCTACGCATCCACGTTTCATCGTTTTTTGAATTTCTCGCCCAAGAATTGACGTCACGCTTCGCAGCCCTATTCAATATGGCTTGGCCAGCGGTAAAAGTGCCTTTTATCACGTCCTCACACGTCCCTTTCCCTTTTATCATACCTGCTTTTCTGTTTAGTGGCTGTGCCAAGACGCACCCTTGGATCTCGGATTCTTAATTGTACTAAAAAAAAAGGAATCTGCTGCTTTGACACGAAAGAATCCGGAAGAAACCCAGATCCCTTTTTCCCGAATGTACTTAGAATCCAACTTTCTTGGTAATAAACCCAGGCCTTTGGGTATTTGAAGAGAAAACTGTAAAGCAACAGTCAGAAAAACTGTTACTACCGAGTTATTAGTAAAAAGCGCTAAGTAAAGCAACCAACTAAAAAAAATAACTAGTTTCTCAGATATTTATTGGTACGTTTCAGTAATCATCTCGATAATCACAGCTCAAATGACAACCCTAAGAAACTGGACAAATGAGCTTTAGTAAATCAAACTAAGCTCGGTTAGCACAAGTATAAACACTAAGTCTTCTACTACTAAGTCTTCTACTGAGCATAACAAGTTTTCCGATGGTATTCATCGCTTCCGCTGCCCTAGATCTCGGAATGCATTCGTGACTCATAAAATTATATCAAGAACTCAAGCAAATGTGGGACGAGGGGCACACGCACTTGAGCTGGAAGGACCAGCCCCGCCGTGGGTGGCCTCCTCGTCTGTAGGAGATATGGTTCAAGATTCTGTTCAGTTCTGTGCCCTCATACACGTCGGTATTAAGGTTATTTTTGGTTTTTTGTTGATGGATTGGTTGTATTTTGGTTTTTTTTGTTGATTAAGGTTGGTCGTAAAAAGGGCTGAAAAAAAAGAAAAAAAAGAAGGAAAAAAGTGCCACCGCAAGAATGGGTTTCTTGTGGACGGAGGACGCCCAGTCTACGGGAGAGCAAATATTTTTTTTGGTGTTAAAAAATTTTAAAGTTGTAAGAGTTAGCCTTTTGGAAGACCACCTTTAAAATTCGAATTCGTATTAGTGAAAATTGAAGGATATGAATTTTAAGAAATTGAAGTAAAAATGCCACCGGAAAAGCGGCTCCTAGAGGGGGAAGGACACCCTGGAACGGAGGGAGCGATAGATATTTGGCAAGAAAAAAGTTAAATGGTAGTGTGCCTTCATGTCCACTAATACATTGACTGGTATATAATAATTTTTTTTTTTTAAGTTTAGGTGATATGATAATGTATAAAGTTGTAGGATTTATATGTTTTTGCATTAAAATATCACCGAGTGGAGAGGAGGAGGGGAGGAAAAAAAAATAACAACTACCTCTGAAAAATGTTAAACAACATTCCTTCTGTTGACACACAGAACATGACGATGGTGGTGGTTATGGTCTTGAGGTCAGTTTTGGGTTTAGGTGCCATTTTTAACATGATGATTGCGATGCTGACGAGACATCAAAAAAGTGGAACCCTTTCTTCTGGATAAATGAATTCAGCTTTGTGAAGACGTCTGAGTCAAAGCTAAAGACAATGTTGGTGCCGATATCCATAGAAACGGGTTCTGCTGAATGCATGATATACAGGCTGGAGTCACAGTAACCCTGGTCTACCAATGCGGCAGTTGATGTGAGATCAGCATTCAGCCGGAACCACTGGCCCAGAATTCCTATGTCGTCAGGGAACGGCATTGCCAAATTCTGCATGTCAACAGAGTGGCATCTTCGCCCAGACAAGTAGCCAAACTGTATGACCCGCCCAACTAATACTCTCTTTCCCCTACCAACCGGTCTGTAAACGCACCATTCACCGATACGCAATTCCGATTTCACACCGACCTATGCATTGGTTTGTGGCGACTCACGTAGTCCTACTCGTCGGCCCTGGACCATCACCTGTTTTAATCGGTCACTACTCAGCTTCTCAGAGCTTTCCCTCAGAAGCCACAACAGCGTGGATTTTTTTATTGGTGCTATGGAGCTGTCATAAGTCTTGATTGGACAAAACCTAGAATTCTTCATGTTCGTCACAGGCTCACTAACCCAATTTTTCTCAACTTGGTGTTTCACACAGTGAGCAATCACTGGCAAATCTTCAAAGATGCCGTCACTTTCCGAGCCCAATTCAGTGTCAGTCGCGGAAGCCTTTTCCTGCTTATCGGACAGAGTATTTTCCTCTGAGTGTCACTGTCGTGAAGTACAGAAAGACGAACATTCGGTACTTGGTGACCGAAAGCAGAAAGTACGTCGTCGGGTATCAAGGCTTTCATTATTCTCTGGCTTTCAATACGAGCTCGCCCTAGCTCGAGCTTGATTTCATCGTCCTCGGGCAAAGAAAAATCGGAACTGACAGACACAACACCAATGGATCTAACTCGCTTGGCCTTGGGCAAGGACAACTTTTCATTAGAATATTGAGCTTCAAAATCCGTTATACTTTCATATCGACGAATTCGATGTAGAAGTTGGAGGAACGAAAAGTTTATTACAGTACTGTAAGTGCTGGTTTGAGACCGCATCTTCCTAAAAAAAAACCTTCACATGGTTGGCTATTCATGTCGGAGAGTTTGAAAAGACGTTCGAGCCCAAGCCGTTTGAATCGACGAATGAGAAGCACTAGGGAATGCATATTTATCTCTAGGCAATGGTAAACGTTTGTGGTAATAAAATTCTCGTTCAAAGCATAATTTCCACTTTTTAGGACCCAGGATCTCCAATGTCGAACGCAGTAAATAACACGACCAAGTAAAGATAACCTCTCAAGAGGAGAAAGTTTGCCGTCGTAAAAAACGCGCCGTACGCTTTCCATAAGCCAAAGATAAAACTGCGTTCCTTCGCTTCCAGGAACACGCTGTTTCAGGTGTGCCGGAGGCACAGCCGGAGGCACGAAGGAAGGGACACCTGCGACGGTCAGTTATTAGCCCCTCGCTCCCTCTAGGCCCAAATGGTTCACTAAACAGAACTGGAGTCGTATTGATATATTTACTTACCAGATGCTACTTGATTCGTACTTAGATAAGATAAGGGTTCCGTTTCATTTGCTCTCGCGGGTAAAATCTGACCGGCTTCTCCATTTGAATTGTTATTTGCTTGAACTGGTGCATAGTATGAAAATGGCTGCATCCGTTGCAGTTCCGTCGGAAAAAAAGAAGCTGAATACCCGTAAGAGAGGCTGGCACACAAGCACACAAGTACACAACTACCACAAATTAGTATCAATAAATAAATGAAACCCAACACAAACAGAAATTAAAATAAATAACAGAGTCAAACTCAATACGAGCAGAAATTAATACAGTACGAGTAGGGTTCTAAACCCCAAGCTTTCTAAAAACCAGAAGGTTCTAAACCACAAGGTTCTAAACCCCAAGCTTTCTAAAAACCAGAATATAATTTGTACTTTACTGAAAAGATTCAAATGAATTTACTGAAAATATTTATGCATTGTCAGTTTATATACATATACTGAAATTTATTCCTTAAAATCTTAATTAATTTCTGATTTCTTAAAGTTATAAAAATTAAAACATTTAAAAGAATTTTTTCATAAAAGTACAAATTATATTCTGGCTTTTAGAAAGCTTCGGGTTTAGAACCCCACTCATATTAATTTCTGCTCGTTTTGAGTTTGACTCTGTTATTTATTTCAATTTCTATTTGTTTTGGGTTTCATTTATTTAATGATACTGATTTGTGGTAGTTGTGTGCTTGGTAGATTATTTGATTCTATTTTTGTTCAGTTTTGGCCTAATGGAGTTCTTTAATTTTTTTTAAAGAACATATTTTGTGGAGAAAGTTCTTAAATTAATTTCTTATCGTTTTATATTGACATAGTCTTTTACAGGGAGAAAGACTGAGCCTCTTCTAAAGTTAAACAATTATCCCTTTCATAAAAACCTAAAATACCCCCTGGGCATAACTTACAACCCTTGCTCCTAATCTCTGGGTTTTGTTTCAACCCCAAAAGCCTTGTTATATGATATTTAGACTAATTTGGATAGAATAGCTATCTCAAAATTTCTATTAGATGCATTTCGGGACAACACGACGTGTGTAGGTGTGGCGGGAGTAGCTGCTCTCCGATCAATTTGCTCTTAAAAAGAGCACTAGAGCGTCTGATTACAAATCCAATGAGCCTCCTCCGAAGTTTATATGACCGCGCTTTCTATAAAAACCTTATACGTCCCAAGGGCATTACTTACAACCCTTACCCTGAGGGCTGGGGGGATTTTTTATCCTCAAAGACATAATTTCCAGACCTTTCTCATACGCTGAACAAAATGGCTATATCAAAATTTTGATGAAAAGTGTTTGGAGAAATGATGGGCATAGAGGGGGGGGGGGTAGTTGCCCTCCAATCACTTTCTACTATGAAAAGGGAACTAGCCCTTTCAATTTCCAATTGAATGAGCCCTTTTTGAACTTTCTACGACAACCCTTTCTATAAAAACCTTATATGCCCCCAGGGCATAACTTACAACCCTTACACTGAGGGCTGTGGGAGGGTCGTCATCCTCAAAGACCTAATTTATAGAACTTTCAACTATGGTGAACAAAATGGCTGTCTCAAAATTTTTATTGGATGTGTTTGGGGGAATGGTGGGCGTGAGAAGGGGTTTAGTTGCCCTTCAATCACGTGTGGCTATTAAAAACGGCACTAGCCCTTACAATTTCGAATTGAATGAGCCCTTTTTGAAGTTTCTACGATAACGCTTTCTATAAGAACCTTATATGCCCCAAGGGCATAAATTAAAAACCCTTGCCCTGAGGAGTTTGGAGGGTTTGCCATCCTCAAAGACATAATTTCCAGAACTTTCAACCAGGTTGAACAAAATGGCTATCTCAAAATTTTCATTGTATGCGTTTGGGTAAATGGTGGGCGTGAGAGGGGGATTAGTTGCTCTCCAATCCGTTTTGACTATTAAAAAGGGCACTAGCCCTTTCAATTACCAATCATATGAGCCGTTTTTAAAGTTTCCACGACAACACTATCTATAAAAACCTTATATGCCCCCAGGGCATAACTTACAACCCTTGCCCTGAGGTCTATGAGGGGGTTATCATCCTTAAAGAACTAATTTCCAGGACTTTCAACTACGTTTAACAAAATGGATATGTCAAAATTTTTATTGGATGTGTTTGGGGAAATGATGGGCGTGAGAGGGGGGTTAGTTGCCCTCCAATTACTTTCAACTATTAAACCGGCACTAGCCCTTTCAATTTCCAATCGAGTGAGCCCTTTCTGAAGTTTTTACGACAAAACTTTCTATAAAAACCTTATACGTCCCCGGGGAATAACTTAAAACCCTTACCCTGAGGGCTGTGGGGGAGTATCATCCTCAAAGACATAATTTCCGGACCTTTCAACTACGTTGAACGAAATGGCTATCTCAAAATTTTGACTAAATGTGTTTGGGGAAATGGTGGGCGTGAGAGGGGGGTTAGTTGCCCTCCAATCACTCTCTACTATTAAAAAGGGCACTAGCCCTTTTAATTTCCAATCGAATGAGCCTTTTTTTAAGTTTCTACGACAACGCCTTCTATAAAAACCTTATATGCCCCCAGGGAATAACTTACAACCCTTGCCCTGAGGGGTGTGGGGGGTTCGTCATCCTCAAAGACATAATTTCCAGAACATTCAACTACGTTGAACAAAATGGCTATCTCAAAATTTTGATTGGATGTGTTTGGGGAAATAATGGGCGTGAGAGGGGGGTTAGTTGCCCTCCAATCACTTTCGACTATTAAAAAGTTTCTAGGACAAAGCTTTCTATAAAAAAAAAACATATATCCCCATGGCATAATTTACAACCCTTGCCCTGAGGGCTCTGAGGGAGGTTATCATCCTCAAAGACCTAATGTCCAAAACTTTCAACTACGTTGAACAAAATGGATACCTCCAAATTTTTGATTGCACGTGTTTGGGGAAATGGTGGGCACGAGAGGAGGGTTAGTTGCCCGTCAATCGCTTTCAAGTATTAAAAAGGGCACTAGCCATTTCAATTTCCAATCGAATGAGCCCTTTTTGAAGTTTCTACGACTACGCTTTCTATAAAAGCCTTATATGTCCCAGGGCCTAACTTACAACCCTTGCTCTGAGGGCTGTGGGGGGAGTGTCATCCTCAAAGACATAATTTCCGGACCTTTCAAGAACGTTGTACAAAATGTCTATCTCAAAATTTTTAATGGATGTGTTTGGGGAAACGGTGGGCGTGAGAGGGGGGTTAGTTGCCCTCCAATCACTTTCGACTATTAAAAAGGGCACTATCCCTTTGAATTTCTAATCGAATAAGCCCTTTTTCAATTTTCTACTACAATGCTTTCAATCAAAAACCTTATATGCCCCCACGGCATAACTTACAACCCATGCCCTGAGGGCTGTGGGGGGAGTGTCCTCCTCAAAGACATAATTTCCACATCTTTCAACATCGTTGAAGAAAATGGATATCTCAAAATTTGGATTGGATGTGTTTAGAGAAATGGTGGGCATGGAAGGGGTATTCGCTGCCTTCCAATCACTTTCGACTATTAAAAAGGACCCTAGCCATTCCAATTTCCAATTGAATGAGCCCTTTTCGAAGTTTATACGAAAACTTCTTCGATACGAAGTGCCCTGGTCTAAAGGAAACAACAAAATAAATAATACATAGTGCCAACATCGTTCTTTACTTAGGCAGCGATATTGCCCTGCCTATGATTCAGAAACCTTGTCTCAATATGTACGCGCATCAATACGTCCCAAGACCCTTACTTTTGGAAAACAGTCTCCTTTTAATTTTGGTTCGATGCCATTGAGGGGGGGGGGGGTCATGGGAATGTCCGAAACTACACAAATTGAACGGGTCACTTCAATTCGAATTCGTCCCTTAAAAAGTACATTAGGTCTCAGAACTAGCGGTTGAATGAGCCCAGAGACGTTCAAAGGGGGGGGGCACGGCTTGGAGGTTACCCATTTTGATCAAATTTTTCAGTTTTATTCGACTTTTTTATTATATTTGAGTCGGGAGTGGGGCGCTCTAAATAATTTTTCCCCGGGCACCCCCACCTAGGAGTCCATTCAAACTTACGAGTCCATTCCTTACGATTAGGATGGGGAAAAACTGCATGGGAGACATCGCTCAGAACCAAGTTTAAACAAGCATCTAGACCATGATATTTAACATCAGTTACATATTGTGAAACGACATTTGGCACATTTATCAGTTATAGCAGTTATAACAGACAGATAAGCTTTACTTATAAGACTAAAATATAAAACATATGACTTGATTTTTTCATTAAAAAAACATGTAATTTTATCAGTTTAGCACTTCATACCACACTTTTTTCTTTCATTTTTTGTTAATAATTAGTCTGTAACAATAAACTATTTTATTTTGCTAATTATTTTAAATAGACTTGCTGTTAGAAAATCATTACAAATGTGTCTTCCGTACAAAAAACAAGGCGCCCAAACGGCAAAAAAAAGAAAAATACTACAGGTTCCAAAAGAATAAGCCAGAAGGGGAAAACCGGAAAACAACAAATAACTAGAAAAACTTTAAAAATAATACCAGAAAGGGCATGACAAAACCAAACACCCCAAGGGACAGCATCAAGAGCCTAGTTGGTTTTTGGTTTTTTCGTAAAGAAATGTTCAGAGCTACCATTTTTGGCTAATATACGACGAAAAAAAACGAGGAATGACGAAAAATAATCACAAAATATAAAATCAAATGAGGGTGAACTAAACGAGGCGTCGCAAAAGGGAAAGCTAATTTTTTGGAGTAACCTGAACAGAAGGACTAAAAGACTAAAAAACAAGCAACAAATGAAGGACCATTCAAAGACTGGACTGGGTACGAATTCTTTCTCTGACGATTAACGCAGCCTTTCAACTGAGTTAACTAGTATTAAGACGACAAGTTGATCATTTTTCTAAGAGAAGGAATGCGGGTTGAATCTCATTGTGTTAAATTATCTGGGGAAAGAAATTTCCTCAGTATCCCTGTTTAAAGCAAGGTCTTTGTGTATGTATTTTTTTTTCAATTGTTTCCCTTAAAGATTGTGGGAAACCACTTACTCTGGAAACTAAGTTTGCCTCATCAAAAAGGATTAAATGATCTAAGTATTCAAAAGCATGGAGCGCTAACGCGGAACCGAAACCGTTATTTTTACTTTTAGTTTACTTTAGAAATGTATTTATTGAAAGTTCATGTTCGTGTAGTCTTTCTCCCAACTTTGACTAGTTATGTCAATGTCAGATTTTCCACAGGAGTAGAGGACCCAGGATAAAATCAGTCCCATCTTTCCAAAAACTGAAAAACATTCAACCTTGATTTCATTTTTGAAGTAAGCAGAAATATTATATTCCCTTGAATTTTTCGAGGTTTAACATTGAGTCTAGAAAAATATGGTAATATTGTAAAGATATTGTTTTACTCTATGAGGTTGACCAAGAAAAGGAGGATGTGGTCATTTTATCCTCTTTTTTTTACCTTTTAAAATCTTTTTCTATGATTTGTTCAACAATCTGGATAGGATAACCATTGCAGCATATTTTTTTGTAATTTAGCTTAGAGGCTACCTGAAGGTCTTGGTAATTTTTCTAATTCTGTCAACGAAAGAGATGGCTGCGCTTCTTTTCGGAGAAGGGGGCTGGTATGTCGAAAAATACAAATAAGGATCGTTGTGAGTAGGTTTACTGTACATTAAAAAAATCGAGATTGGAAACTTTCTTTAGAACTAGGAAATCCAAGAAACGAAGCTTCCCTGGATCTTCAACCTCCAACGACTAGACCAGAAAATAATTGCACTTTACTGAAAATAAAATACATTTTAAATGGTTTCACTTTGTTTACTTTAATAAATAAAAATTATTAAAACTTTGAGGAATAAATATCAGTATATGTAACTTAAACTGACAATCCAAGGTCATTTGTTTATTGTTAATTTTTTTCAGTAAAGTGCAAATTTTTTTCTGGTCTTGAGAAGGCATGAGGATAATCAGTCCTACTCATGTTAATTTTTGCTCGTTTTGAGTTTGACACGTCTATCTATTGTAATTAATCAAAAAAACTTTTTGCACAAAATAATTTTTTCAAAAAAAAAAGTAAAGAACTCCATTAAATCAAAAATGAACAAAAATAGAATCAAATAATCTACCAAGCATACAACTACCACAAATCAGTATCAATAAATAAATGAAACCCAAAACATACAGAAATTAAAATAAGTCAAACTCAAAACGAGCAGAAATTAATCTGAGTAGGGTTCTAAACCCTATGCTTTCTAAAAGCCAGAATATATTTTGTACTTTACTGAAAAAATTCAAATGAATTTACTGAAAAAAAGTGCAGTGTCAGTTTAATATGCATAAGCTGATATTTATTCCTTAAAATCTTAATTAATTTTTTATTTCTTAAAGTTATAAAAGTGAAAACATTTCAAAGAATTTTTTCAGTAAAGTAAATATTGTATTAAAAAAATTTTGATTGGATGTGTTTGGGGAAAAGGTGGGCGTGAGAGAGGGGTTAGTTACCCTCCAATCACTTTCGACTATTAAAAAAGACACTAGCCCTTTGAATTTTCAATCGAATGATCCTTTTTTCAAGTTTTTACGACAAAGCTTTAAATAAAAACTTATATGCCCCCAGGGCATAAATTATAACCCTTGCCCTGAAGACTGTGGAGGGGGGGGGGGGGGGTCCTGCTCAAAGATATAATTTCCACAACTTTCAACTGCGTTGAACAAAACGGCTATCTCAAAATTGTGATTGGATGTGTTTGGGGAAATGATGGGCGTGGAAGGGGTGTGAGTTGCCAAAAAAATTTGATTGGATGTGTTTGGGGAAAAGGTGGGCGTGAGAGGGGGGGATATTTGCCCTCCAATCACTTTCGACTATTAAAAAGGGCACTAGCCCTTTGAATTTCCAATTGAATGAGCCCTTTTTGAAGTTTCTGCGACAAAGCTTTCTATAAAACCCTTATACGCCCCCAGCGCATAACTTACAAGGGCACTAGCCACTCCAATTTCCAATCGAATGAGCCCTTTCCGAAGTTTCAACGACAACTCCTTTGATTCGAAGTGCCCGGGTGTGGAGAAGAAGAAGAATAAAGAAAAAATAATAATACATTGTGCCCACATCGTTCTTTAACCCTTGCCCTGAATACTGTGGGGGGAGTGTCCTGCTAAAAGGTATAATTTCCTGAACTTTAAACTGCGTGGAACAAAATGGCTATCTAAAAATTTTAATTGGACATGTTTGGGGAAATAGTGGGTGTGGAAGGGGTGTTAGTTGCCTTCCAATCACTTTCGACTATTAAAAAAGGCACTAGCCATTTAAATTTCCAATCGAATGAGCCCTTTTTGAAGTTTCTACGACGACGCGTTCCATAAAAACCTTATATGTCCCCAGGGCATAACTTACAACCCTTGCCCTGAGGGCTGTGGGAGGGGGGGGGGGAGTGTCCTCCTCAAAATCATAATTTCTATCTGGAAATCAACTAAGTTGAACAAAATGGCTATCTCAAAATTTTGATTGGATGTGTTTGGGGAAATGGTGGGCTTGGAAGGGGGGTTAGTTCCAAATCACTTCCAATCACCTTCCAATCATTTTCGACTATTAACAAAGGCACTAGCCATTCCAATTTCCAATCGAATGAGCCCTTTTCGCAGTTTCTGCGACAACTCCTTCGATACGAAGTATCGAAGGCCTATGATTTCTCTTCGCTTTGGTTTGTTGATAGTGATTCGTGGTAGTTTTACGCTTGGAAGATTATTTGACTTAATTTCAGTCAGTTTTGACTTGATGGAGCTCTTTACTTTTATTTGAAAAAGCTGTTTGGTGGAAAAAGTTTTTCAAATTAATATAAAAAAGCAACCATGGTGAAATTCTCCTCGTAAGCTGGACGTTCTTGACGCTCTTTTCTTATAGCCTACCCCAGACTGTTGCATATTTGTCTTTTCAGGAGTCTTAAAACGCATAGCAGGCAGGGACATGCGCAGGAGGGCGTCCGAGCCCAGCACTCCCAATACGCCAAATTTTTTAACCAATTTCTTGCCGCTAAGTTCAAAAAGGTGGGTCAGCATTTGATTTAAAGTAAACCTATCAGAAAATCTAGAACACCTCAGCAGTGGACTACCATCCGTATTGGCACATCACACAACAGGTGTGATTTTGACCTTAGCCCCCCCCCCCCCTCCAACCAAAACCTTGATTTTGAATTTACACAATCATTTTTCCTAATTCTGTACAGCTTGCTTATTTTGGGTGTCTTTTCTGAAGTCCTAGTTTTTCCTTTGTGAAACTCAGCAAACAGAAGAGTAATCTTTGACTACAAAGCAGAATCTGGTGTAGCAGGAGAACTAAAATGTATCCTAAATAATTTTAATTTCAAATCTGAACAAACTTCGCAACAATAATATAGTCAAAAAGAATAATGAGAAACGGAATTATAAAACAGCATAGAGTGAAAATCACACGAAATGATCGAAGAAAAAGAAGCAATTCAACTTAAAATGACAGTAGAAAATAAATCGACGTCTAAACATTCCAAGCAATAAACATGCCTAAAAAACATCATAATCAGTAACGAAATAATTTATAAGACCACATAGTCAAAAACGAGAATTAAATGTGATAAATAAATTGATGCAACAGAAGAAAGCAAAAGGGTAAAAGACACTATATTCTCCTGACTACTAAAACTAGGTAGTAATGAAAAACTTTACGAGTAAAGTCAAAACGGAATATTTAGCAAACGGAATATTCAATATTTTAACGATTTGAATCTTTAACATAGAAAAAAGCTTTAGTAAAAAAAATAAAAAATATTCCACGGGTTTTTCATTTCATCTTTTAAAGACACTTTTCAAATACTTTATCATAGCACCATTTTCGGTATTTCAGCAGCGTTAGGTAAAAACCAGTCCAGTCACATTTCTAGTAAGACTGAGTTATTGACATTATTACCAAATATTTCGCGGCAGATCAAATGGAGCAGTCAGGATTCTTTTTACTCCAAAAAAACATCTGCGATTTAATTTGAAACTTTAATCTCATAATCGAAAAAATGACCTCCCAAATTGAAGAATTTGCAAAAGGTCCCATTTGTTAAACAAGAGTATCTTCAAAACAATTTATAAATAACAGAATAATCCCAAGTCTCTGAACCATATTTGAGGTTTTATTCAAATCCTCATCCAAAAGTTGTTTCTTAAAATACTTCTCAGTAAAATTTGAAAATGTAACTTGGACGGTTTTTTCTTAACAGTATCAATTTTGAAACATCTATTTGATTTATTGGGTTTAAAAAGTGATCACATTAAGTTTCCAAACTATTTTGCGTGACTTACCCATGCATATTAATTGTATCACTAGTAATTTATCACAATGCAATTTTACACTCTTATTTGGCACAAAACAATAGAAATATCAAATAAATACCAATTGGGTTCTATCAAGCAGTCCGTCTAGACACGAGTGAGCAAGATTATCCCAGTCAACAGTTATCGGCCTTGTCTTAGTGGCATACCCTTTATGAAGGCTATTTTCTTTTAGTTTCTACTTTTTACTCCTCTCGGTATTCCAATAACGATAATTTTCATAATCATTACAGTTGCCGAAATTTATATTTACATATGCTTATAAATACAATAACATCAATAAAACTTATGTTTAGCATTAAAAAACAGATCAAGTTTCAGTTAATGCCAAAAAAGTAATAATAAAATATGTAACGCTTACAAGCTCTCTACGTTCTTCCGGTGGAACGCACACAGAAAATACAGAATTGAGGAGAATAAAGGCCCTTAAGGGGCTTTAACCCTTAAGGAATTGAAAACTACTAGTACCACAAAAGATGTAATGTTCCTTAAACCATAATTTTTCAAAGGCCTTGAATAACTTGGGCACCGCAAAAGCAGCATTATGGTTTGATACGACTAATATTAATCATATTAATAATAATTTATTAATATAATTAATATTTATTAATATAATAAATTAGGATTTTATAAGGAAAACACCACCTGACATTAAACCAGCCACAAGACATAATTCTTCGCTGACCAGAAAGTTTCTGATCTTGTCAGCTTATGAAGCCTTTGGGATTACGAACCCAAAGGTTGAGAGCCACTAGCCTGAAAAAAAATTAACTTCGTGGACCCCAAACGTGAAGTGCATGCCCCATACAATGGCAACTTATTAATTTTAGGAGTAGTTTGAGAACTTCTTGAACAAGTTATGAGCCTTCTTGGATTTCTCTAATTGAAAAAAGAACTTAAGTTTTTGAGCAACAAGAAATATACATCACATTGGGGGGATCAGAAAATGACAGGTACTTTTTCAAGAGCGTAGTCCAAGTAAGGCTGAGAACCACTGAAGCAACTAGAAAGTGGTGAAAATGAGAAGGAGAGAAGAAAGAAATCAAATTCCTTACTTAGGCCCTCGTATGGAGACTATGAGGAAAAGAAGCATATCTTTTAACTACAGTACCTTGAATAGTATTTATGGGTAGTGAACTCTTATTATCAACTGATGTCCAATAAAGGTTTTCCTTTTCAGCTGCATCAGGTTTCCACCTAATCAAGATCCAAAACTGGAATATTGGAAAAAGGGAATGAGAAAGTTAACTAAGAACCTATTTCAACTATCACGATTCTTTAAATTATAATAAATATTAAAGCAAAATCTAGAAATTATGCCCAAAACATAAGCCAGGACCTAAACGAAGACTAGGACAGAGAAAAACATAGATTAATAAAATACGGTTTATACGCAAAGAACGGGATTAAATTTACCGATCAATTTAGATTTTCTTATTTGCTTCCGGGCTATCAATGAGTTTTGAAAACATTTTTGTGGAAACCAAATTACCCGACATCTTTGTACCGGCTTGCCAGAAAGTATTGTGAAATATAATGATGACGAAAATCATAGCGAAATGTAACCCTAGCAACCAGACAAAACAATAAAAATATTATATCACTTAAACTTATGCTGGAGCTTTTTCACGCTGGAACGAAGCGTTTGACGTTCTACTCAGTCCACGAAATATTGGAATCGGATCCATATATCCGTTCGTCATTAATAGGGTGTACCACCTTAGCATCTCATCTTCTGAATACACACAGAGCGTATAGCCACAAAACGGCGTATCTTTAGACCTATAAAGAAATAAAGAATAACAAGTAATCGATAAACCTGTAATTAATTTGTAACTTACTGAACTTATTTTGGTATGCAGTGGCATAGCAAGCAACTAAATTGTTTCAGAAAAGCCCTTATCTCGAATCAACAGATTAAATACAAATGAAACAGCAAATTCAACAGTGAAAGAGGATATGAATAAACAAAATCAATGACGACGTAACACTTTCCTCCTATGACGCTAAGAATAGCTTTCAAATTCCCCTTTGTCACTTGCACTATGGGTATGTGACAATTTTGGACAAATTTACTGAACCCCTTTTGCCACCAACCACCAAGACCAGTTAATTGCAAAAATTAAAAACCCTATTTATGACCAACCCATGGGAACTTCTACAATTTTATCGAACTAATCTATCTTCCTGATTCTGGTCTACAGCCTGAATATTGCAATTACCCCAGCATACATTTTAATTTTGTCCTCTGAGCCCATTTCCGTTAAAATCGACTTTGAAGAAAAAAGCAGCTCTCAAAGCAAACGTACGTAATATACCTACGTACGTAAGATGTCAAAGTTGGCACTGTTAGGGTACCGAGCTGTATATACTGAGTAATTCTGATGGATTCGAACTGAATTTTGAAATGGAGGAAAGAAGACAATCATCCTTGACAAACCAGGACAAGAAGACAATCATTCTTTACAAACCAGGGCATTGAGATCTTGAAGGTGATGCAGCTAATTATTGAGAAAAAATATCCCTCAGAAAAAAAGCTCAGTGTCGATAATTCATTCACTTCGATTCTTTTACTTCCCAAATGGAAAGCTCTGAAATTGAAAAGATAGTACGGAGCTGGTACTCTCAGTAGAAACTGTGTGACTCGATGCCCTAACGAGAAAACGAAGCAGAGGAAGTGGAAGCAACTGCATTAGGTGCACACGAGCTGGTTGTAGGCAGATGTCTTGACAACAGTGTTGTCTCTGGGACAAACAAGTTTGTATTGAGGAAAATGCATAAGTGCAATCCTAGATACAAGACGAAATTGCATTTGTACAAGTTCCACAAACATAAGCGATTGGAAAATACAATACCAGCATAGTGGGGTAGATAAAATCGGTCGCCTCATGAGTTTGTACTGCATATACATCAAGTCCCGTATAGCTCTTATTCAAGCCAACCCGTCTACCCCATAATCAGCTTGGAAGCAGGAGTGTCAAATGGAGATGTAGAGGGATAACCAATGCCAGGCAAAAGGGGAAAGGTCAATTCATAGCCTGTTTTAGTACATGTGATTTGATGGATATCACCGTTGGGCAGTTATTAGAAGAGAAAATCAGGCACAAAGATGTAAGATAAGCAGCTGCACACTTGAACCCATAAGTAAATGTTTTTTATATAAGTTAAATTGTGTTTTATGGGGTAAAAGGATTTATGTCAACATTTTCGTACGTATTCAAGTTCAATATATCGGGATTTTGTAAAGTGACCCATTCACATTGTCCAGTTGATAGGATATCTATTTTATGTGCCTTAAGGTGATACGATACCTTCAGAACCATCAGCGTCGGTTGACCATCAGCATGGGTTGACCTGGGATTCTCCCAGGAGACTAGCTATCATAAAAAGCTATCGAGTATCTGTGGTTCCACTCTAAAATTTGACTGACAAGACAGTGAAATTTTATTTCACTGTTGTCACCGAGTTTGTCAATCAAAGCGACTGGCACCACAGGGAACTCCCAAAGCGAAAAATTTACTCAAATGATAATTCAATTGAACTTATTTTTAACATTTTCCGAGAAGGTATGCTAAAAAGTTTTTAGGGACTCCCTTTCATGAACTTTAAAAAGAAAATTCTGCTCCGTTTAATCGAAAAAAACAAAATTTACGTTTTCTGATTATATAATTTTCATTAAAACTGAAAATTTCTCTCTCCGGCACACAACATGGGAAGTAGTTTTTCTAAGATTTCCCAGAAAGTAGGTATCGACTTTTAGTTTCATGTCGTTTATTTGGATCTCTTATCCAAGCTCTACAAGTTATGGCAAGACAGCCTTATCAATTCTAAATACATAAACTAATACAGTTTATAATGGACGAGATATGGTGATTCTTTAAGGAATAGTTTAACCTTAATAGAAAGATTGGAGCACACCACTTTAGTAATAACTTATTTATGTCCTCAGCTGTTAGTTTAAACAAAAAAAAGTATATTCCTACTGCAAATTACCAGTGAGGAAATGAAATAAGGTTTCTCCACTCGCAATCTAACCGTGAAAAAACTGCAATTTTAATTATTTTTATTACAATGCCTCGCAAATAGGCCATGTTATTTATTTGCTCTAAATAACAAAATTTTCAGTTCGAATGTTTTGAAAGGTAGTCGGTAAAACAACATTTGCAATAACCCAAGTGGCTATGTTTGTTGCCCTCTATTCCATAAAGAGCGTACAATTCATTAAGTTTTGATGTCGCTCTTTACTTTCATTTGAAAAAAACTAGTTTTTTGTGTGTTTAATTTCACAAAGGTATGGAAGACCATTGGTGATTGGGACTGTAAGTGTCTAAGCAATTTTGGCTAAAGTACATGATATAATTGCATGGACGAAAATGAAGCCACATCAGTCATCTCCAAATTATAATTCATATACATTTTTTTTTTTCGGGATTAAATTTGCCACGCCACTAAAAAAGGTGTCAGAGTATTATTTTTTTCTCTTTACAGATTTTTTTGCTCTTCAATAGGAACGTTAGATATGCCCTTTGGTCTTTGTTATGACCCGATGATATTTGCTGCTTGAAACCTGAAAATCCAACAACCGTTTCCTCCACAACTGTTATTTAATAACTTCAATTTTTCCCATTGGCTAGTCCTGGAAATATCTGTGAATATCTCTTGGAGAAGAGAGATGAAGTAATCAGGAAACGAAGAAAGAAAGAAGGCGCTTCATTACCCTCAATTTATTTGTAATTGGTGCTATCTAGCCTATTGTCATTAGAACTTCTAATATTATATATAACAATTTTTGTAGTCCAAGAAAAATAGTGGCAAGTCAAAATTTTGTTTACTGTGGGGCATGAAGACTTCGAGACTACATAATGGCTTATGCCTTTATTTTCCCAGGCTATCCTGCATTTTGCAGAATTACGATTTTTTGCAAAATTAACATGATTCGCACTTGGGTGTGGTATTTGGTTGTTTTTGTGTGGTATATGGTATTTGGATATCCTGCATTTTGCAGAATTATAGTTGTTTGCAGAATTAAACGATTCGCAATTGTATATGGTATTTCGTTGTACTAATAGTTGCAATCTTTGACATTATTATTGGGTCTAAAATGCTGAGAACAAGAACTCTGCTCAATAAATATACCTCTGGGGATGAAATGACCCCCCACAGCCCCTAGGGGAAGGGCTATAAGTTTTGCAGCTTATCCATTGTTTACATATAGTATTTGTTATTGGGGAACATACGGACATTTTTAGCGGGGGAGTTTTCTGCAAGAGGGAAGGATTTTCACGGGGAGAACTTTCAGGGGAGGGAGACCTAGCTCTGTCCATGAAGCTACCATTTTAGTGAGGCTGTCTTTCACATAAAATAAGTCAGACACGACTCTTATCACTAAAATGAAATACTGCACACTTAAAAAGGGTCGACAAAAGGTCGACAAAATGTCCTATATTACCTAAGTCTTGCCACCAAGGTCTGTCTGATAATGAAAAGCAGAAAAAAGAAAAATTGCTCAAAGGATACAGTTTTAGATTTTCAGTTACGTTTGGCAATGTTACTACATGTGTATGTAAGTGTGTATATGTATATATGTGTATTTGCGTATATATAGAATAGAATTTATATATATATATATATATATTTTATATATATATATATATATATATATGTATATATATATAATATATATATATATATAATATATATCTATATATATATATATATATATATATAAATATATATATAAATTTTATAATATATATATATATATATATATATATATATATATATATATATATATATATATATATATATATATATATAATATATATATAATATAGATATATATATATATATATATAATATATATATATATATATATATATATATATCATATATATATATATATTATATATATATATAATTATATATATATATATATATATATATATATATATAAGATATATATGATATATATTATATATATATACATATAGATATATGTGTATATATAGTTTGTGCTTAGTACTTTTGACATTTGAAAGTCCATATTTACGGCGATCACAGTTGTGTAAGTTAGGTTCTTTACTGATAACGTGCGTTGCTTACTCCAGTTCAGGTGGATAATAGGCCTTATTGACCTGGCTCCTTTTGTGCTAGGGAAATACTGTAATGCAGTTCAGGTACCGATAGATTAACGGCTATAAAGTAAGGGTTTGAAATGAAGGGTGATGCGAGGGAGTGCTCAATCCGTTTTTGGTGTTGGCAACACTGTTTCAACTGCAAACTTACACTGGTTTCATGACTTGTTTGACAATCTTCTGAAGATTGTTGATGCTTTCTTTGCATGTTTTTTTGTATTTCTTCGGTTGACTGCGTACATAATTTCCCCGATTGAGAATTCCACTAGAGCGAGATGAAGCTTACTCGAGGAAATATGCGTACATCCATCTAACAGGGTTGCCAAAACTTTTAGGGACTAAAGTGTCAAACTCAGCCAAAAGAAAAGCACTTTTAGTGTCCTCCTAGAAAATTAGCCAATATACTTTAGAGCGCGTTTATATTGGGCGTTTTCTGGAAAACTGGGAGGCAGGTAACAGTCTACACAGTTAAAATCGCAACAAATTCAAAAGATCAAAAAACAGGCGTTGTCCTTAAGCTGGGATTACATGATGCGGAAAAGGTAAGTTTTTACAATAGGTCAGGTACAAGATAACTAAGGAATAAATAATTGTGAATAATTTACTAAAAAAAAAAAGTTTTTTTAACTGAAAGTAAGGAGCGACATTAAAACTTAAAACGAACAGAAATTATTCCGTATATGAAAGTCCCCTCCTCAACGCCTCGCTCTTTACGCTAAAGTTTTTTATTGTTTAAAAAAAATGAGAGTTGTGAGAAAGTCAAACTTAGCGTAAAGAGCGAGGCGTTGAGGAGGGGACAGCCCCTTTCATATACGGAATAATTACTGTTCGTTTTAAGTTTTAATGTTGCTCCTTACTTTCAGTTAAAAAACTTGTTTTGTTTTAGTTAATTTCTGAACGTTTTTGAATTAATTCAGCTTTGATTTTGGCTCACCGTACATGAATAATTAAAACGAAATTTGCATATTAATTTTCCTTTTTTTGGCTAATTGGCTTTCTCGAAATTTTGTTCTGACGTAACTTACGAACCCCTGAATCACAAAGGCCGGTTAATTAGAATAGATAGCTCTTTTGAAAGCACTAAAAAAAAACTGTAGCGTAAAGAGCGAGGTATTTACTTGGGGGCGAACCCCCTCATGTACGCAATAATTTCTGCTCGTTTTAAGTTCTAATGTTGCTTCTTACTTTCAGTTGAAAAAACTTGTTTTTTTAATTGAATTTCTGATCGTTTTTTAAATAATGCTGGGAAATCCGGCGCCCCCTTCATAGAAATGTCCAACTTGCAATTGTTCTAATTAAACAACCCTTGTGTTTCAGGCGTCGTTCATACAGAATTGGGACAAAATTCAACCTTCAGCGTAAAGAGTAAGGTGTTGAGGAGGGGGAACCCCCAAATATACATAATAATTTCTGTTTTGTTTTAAGTTTTGATAATGTTTCTTACTTTCAGTTGAAGAAATTTGTTTTTTCATTTAATTTCTGATCGTTTTTTAAATAATGCCAGGAAATCTGGCTCCACCTCCACAGAAAGATCCCTCCTCCCTACAGAAATATTCTCTAGATAATTCAATCTTGGTGATAATTTATCCCACACAATTACCTTTAACATGTCCACGCATAAAAGTGAGTCGGCAAAATGAAAGCAAAACACATAAAAAGAATTTCGTATTGGAATTCTGGCAAATTCCCCCAGTGTAAAATTTCCCGTGAAAAGTTTCCTCCCTGGAAACTTACCTCCCCATGGAAAATCTTCCTTGTGGAAAAAAACAGCAGAAAAATCACCCCCCCCCCAAAAAAAAAAAATGCATGCATAGTTCCTAATAACAAATACTATACGTATACAATTGGGAAATTTAAAACTTTAAGACTTTTCCATAAGGGCTCTAGGGGGAATTTGTTACCTTCAAAGATACATTTTTGAGTTTTTCAACTATGCTGAACAGAATGGCTATCTCAAAATTTTGATCAGACGAAATTGGGAAAAAAGGGGCGTTGGAGGGGGCCAAGTTGCCCTCCAGCATTTTTGGTCACTGAAAAAGGCACTATAACTTTTAATTTCCGTTCGAATGAGACTCTCTTGATGTTCTAGGACCACTGAGTCGGTACGATTACCCCTGAAAAAAAAAAACACGCATCCGTGATCTTTCTTCTGGCGAAATATACAAAGTTGCACATATTTGTAGATATGAGCTAGAAACCTATGTAATAGGGTTTTCTGATACGCTGAATGTGACGGTGTGATTTTCATTAAAATTATTTAACTTGTAGGAGATGTTTCCCCCCTCTTTCCAAAATCAGGTAAATTTTCTCAGGCTCGTAGCCTTTGATGAGTAATACTAAACTTAATAAAATTTATATATTTAGAATCAGCATTATAAGCCCATTCTTTTGATACATTTATTGACATCAAAATACCGTTTTTTAAAGTTTCGATTGCTATTGAGCCGTATCAATTGTTTTTTTTTTTATTGTTTTTTTTTTATTATGTATATGTTATTACGTATATGAGGGGATTCTCCCCTTAGTCAATACCACGCTCTTTACGCTAAAGTTAAAAAAAAATTTTAATCACAAACCCCTGAATCACAAAGGCCGTTTAATTAGAATAGATAGCTCTTTTGAAAGCACTAAAAAAAACTGTAGCGTAAAGAGCGAGGTATTGACTTGGGGACGAACCGCCTCATATACGCAATAATTTCTGTTCGTTTTAAGTTCTAAGGTTGCTTCTTACCTTCAGTTGAAAAAACTTGTTTTTTTTTAATTTAATTTCTGATCGTTTTTTAAATAATGCTCGGAAATCCGGCGCCCCCTTCATATAAATGTCCCTTACCCCAAGGAAACATCCTCCACGGAAAGATTCTCCCAAGTAACCCCCTCCTCCAGCCCCCCCTCCCTCCGCCAGAAAAAATCCTTCCTGAAAATGTCTGTATACTTCCCAATAACCAATACTATATGTAAACAATGGGCAAAGTTCATAACTTGCAGCCCTGGGAACTGTGGGGGATTAAGTCATCCTAAAAGACATATTTATTAGATTTTCGACTATGCTGAACAAAATGGCTATCTCAAAATTTTAATTGGGTGACTTCGGGAAAAAATGAGCGTGGGAGGGGGCCAAATTGCCCTCCAATGTTTTTGGTCACTTAAAAAGGGTACTAGAACTTTTAATTTTCGTTCAAATGAGCCCTCTTACGATATTCTAGGACTACTGGATCGATACGATCACCCCTGGGGAAATAATACAAAAAAAACAAAAAACAAACCAACAAATAAACACGCATCCGTGATCTTTCTTCTGACAAAAAATACAAAATTCCACATTTTTGCAGATAGGAGCTTGAAACTTCTACAGTAGGGTTCTCTGATACGCTGAATCCGATGGTGTGATTTTCATTAAAGTTCTATGACTTTTAGGGGGTGTTTCCCCCTTTTTACGAAAATAAGTCAAATTTTCTCAGGCGCAAAACTTTTAATGGGTAAGACTAAACTTGATGAAACTTATATATTTGAAATCAGCATAAAAATCTGATTTATTTGACATATCTATTGACATCAAAATTCTGTATTTTGGAGTTTTGGTTACTATTGAGCCGGGTCGCTCCTTACTTACAGTTCGTTCCCACGAACTGTTTGACTAAGGATTCACAATTCAATATTATATCCAAATATAATCATATTGCCATACTGCTTGAAGGAAACCAATTTCTGTAGAAATGCTGCTTTGTTGTTGAAAATCCTTAGGGCACAAAAAAAAAATTTTGCTAAGTCTTCAGCTCAGTTGCGATTTAGAGTCTAGACCAACCCGCCCACAGTCCCATGGCATGCTCCTTTTCCAAGTTTCCCAAAAAGCTTGATAGATAGAGAGATAGAGATCTGTCTATCTATCTATCTATCTATGAATGGGACGAGCTTCTCGTCCAAGCTGATGTCACAACGACAGGAAGGGCAGATGCCATTCTTAAAGGTTCGCATGTTACTAGGTCCCGTTACGCTCACCAAGTAACTGCTTCAGTCCTTCATAACCTTGGGCGCCGAGCATATGATGAGTAAGCTGCTGAGAATGAAAAGAGCGACAATGAGGTGCTATCTTTCGATGAATGGTGTGAATCAAGAAAAGAATTTAGCACTCAGTTTAGTTACTGGTCAACTGTACTTGATATTGAACTGATTTTGTTGATCGTCGTACGATCTATCCGCCAGGCAGATTTTATGATTTATGTCGATGCTCTGCGAAAGATTATGCCATGGATGTTCGCTCTGGACCACACGAACTACGCCAGATGGCTGTCAATGCACGTTCGAGACATGACTGCCCTCAGTACCCAGAACCCAGCTGTATTTTTTGAGTTTATGAAAGGAAACTTCACAGTCCGAAAAACAAAACATAATTTTTCTTCCATGGCAATGGATCAAGCGCATGAACAGATGAACGAGGTTATGAAAGGAACAGTCGGTTTAATTGGACTCACCGAAAACCCAGATGCCATGCTTCGATGGATTACATCAGGTCCCGATGTTCAAAGGGCCGTTGAGGAGTATGAAGAAAGTTTCACAAACCCTTCTTTTGAAGAAAACTTGAAGCATCATGAGGACACACCAAAATTACAGTGACTCTGAACCAAAAGTTCAGGACTTTCTTCGGTAAAAATTTACAATTGAGGCCTAGGATAAAGAGACATGTTAAGAAAACAATTCTTACTTTAAAATATGTATAATGATCCTAGTTAACATATTATCCAAGGGGAGAACCTTTATCCTCAAGTCTTTCCCCTTTATTCCTTCCTTTTCAAACTTAAAAGAAAAGAAATTTCTTTTTTTGCATGCTCTCAACGCAATGTGTAAATCTTTTGAAATTGTTGCTATAAATTTGTTTTTATAGATGGCGTTGAATCCCGTTATTAAGTTCCTTTTTTTAAACAAAAATTTAAAATACACTTCTAAGACATTGAAGAATATCTTAGAACCTATATACTAACAGAATATATACCCCCACCCTCCTAGTGTGCAAATAGATACCCAAAATTGCACTCTGAATCTAAATATAACCAAATTAACTTTGCCTTAACCCCTAAATATATCCAAATCAGGGTATATATTTTCACATCATGGGGGTGGGGATAAAATTCATCTGTGATGCAAATGGAGATTATATTTAGACTCAAAATGTAATTTTGGGTATATATTTGCACACTAGGGGGGTAGGGGTTTATATTCTGTTATTATTTAGGTTCTAAGATATTCTTCAATGTCTTAGAAGTGTATTTTAAAATCTTGTTTAAAAAAACGCAACTTAATAACGGGATTCAACGTCATCTATAAAAACAAACTTATAGCAACGATTTCAAAAGATTTACACATTATGTTGAAAGCATGGAAAAAATAAAAATTTCTTTCATTTAAGTTGGAAAAAAAAGGAAAAAGAGGAAAAATTTGAGGATAAAGGTTCTCCCCTTGGATAATACGTTAACTAGGATCATTATACATACTTTAAAGTAAGAATTGTTTTCTTAGCATGTCTCTTTATCATAGGCCACAACTGTAAATTTTTACCCTTTCTTCAAGTCATTGAAGGAAGGGGCAATCCATTTGCTGAATCAGAAAAAGACCTTCTTACCCTTGAAATGAGGAAGGTCATGCCCAGTAACATAGTACACAGCACCAGAAACGCATACAAAATTAGACTCGACCAATATAAGAAGTTTACCGAAGAGCGACTGACAACATGCTCCACGCCAGTCACAGATGTTATTAAGAAAAATAACCTGCCACTTTTAACAAGTGTGATAGCCAAGAAACCGTCAAAGGCGAAACAAAAGATTTCTAGTCTGAAAAACAAGTTGTTCCTTGTTTGGTAGATTGTACATTGCCTGCCAGTCTCGTGACGGTGACATGGACGAGTTTTTTAAGCACGAGAACCAGCCCACTCCCCCTGCACTGTCCGACAGCAGCTCCCTTAGGAAAACTGCAAATCTGACCTTACAACTTGTTTAGAAGCATTGCTGGACATACCAACTACTATTCCTCGAGTCAGTGCAAAAGTATTCGATGGATCAGCCTTGGTTCATATGCTTGCACCCGGCTCTTGCAAATTTTTCGAAGATTACGCGGACACAGTTTTTCCACCTTACATTCATAGCCAACTAGAGACGATCAGTCGCATCGACGTTAAATGGGATAGGTACATCAAAAGCAGCTTGAAGAAAGGAAGAAAGAGAAAGGAGATGTTTCGGACAGCGAGTCAGTCTAAGAGAATCGACTCCTATCCCTCGAAACTGGGCTGCTTTCTTCCATACCGAAGAAAACAAAGAGCAAATGTTCTTCCTGTTACCAGACTGCTTGGCAAGCATGAATTTGTTTGGAAAAGAAGTTTATAGCACAAAGGATTCAGATGTCGTGCCTTCGGTGTCAGCTGCTCGAGATGATTTGGTCCCTTGCAATCATGAAGAGGCAGATACGCAAATTATCCTCCATGTTCGTCACTGCTACCTGTCTGGTCACCAACAAGTTATGATACAAACCGTAGATACAGATGTGCTCGTGCTAGCTGTGGCCGCTTGCTCATACGTCCCATTTATTGAGCTCTGGATGGACTTTGGTGTGAAGCAGCAGCACAGAATCATCCCAGCTCACGAAATTCATCGTACGCTTGGCCCCCAAAAGTCAAAAGCTTTACCTGGTTTCCACGCGTTTACAGGCTGCGACACAATATCTTCCTTTTCTGACATTGGAAAGAAGAAAGCCTTTGATGTCTGGAGAAGTTATCCCGATGCAACTGACGCGTTCTTGGATTTGTCGTCTACGTCGACTGCTACAAGATCGCAAACGCAAGAGCTAGTGGAGAAATTTGTAGTTTTATGCTATGAGCGGACAAGCGAAGTCCAGGGTGTTGACGAAGCGAGAAAAGTACTTTTTGCCTAGGGAAATTGACTGCATCTCACCAACATCCAACGCCCTTCTTCAGCCCACCAGACGTGCACACTTTCAGGCTGGCTGAATTTGGGGAAGAGCAACCGACCCCACTCAGAATCCTCCTTCCCCCTCTGAATTCGGATGGAAGCTCGTAAATGATAAGTGGGATCCAGTCTGGACGACGCTTCCCGAGGCTTCCAAGGCGTGCAAAGAACTGATCAAATGTGGCTGCAAGAAAGCCTGCAAGCCACCATGCAAGTGCATGAAGGCTTCACTACAGTGCACTGATCTGTGTGCCTGTAATGGAAGTGCTACAGATCTGACGCCAGCAACGAATAGGCTGCTGAACCAGGGCACCAACTGCGTACCACTTTTCTTCTTTTTTTGTTTTTTTTTTACCTCTTTTTATTTCTTCCTTCAGTGATTAAAGTCATATCTTTAAACGAAATCTATAGTAGTGCACTTAACTCTTAAAGGAGAGGAAACGAGGGGGGAGGCAGTCGTAGTTTTGCACGTCACAGCTGTCATCCCCGGTTTCCTTTGTCCAGTGTTTGCCACCTACTCCCAGTAGTCATCATAAACCCCGCACCCAAAATTGAAAAGAAACTCAATTTGGCATCCTCCCCCCAGTTTCCCCTCTTTCCCCTATGCAGGATTTAGGATGTAATACTATATCACTCGATCTTGAGAATGCCTCCTGAAATAGCGAGAACAAACTTAGAGACAGCAGATCAGAAATTTCCCTTCTTTAGCATTTCCCCCGGGGGAAATATTTACCCCTGTTTTCCCCTCCCAGGACATCCTCTGCACTTTCGCCATGGCATTAAATCAGTGACTATATACTACTACTACTACTACTAACAACTCATCGCAGCACCAAGCCGCCTGAGGCCAACACAGCTACGCACGCTCCTCCTCCACCCCAATCTATTCAAAGCCTCCCTTTTTACACCCGCCCACGAAGTTCCCATTTCCTTTAAATCTTTCTTCATGACGTCCTCCCAACCCAGACGGGGACGACCTGCTTTCCGTTTAGCCCTAGATGGTTGGCCGAAAAGAACAATCTTCGGCAATCTGTCATCCTTCATCCGAACAACATGCCCTAACCACCTCAACCTTTCTTTCATTATAGACCTAGAAAGTGGTATTGAACCACATTTTTCGTATAGCCTATTGTTTGAAATACGGTCAGTCAGCCGGGTACCCAGAACAATCCTTAAGCAATTTCTCTGGAAAACATCTAGCAAATCTTCATCCGCTTTTCGGAGCGTCCATGCTTCAGAGCCATATTTGACCACTGTCATCACTGTAGCTTCTAAGATTCTAATCTTGGTTTGCAGACTTATCTTCCTATTCTTCCAGACTTTTTTAACTGTGAAAAAACACCCTGAGCCTTGGCTATTCTATTTTTAACATCTTCACTGCTCCCACCATCTTTACTAATAATACTACCAAGGTAAGTGAAACTGCCCACCTGATCAATCTTTTCATTACCCAACGTCACCTTTTCATCTTCACTTATTCCTAGCCTTAGTGACTTGGTCTTCCTAACATTAATTTTCAAACCAATACTAGCACCCTGAACTCGCAAAACCTCTAAAACTTCATTCATTTTGCTCACACTTTCATCTAGGATGCTTAAATCATCAGCATAATCCAAGTCCAGGAGACTTTTTCCTCCCCATTTGATTCCGTGGTCTCCCATTGCCTTTCCTGTGCTCCTTAAAACAAAGTCCATCAAAATAATCCATATAAAGGGGGATAGAACACAACCCTGCTTAACTCCTGATTTAATACAAAACCAGCTGCTAACCTCATTTCCTACCTTAACCGCAGCAGTGTTATTCTCGTACATAGCACTAATCACTTTAATGTATTTGTCTGGTATACCATACAAGGATAAAACCTTTACTAAAGCTCCTCTATCAACAGAATCGAACGCTTGCTCATAATCTATAAAACTAAGGACCAAAGGTGTTTGAAAACTTAGGCACTTCTCAATTATTAACCTAAGAGTGAAAATTTGGTCAACACATCCTCTACCTTTTCTAAAACCGCACTGCTCTTCTCTTAAAACTTTGTCTACGGCATCTCTCAGTCTAAAAAGTATCATATTACTAAGCAATTTGCTACCTACAGGATTGCTAGTATCCCAGTCTCATTCGAAAGTGCACATCAAACTGCCCATGTGGACCAGCTTTCACACTTTTTCCAAATTTGCACGAACCTTTGACTAAGCGAGTAGACTATATCGAGGCATTAGTCTGGTCTCTGTAGGGAGCATATTACTTAGTAATATGAAACTTTTTAGACTTAGAGATTCTGTAGACAAAGTTATAAGAGAAGAACAGTGCGGTTTTAGAAAAGGTAGAGGATGTGTCGACCAAATTTTCCCTCTTTGGTTAATAATTGAGAAGTGCCCGAGTTATCAAATACCTTTAGCCTTCAGTTTTGTAGATTATGAGCAAGGGTTCGATTCTGTTGATAGAAGAGCTTTAGCGAAGGTCTCATCCTTGTATGGTATTAAATAAAAAAAAACAAGTTTTTTTTTAATTGAAAGTAAGGAGCGACATTAAAACTTGAAACGAACAGAAATTATTTCGTATATGAAAGGGGCATTCCCCTCCTCAGCGCCTCCCTCTTTACGCTAAAGTTTGACTCTTTCTCACAACTCTACTTTTTATTAAAATGAAAAATTTTAGCGTAAAGACTGGAGCGTTGAGGAGGGGACAGCCCCTTTCATATATAATAACTTCTGTTCGTTTTAAGTTTTAGTGTCGCTCCTTACCTTCGGTTGGAAAAAAATAGATTTTTTTATTTAATTTCTGAACGTTTTTGAGTTGATGCAGGTTTTGATTTTGGCTTACCATACATGAATAATTCAAACGAAATTTGCATATTAATTTTACTTATTTTGGCTAAATGGCTTTCTACAAATTTTGATCGGATGATTTGAGAAAAAAAGGGCGGGGATGGGGCCTAGTTGCCTTCAGTTTTTTTGGTTACTTAAAAAGGGCACTAGACCTTTTAATTTTATTTACGAACGTTTTTATTAGCAATAAAGATATGTAACTTACGAAGTAACTTACTTTTTGAACTCCTATATTCGTATAATTTTATTACGTATATGACGGGGTTCGCCCCCTCGTCAATACCTCGCTCTTTATGCTCAAGTTCGAATCTTGCTCCAATTTTTTAAGAATGACCCCTGAATCACAAAGGCCGTTTAATTAGAATAAATAGCTCTTTTGAAATTACTAAAAATACTTTAGCGTAAATAGCGAGGTATTGACAAAGGGACGAACCCCCTCATGTACGTAATAATTTCTGTTCGTTTAAGTGTTAATGTTGCCTCTTACTTCCAGTTAGAAAAACTTTTTTTATTTAATTTCCGATTGCTTTTTAAATAATACTGGGAAATCCAGCACCCCCTTCATGGAAATTCTCTTCCCCCATGAAAATATCCTACATGGAAAGATCCTCTCACGTAACCATGGAATGAAATGGGGAGGAAAAATTCTCCTGGACTTAAATTATGCTGATGATTTAAGCATCCTAGATGAAACTGTGAGCAAAATGAATGAGCTTTTAGAGGTTTTACGAGTTCAGGGTGCTAGAATAGGTTTAGAAATTAATGTTAGGAAGACTAAGTCTCTAAGGCTAGGAATAAGTGAAGATGAAAAGGTGACGTTAAGTAACGAAAAACTGATCAAGTGGACAGCTTCACTGACCTCGGTAGTAATATTAGTAAGACGGTTGGAGCAGTGAAGATGTCAAAAGCAGAATAGCCAAGGCTCAAGGTGTTTTTTCACAGTTAAAAAAGTTTAGAAGAACAGGAAGATAAGTCTGCAAACCAAGATTAGAATTTTGGAAGGTACAGTGATGACAGTGGTCAAATACGGCCCTGAAGCATAGACGCATCGAAAAGCGGAGGAAGATTTGCTATATGTTTTCCAGAGAAATTGCCTACGGATTGTTTTGGTTAGCCGGCTGACTAACTGTATTTCAAACAGTAGTTTGTACGAAAAGCGTGGTTCAATCCCACTTTCTAGGGCTATAATGAGGAAAAGGTTGAGATGGCTAGGGTATGTTATGCGGATGAAGGATGACAGATTGCCGAAGATTGTCCTTTTCGGCCAACCGTCTAGGGATAAACGGAGAACAGGTCTTCGGCGGTTGAGGCAAAGGAAGTGGGAACTTCGTGGGAGAGTGTAAAAGGGGAGGCTTTGAATATATTGGGATGGAGGAGTAGCGTGCATAGCTGTGTTGGTCTCAGGCGGCTTGGTGCTGCGGTGAGTTGTTAGTAGTAGTAGTAGTAGTAGTTACCACAAATGGTAAAATTACATTGTGTGGTAAAGTTAAGGTAGAAAAACTTTACCAACCTAAATGCTTGTCTACCAGCACACCTGAAAGGAGTTATCATACCTCAAGAAAGTCGAAAAAATAGCTTAAAAACTTGAAACTCAGATTAAAAATTAGAAATTCAAAAAAATTTGACACTCAGCTGTATGGCTTTGCAAATCTAAATATTCACATTGATCTTTCCTGTGATGCAGAAGCGATGGACATTCCGGCAAATAATGGACCAACGCAACTGAATTCGCTTTGCAAATAAAATTATTTAATTTTCAACATGTAATGTCTAAGATTGATGCAGTTCTATAAGCGAATAAAATCCTGCTATTGCATATTTGGTTGGATTTACAGCTTTGGCATCCTTTTATAGGTAATCATAATATTTGTATATCGTTTGGAATATCCCTTGAGACAATCAGAATGAGTCCTAGCATTATAAAAAGGAATAAAAGAAATCGGCAAACAAAAAATTTCGGAAATCTTTCAAGCTACTCGTAGTGTTTTAGAGTATTATTATATTCACCACGATGAGTAATACCCTACAAATAATTTTAGAGAGACTCTCAATGCGTCTAAGGAGTTTTATGCGAATATTCTTTTCTAAGTATGGAAATAAGGAAGAAATAAATAATTACCACCCTATTTTAATTCTACCAGTTATTTTGAAGATTTTTGAAAAAATAATACATGATAAAATTTGTAAATTTGCGGGAAAAAATGAAATAATACCACCTAGCCAATATCGATTTCTGAAAGAGCATTCGACGGGTCATGCGATTACCCATTTTATTTGTGAAGTGAAAGATTTTCTAGATAAGGTTTTTTTATATTTTTTTATGCCTCAGCTTTATTTATTGACCTGTCGAAAGCATTTGATACGGTAAACCATAATCCTTTAGTTAGAAAGTTAAAAAAATATACATTTCCACCGTGGAGTGTTAGTTGGATTAAGTCAAATCTATCGGCTAGGTCACAGGTGGTTATAGTTGGACCAAAATATCACGAGAACACCTAATAACTTGCGGAATTCCACAGGGGTCGATTTTAGGGCCACTCCTTTACCTCATTTATACCTTGGATATAGGAAATTTGATGAAAGATTGTTTGACAATATCATTCGCAGATGATACACGAGTAACCGATTTCTGATTAATATTAAAAAAAATCAAATTGCATGATTTTTTCTACTGTTAAAATGGTAAACACTGAACTATCTTTAACAGCTGATGGATATTTAATATACAGGGTTTCAAAATTGATGAATTATTGTCATGGGAAGAACGTGTAAATTCAATATCTATACAAATTGCAAGAGGAGCTGGGATTTTGTATAAACTGAAAAATTTCCTTCCGCAAAAAGTTTTGCAAACCCTTTATTTTACTCTTGTATATCCTTATATTCAGTATAGTTGTTACGTTTGGGCTAATTCTTTCTGTTATAATTTAAAGACACTTCAAACCTTACAAAATAGAGCTGTAAAGTCAATTTATTTAAAAACGTAACACAAGGAAGTTTTTCTTAAATCTAAGTTACTAACAGTAAGATAAATTTACCAGCTCCAAACTGCTGTTTTCATGTATAAATACTTGAATAGTCTAGCACCCCCAGGACTGACACAACTTGTCCTTTTTTATTTATCGTCATGTTATCATGCTTATCCAACTTCGTCATCTACACATTTTTCTCTTATCTCAGATATTTGTCACACGCAAAGAGCAGCTTTTTCTATAAAATACGTTGGAGTAAAATTATGGAACAGTATTCCGCTGGAAATAAAAGATTCCGTTTCAGTTCCGCCATTACATACAATCATAAAAAACATTATTCAAAAATGAATAATGTTTAGGAGGATTCTGTCTTTCTTTTTTCTGTAGTGCACTGTGCCTTTTTTCCAGTATTCTTTCTGTTTCAAAGTTTAACACTTCGTTGTTTTGTCAATAATCACTGATATATTAATACGAATACTCGAGTTCTCCAGGGCTACATTTAGGCATTTTATTTGTGTGTTTATATTGAATAAAGTCAAAGTTCAAAGTTAAGCTTTATATATATTCATTCTCTTGCAATTAGTTTAATGACATTGCTCTGTAAAACTCTTCCGACCAGCATCAAGACTTCTATCATTAAGTGTTCGACAAAACTACCTGTGAGACCACAAAGTCTGCTTTGGATACTCACGAGAGTACTTTTTCCAGCCCGTACTATTCCAGGTAAGGCCAAAATTGGAGCTAATTTCCAGCCTGAGCTCAACTGAAGTAACATCGTAAGCTATTAGAAAGATTAAAGTCAAGGCTCAAGCAAAACCTTGTTCCCTATAAGCGTAAGGCTATAGATTTATTGTGAGGGAATGGTCAATTCTACTTATCTTGAACCCCAATATTTGCTTCTCCAGGTTTTTGTTTTCCATCTTCTAGGCTTTCAGGCTTTCCAATCTTTCAGGCTTTTGGCCCTCGCAAGTCACCGTACAAGCAGGCTTACAAGCCGCCGTACACCGTACACCGTACAAGCCGTACACCATACACCGTACAAGCCGCCGGTCCTCTCATACTCATTATCACGACGTCAAATGCCCATTTTGTGGTTCTTGGGTTTTCTTTTATTTTTATTTTGTTTTTTAAAAGTTTTATTTCCGTATTTGCATAAGCTAGGCCCATTCTCATGATTCAAAAACTATACGGCATAAAATTTCACGTTTATATACTGGATTATTTAGCTACATATTCAGTAAACAGAAAGATACAAACACTTGATGAAAAGACGAAAAAACTTAGTTTTTTATGTATTGCTTGGATATAAACAAAAGTATAAAGGAGACGCAAGCAATTTCTTACAGAGAAGACATCGGCACCAAAATTCTCCATAGAGAACAGAATTGACCAAAAAAAATTTAGTTAGGGCAGTTAACTATCAATAATTTACTATCCCTTCAACACTCACCTTTTTAGATTTTCTTTAACTGGTAAGATGGTTATAGAATAAGGAGTAACTGGTTTCCTTTTTGGCTCATGGCCTATAAAACACTGGACACAATCCAAATTCCATTCATGCAGCAGCGATTTGGTTTTCTAAAAAAGAAAAAAAAAGAAAAAAAAAATGAAAAAGTAAAAAATAATAGGAGCCTAAAACTCTCACGTAGTTTCAGGCATATCCCCCACCCCATGAATAAATCTTCATTTTTCGCTTTTTTCTTAATGTCACGTATTTCAACGTGTCCTGCAAATAAAAAAAAAGTCTCTTACGCTGCTAATCCTTTACCCAGTTTCACCATTAGGCTTTTCACATATGTCCAATCTCCGTTGAAGAGATAAATTCGATGGAACAGCCCCCCTCAGTGAAGTGGTTCCAGGTGGATGTACAGTACCAAACAAAGCTATCTTTCAAGCATTCTTTCTTAAACGTTTCTTCTTCCAGTTTATTGAAACAGCCCATGCTTGTCCTGTTACCCCTCCCCCTCCCTATTTTGGTTGTGCGCATTAACGTGAAACATGCTGCTCTTCTAAGGAACAGAGCCGTAAGCACTGTACAGTCTTTGTGTATACTAAACTATTCTTGACCGTTAATATACAAAGGGACACAACTTACTTTTTGGTCTTTGTGGATTTGAACTCTGCCATCATCGACAACTACAGGGACAAATTTGTAGTTCTTTGATTTTCTGTCTGCAAATTGCACCACTTCCAATTCTGGTCTATTGTTCATCTAAAAAAAGAAAAGAAAGAAAAATCAATGGTTGGTTAAGCCTTATACTACTACTACTAACCACTCACTGCAGCACCAAGCCGCAAGAGGCCAACACAGCTACGGACGCTCCTCTTCCATTCCAATCTATTTAAAGCCTCCCTCTTTACACCCTCTTAAGTTCCTATTTCCCTTAAATATATCCTTACGACATCCACCCACCCTATTCAGGGACGATCTGCTTTTCATTTCATCCTAGACAGTTGGCCGACAAGGACAATCTTTGGCAATCTGTCATCCTTAATCCCCAGAACATGTCCTAGCCATCTCATCCTTTCTCTCATTACAGCCCTAGAAAGCGGGATTGAACCACATTTTTCGTAGAGATTACTGTTTGAGATATGGTCAGTCAGTCGGGTACCCAAACAATCCATAGGCAATTTCTTTGTACAGCAAAGGCTACAAAACTTTGTAGCCTCATTTTCTACCTTAACTGTAGCAATGTTATTCTGGTACATAGCACTCATCACTTTAATGTATTTTTCGGGTATACCATACAAGGATAAGAACTTCGTTAAGCTCTTTTATCAGCTGAATTGAACGCTTGCTCACAATCTATAAAACTGAGGACTAAAGGGGCTTGATGACTTAGGCACTTCCCAATTATTGATCTAAGAGTGAAGATTCGGTCAACACATCCTCTACACTTCCCGAAACCACACTGTTCTTCTCTTAAAACTTTATCTACAGCATCTCTAAGTCTTAAAAATATCATCATACTAAGAAATTTGCTTCCTAAATTACCACACTCATTCTTATCACCTTTCTTATGGAAGGTTTGTATTAGAGTTTTCCTAAAATCACTAGGTACTTCTCCTTTTTCAAAAATCATATTCATAATCTTCAGCAACTTATCTCAAAACTTACAACCACCATACTTGAAAAACTCATACGACACTATCAACACATGGAGCCTGATTATTTTCAATTTTTGTTTAACTAATTCTTCCTCATAAAATCGATCTTCCTTCCTGCCACAAACTTTTTCATTCTTTTCTACGTCTTTTCCTGTAACTTTATCACGGTTTAGCACATTCTCAAAATGTTCTTCTGCTTATCTCACTTTAACTCTTTCTTCATTCCTAATTGTGGCCTCATTCTTATCTTTAACTGGGAAATATCCAGATCAACTTATCCCTCTCAATTTAATAAAATACCAGTACAATATTCCATTTTATATCACCTTAAACACTCCGTAAGTCACTTAGATGAACTAAGAAGGCAGCCATGACATGGATACTAGAGCGATCAATCAGACTTGTGATTAACGAAGCCAGTGTTACCATCCCTTCAGTATCAACGCTGATACACTAAGAAGGCAGCCATGACATGGATACTAGAGCGATCAATCAGACTTGTGATTAACGAAGCCAGTTAATCACACATGGATACTAGAGCGATCAATCAGACTTGTGATTAACGAAGCCAGTGTTACCATCCCTTCAGTGTCAATGCTGATACACTAAGAAGGCAGCCATGACATGGATACTAGAGCGATCAATCAGACTTGTGATTAACGAAGCCAGTGTTACCATCCCTTCAGTATCAATGCTGATGAACTAAGAAGGCAGCCATGACATGGATACTAGAGCGATCAATCAGACTTGTGATTAACGAAGCCAGTGTTACCATCCCTTCAGTAGCAATGCTTTATAAATGTGTCCTTGTGTAGGATAAGTCTATAGCATTGTGCTTTTTTTATGCTTTACACGACAAACAGCTATTTATGATGAATATGAACTAAAAAACAGGAATAAAGTCGTGGGACCCAAGTAATTTCATTTTCATAAATTTTTAGCTAATTAGTCGTTCACACATGCCTATTTCTATGGGTAGGTGCAGCAGTTATATCTGGCCCTAGGTGGAAATAAATACTTTACGAAAATATATCTTTTTGCGCAAAAATACAACTTCGTGTCTCAGGGGTTACTGAAAAAGTAAAAAAATAAACCTAAGTCTTGCTGAAACACCAATACATAGAGATTACAACTAAACGTCGAGAAGCTTGGAAGATGAAGATGTCAGTCATTTGAAACTTGATGTTAACAATCTAAACGTCTGTCAACCTTAGCCTACTATCTGCATAATCTATTGCTTCTTTCTCACATTGATTAATACAATTTCTGGAAATAATTTCAATCAGTCGGTTTTCTAAACAGTTTCTTCACCTTTATTGCTTTGAATTACTTCTTTTGAAAGTCATCAGCAATTTCATTTTTCCAGCAAAAATTAACTTAGTCAGCACAATAGCTCTTTTTAGGGACAGTCACCTACCCTTTCAATCCCCTTTATCCCCCAGATTCCCATATATGGTATCAAAAATAATGAAAATGGCTCAATTGATTCAGGGGCTTCATAGGGGTAGACAAATCCAAGAGTAGACACAGCCAAGTATGCCAGCTTGTAATATTGCATCCATGGTAAGAGATATGGCTTATTTAAGCAAATTGGTCGGTCAATTAGACTGACCAATTTACCCGTAGATGCTGACCAACAGTAGATGCGGGATCCTGGGTCCCAAACCCACTTCAGTCTCTTCGCCGACTTTATAAGCAACCGTTCTGACTTTAATTATTCAATGGTCATTTTAGGATTGGCGTTAGATTATCTGTCCAAGATGACGATTTAAAGGAATCTTTCTTTGGACTATATATTGTTTAGACTAAAATACATAGAGTAGGGTTTTGGAGACCAATATTTGAGTCACCAACTTATAAATATAAGATTTAAACTTCAATTTTGTGTCGTAAAACAAAACTCATCCATGTAAGGAACCTTGCCTCACAGAGCTGGGAGGAGGGGAGCACGGCTCTCCCGAGTCTATTAAATGATGAGCTGGGCAGTGGAGTTGACCTTAACACTTTTATTCAACCGGAGTGGGAGGATGTGCTAGCTGCGGCAAACCAATGGGGTGATTGGAGGCTCTTCCTCGATGCTGGGTACCTCTGGGACACAGACAGAACTAAGGTCTAAAATCAAAACACAAAATGTAGCCTACGTTCTTCACAGGGACTGTGGATTTCCCACAAAGCTTGGTATTTTGAACCAAGAACTACTGAGAACTACTGAGAACTTCAGAGTTCTCAGTGGGGCCTGCCCCAGGCCACTCAGCGCGTCCCCAGGTGGCGGATAGGGGAACGCCCTGCAGATATGTAGGGTACCTCATGGGTAGTGAGGCGCGGACCTAGGGAGGACCCAGTCTCTGGGGGTCTTGAAATATTGCTGGAGCACCCTCGTCTGGGGGCTTTAAATTCAGACGGAGGAGGAGGATGACCCCTCTAATGTGCACTGGGCAGGGCCCATCGGCGTATGGATACGTCCCGTCAGTCACAAATCTTCCCCCAGCAATAGGTTAAATTGCTGGTGTTGCAGGACACCAAAAGGGCGCACTATCGGTAATAGATACAGTCGGCCCCTGCTAGGGACAGAGAGGAGTGGCTTACCGCTGTCCCGAAGCCAGCCAAGAAACCCCTTCTTTAATTCTAATGATGAATATGAATACGAAAAAGAGATCAAATATGAGAACCAGTGCTACCGCGTCCGGGTAACCGACGATAATGCGTTAAGAGATACCGCGTCCGGGGCAGCCGACGACTCGACAACCGTGAATCGCGCGAATATATCTACGTTGACAACTCCTACCCTGGAGGCTATTGTTTCTCCAAAAATAACTATGTCAATAGGTACCCTCAACACTAGAACCCTCGCTAAACAAGGAAAAATAGACCTACTCCTAAGAGAGATAAAACGGTACAGCTGGGACGCTATTGGTCTCGCCGAAACCCATCTTCCAGTCACTGGTGAAGAGAAACATGGAGATGTTACCCTTCTACTTTCGGGACGTAATGATAAGAAACATCGACAAGGTGTAGGTTTCCTACTGTCGAATAAAGCCAGAAAATCCTTAATCTCCGTAACCCCCCTCACGGAACGGATCATCATGATCCGCCTGAAAGGTTCACCCACCAACCTCACAATTATCCAAGTATACGCTCCGGATTCCAGCAGAGACGACGAAGAGTCTGAAAACTTCTATCTCCAGCTTCAAAGTCTGGTTGATTCTGTCCCTAAAAAGGACATAATCTTTGTCATTGGTGACTTCAACGCCATCGTCGGAAAAAACCACACAGGACACGAAGATGTAATGGGCAAATTTGGACATGGAAAAATGAACAGAAGAGGAGAACGCCTTATCGAATTCTGCAGAGACAGCGATTTAGTCATTACAAACACACTGTTCAAGCACAGACCTCGCCGTAAGACATCCTGGACCTCACCAGATGGAAAAACAAAAAACTTAATAGACTACATCCTCGTGTCTAGACGTTGGAAAACGTCTGTCCTAAACACAGTCACGCTAGCTGGTGGCGACTTTGACAGCGACCACTCGCTTGTCATGTCTAGGTTCAAAACAAGACTTAAAACAGCTTCAAAGTTATCTCAGAAAACCCCAAGTTTCGAGTAGATCTACTGAAAGACGAAAACACACGTATGACCTATAAAACCATTCTATCCGAAAAAATTTCGGAGCTCACGTCGAGATCTCCACCTATCCTGTCTAAGGAAGATATTGACAACCTGGTGACTAGCAGCACAAATATCATATGTGATGTCGCTCATTCCACACTGGGTACCCAAAGAAACATTCAGAAACCTTGGATAACAGACGAGATCATTTCACTCTGCGACGAAAAGCGCCAACTCACGAACAAGCAAGATAAAGAAAGTAGGGACCGATACAAGCAACTCAAACGTGCTGTTGAGAAATCCATCAGACGTGCTCATCGTGCTTTTATTAAAGAAACGTGTGATCAATGTGAATCGGCCTTCAAGAAAGGAGACCCCCACTACATGTATAGAAGAGTGCGGGAATTGGCCAAAAAGAAGGACATCAAAGCGTTCTCCCTTCTCGACGAACATGGAAACCAAATACAATCCACAGATGGAATCCACTCTCGATGGAAAAACCATTTTAAAAATAAACTGAATCTGGACATCCACCCAGACCCAACAATTCTCAACACTTTCCCTATAACCTCTACAGATCCAAGTCCTCCCCCTCTTCACTCTGAAATAGAAGCAGCTATCAGAGACTTGAGAACAAACAAAGCTGCCGGCCCCGATGGAATCCAGCCCGAACTACTGAAAGTAAACTGCAAACCACTCCTTGACCTTTACCACAAAATTGCCACAGCTGCTTGGGAAAAATGTCACTTCCCCTCACCCTGGTGCGAAGCCACGATAATCCCCCTGCATAAGAAAGGCTCTAAAGCTGTCTGCGACAACTACCGCCCAATAAGTCTTACCAGCCACGCAGCAAAAATCCTCACAAGAGTCATGCTCGGGCGTATACGAGCCATTTCCTCAATGGTCATTCCGGAATACCAAGTCGGCTTCCGACCTAATAGATCAACAATTGATCAGATATTCACTGTTCGGCAGATCATGGAAAAGTATAGCGAACTTGGCCGCAGCATCTACCACCTTTTCATAGACTTTAAACAAGCTTTTGATAGGATATGGAGAGAAGGTCTATGGCACATCCTTCTTCACTTTGGCATCCCATCCAACCTGATCTCGCTGATCAAAGACATGTATAAGAAGTTCAGTAGCCGCGTCATGACTGGAGAAGGACTTACCGAGAGCTTCAAAACCTCTACCGGAGTACTTCAAGGTTGCCTAATATCACCGGAGCTGTTCAATCTCTTCCTAACTGCAGCCCTTTCACTCACAGATAACCCGCGCGGCGCCCTTGTCGGAGGAGTGGTGATAGACAAACTGGCATATGCTGATGACATAGTCCTAATAGTCGAGTCCCTTCAAGATCTACAATCTCAGGCTAACAGTGTTCACTCGTCCACCAACCTCTTCGGGATGGCAATCAACACCTCAAAAACGAAAGCCATGCGCTGTTCACGCAAATTCGATTCACAGGTAAATCTCAGCCTTCAGCTTGGTGAAGATACCATTGAGTGGGTGGAAGGCTTCACCTACCTTGGGAGCTTACTTACTTATGATAACAACCAACTCAAAGACATCAAGAGACGCCTGACACTTGCAAAGTCCAGTTTTAAAGCTCTGATGTCCATCTGGGGGAATAAGAACTTAACAACAACTCTCAAAACGAGACTCTTCTACTCCCTCATTATTCCGATCGCCATCTATGCCTGTGAATCCTGGACGCTTAAAACAGACGATCAACGCCGCCTAGCTGCTTTTGAAACCAAATCCCTACGACGCATCGCTGGTATCACCTTCCATGACAGAATCTCCAACTCCAAGCTTCTCCATAATCTGAAAGTCAAATTTACAATTCTGGACAAAATAAAACTACAACAACTCAAATGGCTTGGACATACCCAACGCATGGCTAGCACTCGTCTCCCGAAGATAGCCTTCGACGGACGAGTACACGGTTCTCGACCCAGAGGTCGCCCTCCGAAAAGATGGTAAGAAAACTTCTCACCTTACAACCTGCCACAACTCTGCCGCCTGGCCGACAACAGAAGCACCTACAGGAGGCACATCAATGAACTGGTTAAAGAAGAGGCCCCAATACGACCTTCAAGGACGGATGGGACATAAATCAAGTATATATTTCACAAAATGTGTTTGTTTTTCACCAAAATTAGTAAGTAATGGGTTTTGAAGTTGCTAATCATAGTCAATGCAGAAGCTTTGTCTCGGCAAAGAGCGAAGCATCTTCCACTTCTTTTTTCCGGGCTTCACTCGATAGAATAGATCGTCGCAGAAAGACGAGCGAGGATTCATTGGATTTGAAATTCTCAGAGCTAATACCAACAAAAATCGATTGAATGGCACCCAAACGCCCTTTCTATACCAGCTTAGTCCCTTGGCAACTTTGAAGCCAAATCTTGTATCGGGCAATCAATTCTAGGTATCCACTTCATCAAAAAGTACAAAAATACAGCTCCCAAAAAAAACCTGGGACTTGCGACCCCTAAGCAAGGGCCCCAAGTTATATGAACAGTCCACATTCAAGCAGAGACATGATAGTTAAATTGAATCACGTAAATCATGGGCAATCATGATCATAGGCTTCTGTTAATCACAGGCCAATTACGTAAATGTACTCCCTCATTCAGGTTTACGTTTATAGGGGTATATAAATGACATAATTCTTCACCTTCTTCCATTTTTTAAAACGTTTCTAGGTCTATCTGAATGTTATATTTTTCTTTCTTTCTTTTTTTATTGTCGTTTTTACTCTAAACACCGTTAACAACTTTTTCGTTTTTCTTTCTTTTTTTTGCGATTTCTTGATAATCAATTTGTATAAATTCAGAAGAATTGCAAAGTCGGGGACGGATATTCAATTGAAAAAGTTTGTGTTCTAAGTTAAGGTTTTGCTTTCTAGATATGCGCATGGACTAAAAATATATTTTAAATTGTTCCGAGCAAAAATCAGCAAGAAAATCAAATTAAATTATTCGCAATAGAGACTTAGACCAAATTCATTACAAATTGTAAAGTACATGTATTTTACTCCTAGATAAATATAATAACATAGCACATATTTTCAAAACAATAAAGCCAAAAGGCATAAATATGAAGAGGCTCAGTCACAAAAACCATAGAAATTAATGAAAAATGTACTTTCATACAAAAAGAAACATACCCAAGAAGCAATCCTCTTCAAGAATCCGTCTGTCCTTAGAATCAACTTATTGTTTTTCCCATCTTCTGCATCCCATTCAGCCCATCGTAAAACTGCAGGCAAAACTGGTTCATCTGGATGAAAGGGTCGAACCAAATTATCCTTAAGTACTGATTCAACCAGCATACAAGGACCATTATAGTCGAACTTGTTTCTAGCCTGAATTGCTTCAACAAGGTCCGAAGCAATGGTAGTAGGAGTTATCTGCAAAATTAAGCTTATCTAAGACTACAATGTATGTACGTATGTATGCACTTCCAAAAAAAGCCATCGGGCCATAGGAAAAAAAAACAGAGCATAAACATAACAAAACCAGCAAAAAACACAAATAAATTAAAAAAACACAAATAAGTTAAAAAGAAAAAACGTACTTATATATGAATCTTCAAGAAAATATTTATAAAGAGATACATCTTTCACGATGTATCAGCCCTTCTTCAACATACTTAGCCAAATTCCTTAATGTCATTTTAACTCGTGATCCTACAATCCCTTCCACCCACCTTCTATCTGCCAACACTAACGAAAAACACTCATTTCTCAGATCCGCCAATTCCTTACAATTCCCAAAAAAATGATAAATATCCTCATCATCTTCCCCACGCATCGGACAAGGGACTGGGTTAACACTATGACCCCTAAATTTCCTCTCCCTTTCCCCAATATCAATCGACTTTCCCCTTAAATTCAAAATCCATTTTATTTCTTCCCAATGTTCATACATTAAGAGAAATTTTTTGGAAAAAGTGATTCCCTAATTTGCCAGAAAGCGTCAGATGGCCGCGGAAACAAGAAGGCATCTAATAGAGAAATGTCTAGCTGGGATTAAGTACCGCTGGGGTTTTATAGTTTGGATATTAATAGTGCCGGAGGGTAAGGTCCGATAGCTAGCAGGATATATAATAAAGATGAGAAGATCTGCCCCTAGTTCCCAAACTGTCGGTGTTTCGTGTCCTGAGCTTCGCCTCAGTTCGGTAGGTCTGTTCATGATAATAGTATTAATTACAAGGGAAATTGTAAATACTCCCATTTTTTTTACTCATTCAAGAGAAATATTTGTCCTTTCTGTCATTCTGGAGGCAGAAGGCCACGAGTTCTGCTTGTGGTGGCATTTGTTTATTTGTTGTAGTTTTGGCTTTATTCTTAAATATTATTCTTGAAGAGCTGTTACAATGTACCCTACAGTTGCACATACTCCTTATTGTATATGAATACAATACTGCTCGAAACAAATAAATGGCCGTTGTACGCAACTAAACAGTCACGCCCAATAAACAAGGTTGGAACGATACAGGCATTTTAAATACTCTCAGACTTCTGCACAATTAGCCATTGGTCGTACATTGCCTGTCATAGCTAAAGACAACGTTATGCTTTCTAGCGTACCCAACGATGCAATATACTCCCGGCCGAAAGCAGAGAATCAGGAGATAAGTACTGCACTACGCAGACCATTAATCAGCATGTGAAAATGATGACGTTTGTTAGATTTAATTTCATTTCACATTAGAATCACTCTACGCACCAACTTAATCTAATTATCTACGACAAAACTGTTACAGTAGAAATTAAACCTGGCGTAGGTTAGCTTATAGACGACATGGAAAAATATTACAGACTCTACCCACAGGCACTTTTAACTGCTATAACTTAAATACAAGTGTTTGAGACCACCGTTAAAATACCCACTTTTAAGCACCGATTACTCGTCTGTCTTGATGAAGCGAAACTTTGAGACATTAGATGTGCAAAGGTTTCAAAAATACATCAATTAAAGAATCCTGCCCGAGGTCAGAGAATAACAAAATACAAGCGAATCATTACACTGAATTTTTTAATCATAATGAGTGAATGAAAATAGTTGGCGTTGAAAATATCTTGACACGTACCTACTTAATGAAACGGTTTTAAAGGGCAAAACTATTATTTGTATCGTTATGCGTTTTTTAAGAGCTTGTAAAGCGTCGTCCATTTTCTTCTAAGTGATCAAAAAGATATTAGACGATATAATTTATGTTTTAAATTACAAATGTTGGAGAGGACGGGGGTAGGAATTAGAAATTTGCCATTGTTCTCAATCAAGATTCAGTTTTTTTTTTTTTTTTTTTTTTTTTTTTTTTTTTTTTTTTTTTTTTTTTTTTTTTTTTTTTTTTTTTTAATATTACTGCAAACAAGAAAGAAAAGCACTTGCCGTAAAATCTATATTTTTAAATTCCATTTTTTGACATTTCAGATAACTGATACCCCCAAAATTCCTTATTTTTCTCCATACTCATAAATTATGTTCTAACTTCAGGATTGGAACATATGTTTCATAATTTACAGAAATCCTTACAAAATCTGGTCTACTTTCAAGGCAACGTTGAAGAGTAACCAAAAAACTTTGATTTGCTGTTCTCAACTTTCACTAGAAACTGATAGCAGCCCTCATCATAAATGTGTTTCGCAATTTGTTGCTGCTGCTAAGAAAGTATAGCTGAAAATAATAAACGCAACTAAAGGTGTTTAACATCGGTTAGTGGACGTCAATATTTCTGGGGTTATCTCTCTTGAGAGCTGAACTCTCCACATACAGAGACAGAGGATAGGAAATAAAAAGACAAATACTCACGGACACAACCATGGGCTCGGAAGATTCTCTAGGGAATGTGCTAGTCAAGGAGCTCCTTTCAAGATTGTCACCACCTAGCTCGATGTGAACCCAGACACGGAGATCGCCAGCTTTCCTATAAAAAAGAAAACATAACAAGTGTTAGAACTTAACAAAGAAGACGCTCTACAACTACTTTCCTTTCAAAGCCACAGGGAAATTTTGTTCACCAAGGTTAAAAAGATATCATAATTGAAGTTAGTCAAGAAGCCACAAGTTGAGAGTAAAAAATACTGCATGAAAGGTCAGTCCTTAATTGTTAAATTGAATTCCATCATAAAAGGAATGTACATAATGCAAAATAAATGCCACCACACCGCTTACTATAAAGTTGCTTGCCACATCGTGCCTTGCCACATGTCTATTATTTAAAACGCAAAGACATGCTCTTGATTACGAACACTTAGTGGGCGTTCAGACGCTGGATTCTGTCTCAGACTCTGTCTAAGTTCCCTGCCCAGAATGGTTGAAAGTCCAGGGTATTTTCAGTAATAGGAAATTCACCATCATAATTGTCACCTAAATAGGTGTTTTCAGATCTGAAAATGCTGCTCGATAGTTCCTATTTTCAGTTTTCGACCATTCTGAGCGGGAGACTTGGACAGAGTCTGAGACAGAATCTAGCGTCTGAACGCCCACTTAAAGACTGACTTGTTTACCTTTTACGTCTACCTCTCACTTATGCTAGAAGAATGGGAGGGAGGATCGTGTAACCCGTAGTGCCATCAGCTGTAGGAAGTGTGAAAACACAATTGAAGCATACACTATCAAGAAGCCATTAACTATACCAAGGTGAAATAAGAAAATATTTTTAGTAGCTGAAGGGTGCTGCCCTTGGGGTGGATTCTCCTCAATTTAATTCCTGCACTGAATTTTATCACTATCACAAATTTTATCCGAAAATTTGATCAAACCTTTACCAGAAAAACCAAAAGCGTTCTAAACCTTTTCAATTTATATACTTTAAGGATAGGGACAGAATGTTATTGCTAATATTCTTAAGCTAAGTTCTAACAGAAAACAATCATTTTTTTACGCAAAAATCATCAAGCGGATCAGTTGATAAGTTCCATCCAGCATGTTTGATAGAGGCATTGTTCAAAATGAAAATAAAAGCAAATGAATATCGGCCGGAAATTACAAAAGCAATATCTTAGACTAACAATCTAAAAAACTTCACCATTTAGTACAATTCCACTACTACATAGTGATGATAATATATTCTCCCATATATTTAGTTAGTTCAGAAATATAAATCCAGAAGTAATATTCCATAATGGCAGCTATACGGTTAAATCTTAAGAATGATTGCCAAATAGCAGATATTGTGTGTCATAATAAGCTTTACAGAGAATTAGATTATATCTAACAAGCTTCGACTAAAACATCATTGAAACTAAAAAAATTCACTAAATCCTTCTTACGGAGCTGAATGAGATATGTATTTTATGCATAAAATGGCAGTAGGGGTCATTTTCTAAGGATCAATTTTATATTAAATAAACTCTTTAGTTTCCTCACTTTTCTTAACATACCGTTTGGGGATTTTTCCAGTAGCAATTTCCTGTGCCATCTCAGAGACAATCTGAAGTTTCATTTCTTTGTCCAGCTGCTCTGGTGTCAGTCCATACAGTTTTGGATAATGGACAATAAGATCATAAACCAGTTTTGCGTCACTATGGGCACCACTGAAACGTAATTCAGTATTTGTCTGAAAAAATTAAAACAAGCACAGTATTAAATTTGGTTCTAAAAGAAAAACATATTATTAATGAAGAACTAAATCATCGGTGCCGGCTCTCGGACCAATTAAGGAATATAAAATAGAATACGGCTATCAGATGTCAAAGTAGTGTATCTGCATTTGTAATTTACAGTCTGCAGCAAAAAAGAGCAGCTATCATTACACGCAAAGAAGTTATATTCATTTAGCTTGCTTAATGAATGGGAGTCAATATTGGTTAGCTTGTGAAGCTATGTTGAATCCAGAGGTTTCTTTTGTGTTGGATGCGCCAACCATCCATCCAGTGGGTAATCATTTTCTTTCAGGTCTAACAACCTCTTATCCAGAAGCTGAGGTAGCATAATTATTAATGAAGAACTAAACCATCGATGCCAACTCTCGGACTAATTGAGCTTTTGAAGCAATGTTGGATGTAGAAGATTCTTGTCTGCTTGATGCGCCCACCACCCATGCAGCGGGTAATTATCTTCTTGTCTGGACTAATGATTCATCATCCAGTAGCGGATGGCACCAGAAATTTTGTCACAAGAAAAATTAAGACTGCCATCGGAAGCAGTTTCAGTCTTTAAAACGTAGTTCTAGTCTGAAGCAGAAAAAATAAAATAGTATCAAGAGTGTTTGCTAGCTTTTGTTGTCTTTGTTTTCAATAGTACCTATATCCCATTGCTTTATTTTCAAATTATGTATCAGCAATATTTCAAAACAAGGGGCACTTCTTAAAACTTGAAACACCCCTAGTTTTCAACATATTTCATCCAGACCAAAGAGACAGGTCAAAAAAAATTAATTTCTCTAGTGAGACCAAAAAAAAAAGATAAACGTCCTCCAGAGCCATTGCTGACACAGAGGGCGTCGAATCGACGTTTCATGTGCTTGATCTTTTTTTACAGGGACAAATAGCAAGCTTGTCGCCCAACCTTGCTACGTCTGGGATCGAAACCCAGGCCCCGTAATGCCAAGCGGAGCATCAATCCACTTTGTTACAACATGGCAGTGTGACCAAACAGATTTATAAATCAGAATGAAAAAAAGGGTAGAACTGTTATACTCACTATTCAACTACAGCTGTACTTTTCGATTCAGTTTCTGTTTGAACTAAAACAAAAAAATACTTAGGATTTGAACCGACGAGGTAAAATAGCCCCTAATTACAAGTTTCATTCACGTATCCTTAATAAATCTTAGAGGACAACACATCAATACATACAGCTGCCTAAAAGAGGAACCCTATAAATGCCCCTCAATCCCTTCAAGCAAACTTCCTGAAGATAGAGAAACTGTCCAACACTTCAAAGGCATCAGGCTGAGTATTCGTTTAATTTCTCGATCGGTGGCCCAACGCAATCACCCCAACATCATCTTTAATAGCTAACTCATTAAGAGAGTTCATGAGATTCAGCTCTTTAGAATTCATTTTACAGATAGTCTTTTTGAGCGCCCATCTTGATCGCATCTGATTCTCTTGAACTATAAGCTATGAGTAGTTTTTCACTTTAAAAGACATGTTATTTCCAACTTGATCATCAAAGTATATAAGTTATACATACAACCTGATGGAAAATATGGCTGTCAGCACACAAATTGGGCTCTTAAAAAAACATCTAGGTAAAACCAGAGACAGTCTAGAGTAAGGCTGGCATAGTGGTCAATCGCAAATCCAAATATGTTATATTTAAATGACATACTTGAAGCAGTATCAATGACCGAACTCTCTGAGTTAGTATGTACACTCGTTCCGTTCTAGGAAGTTTTAACTTTTTGTACTACCCTTTTTCAAGGCATCAAGACAACACACAGAGGGGCACAGTTAAACCTGCTGTGAAATCTGCTGCTGCAAGTAGAGACTTCCTACCATCGGAATCCAGAGGTGTCACTAGCCAAAATATATATTTTTTTTTGGGAGGGGGCAATAGATTTAACTGAATGGCCCATCATTTTTACAGACTGATTTGGGTGATACCGTTATTATAAATTTCTTCAATTTTTTTATTATTTTAGCGACTGAGACTAATCTTTTTTCACTGAATTTACGTTGCATATTCTTATCAACCATTCACCCTCATAAAAAAAAAATAGCCAGTCAAATAGTAGCACTTCCGTGTCACTATTTTACCGACTATTTTTTTTTAGATTGGCTGAAAAAATTGGGGGAGGGGGGTGCCCACCCCCTCCCCCACGATACGTGACGCTCAAGCTTGAATAGAGCCCACCTCGGGTTGTAGATCCATTCCTGGCAGTTTAATTTGTGTAGTACAGCAGCTTTGTTCTGAACCTTTACGAAAAAAAGATAGATTCCACTAGTAGTTTTGCATATTAAGCAAAGAGCACAGCAAAATTATTTTGGGCGCTGTTACAAAATGAGCGTTACACATGTTACATAATAAACATTTTATTATGACCAAGTCAAAGACAGGGTGGAAATGTTGGCTGCTAAATCTATTACTGTGCCCAGATCGCAGACTCAGCAAGTTAACCCCCAAGCCCCGGGAATTCAAAACTCTCAAATGTAAATTTCGGAGACAGCACTAACAAGAACGCGGCTTGGCCTGATCAAAAGCACAAAATGGTTACTCGTGGGAAAGCAAAGAGGAGATTAAAAACCTTCATTAGTCCCGAAGATGCCCATAAAACTGGAAAACGATGTATCCGTAAAAACAGCACGGCTGAGAGCTGCAGTGAAACTGCACCAGCCGACAAGTCGAATGGTTTGAATTCACCCCTCAAAGAAGGGGATGGTGACTCCTCTGAGAATAAGAGTGACGAGAACGAGGATTAGGACATGTGTGGCCATATACCTTTGTCTGTTTATCGCGAACTTAGGATTGGGTGCTGGAACATTCAAGGTTTTAATGAGAAAAAAACATCATTAGCATTATTGAGGGATCTGGATATATTTTGTGTGGTTGAGTCTTGGCATAATTGTGAGGATGATCTGCAGTGCCCCCCTTCACATAATCATTCCTTTTATGTAGTGAATAGAAAAGTTTCTAAGAATAATCGGTATTATGGTGGTGTGGTTATGTATTTTAGCCAAATGTCATTTTCTTCTGCAGTGAGACTCGCGACACAATCAGAGAATATAGTGTGGGTAGATTTAAGTGTGAGAGTATTTTTTAATAGTAAGTTCTGTATATCTAGCACCACAAAATAGTTCTACTGGTCTGGAGACACGTGGACTATACTACACGGAGAAACGCGATTGTTTCAACAGAAGTATCCGGGGGACCGTCTGGTTGTAGTAGGGGATTTTAATGCCTATACTTCGAATGTATCAGAGATAAATCCTGAATTTTTTTCAGGTGATAATGCGGAGGTCCTTCCTGAGGTCTTTGAGATGCCACGGAACAGTGACGATCAGTCTAGAAGAATGAATATTTGGGGGAGAAATTTATTGGCATACTGCGAGGAGAATGGTTTAGCAATTTGTAATGGAAGATTTGGTAAGGACAGAGATAGAGGTGAGTACGCATGCTTTTCCGGGCCAAATCCTAGTGTTATAGATTACGCGTTGGTGGGTGTGGAGTTCGCTGCCTGTGTTGTTGATTTTGAGGTTCTCCACGTGCTGGGTTCGGATCATTTTCCTATAAAACTTTCTCTCCAACTTTATAGGATGTTTAATGTTCCTTCTCTCCCTCATTCTAGCCGTATATCCCGAGCTCAAGCTATAAGGCGGTTACGACAAGATTGGACTGATGAAGAAACGAAAACGCTGAAAGATAGGTTTTGCTCGGAAGAGATTTTGGATAAGTTAAAGGGTTTATGTGAACTCTCTTCGGACCCTGAAATAATTACTGGCTGCCTGTCAGAACTCCTCCATGAAGAGGCTGATCGGGTCCTGAAACGAATGCCGCCGAAAATGGGTCCTTTTGATAATGATTGCAAACTTAGTAAGTTGTGCATATTTAGCTTATTAAATAAGGTAAAAAATGTCAATGGCCCAGAGCAACGACAAGAAGCCCTATCAACATTTAGATTAGCTAGAAAAGAACACAAGGTTTTAGTCAGGAGGAAGAAAGCATTATATGAAATTAAAGAGCAAGAGAAGTGTTTTCAAGCTTATAGATCGGCCAGTATGAAGGAATTCTGGAAGTACTTACGTGGGCCACGTGACCAATCAAAAATGATCCCAGAAGTTAACTCTTGGCCGACTTATTTTGAAGACATGGAGAATCATAGAAACTCAGCTGGCCAGGCACCCATCTACTCGCAAGTGTATACTGAGCCGATAGATGCAGTGGTCAGTGAATTCCCCCTCCCAGAGCATTCTTACCAGCCAATTCAGGAAATATCAGAGTGAGCTGAAACAATCCATCAAGAGCCACCGTGGAGGATCTTCGCCGGGTATTGGTGGAATTCCGTCAACAGTGTATAAGAAATTAATCGGTCCCCTGTTGCCAGTTCTATTAACTTCGTATAATGCAGTCCTGGCTTTCTATAGTTGGCCAACAGCATGGAATATGTCGGTTATAATGCCGTTATTTAAAAAGGGTAACCGGATGAAGCATAGTAACTATCGCCCTATTAGTCTAGTACCAACAATTAGTAAATTTTGGAGAAGGTTTTAGATGGTGGATTAGGGCTATGGCTAGAAAAGGAAAATATTGTCAGTGAGACCCAAGGAGGATGCCGAAAGGGTTATTCAACCACAGATCGTGTATTTATACTCCAGGCTCTTATTGGAAAATATTGCAGGGGAAATGGTAGGCTTTTTGTCGCGTTTTTGGAGTTTGAAAAGGCATTTTAGTGTTGATAGACATATTTTATTCCGTTACCTTGTTAAGATAGGTCTACCCAGACCTTTTATTATGTTATTACTTAACATGTATGAGACAACTTTATCTGTGGTTTTTATTGTTAAAAAAGGTGTATCTAGACCATTCAGAACCTTCAGAGAAGTTCGCCAAGAATGCACGTTGTCACCGAAGCTTTTTAGTCTGTATATCGATGATTTTGCAGAGTTCCTTGAAATGAGATGGGCCCCAGTTGTATCAATAGCGAATACCCTATTTTCTTTTTTGCTGTTCGTTGACGACACAGCTTTAGTAGCCAAATCAGCCGAGGAACTCCAAACTCTTCTGAATTTAACTGAATCTTACCTAGAATCGAAGAAGTTGAAGCTGAACGCATCTAAGACAGAGATTGTCATCTTCCAAAGTAGGAAGCCCAATGGACCTCAGGATTATTCCTTTACTTATAAAGATGAGGCAATAAAAGTGACCCCAAAGTATAATATCTGGGATTCGTGGTCGCAGCAAATGGGAATTGGACCGAGCACATTAAATTGATGATTTCACGTGGTAAGGCAGCTGCTTGTGCTCTACTTCGACAAAAACATATCATGGGAATAAAAAATATGAAGATGCCCAAGTGCCTTTTTATGACTAAAGTCCTACCTGTTGCCCATTATGGATGCGAGTTGTGGGGGACTACTACGGTAAAACAACTGGAATCTCTGCAGTTTATGTATTTTAAAAGAGTTATAGGCCTCCAAAATAATTTTAGTAGTTTGGTCCTAAAGGATGATTTGGGTTTGCAGGATCTACGTCATATGAGGACTACACAAATGATTAAGTTTTGGTTACAGGTTACGCGCTTACCTGATAACCGCCGGGCGAAAGCGGCCTACACAGAGATGTTGAGTTTTACCAAAAAGGCAGCATGGCCAAAACAAGTTAAAGCTCTGTTGGATAATGCTGGTTTATCATGGGCATGGAATGAGGGGCAGGGTCCTCTAGGTAAACCTGAAGATTTCCTCGGTAAGTTTGCATCGCGCCTTAAGGACCAAGAGATTCAGGTTTGGCTAACGGGTCTGGAAAAGTCTAGTAGCCTGCATTTTTATAGATAGATTAAAGATGTGTATGGGGAGGAGTTTTATTTGAAGCTGAACCTACCGTGGAGAACCCGTAAGTATTGGTTGCAGGCGCGGGCAAATTGCATACCACTCCGTAAAGGATACTGGGAGTCTTATGATGAGGATGGCTCGGGAAGTAGGCACGCCTGCCCCCTCTGTGGGGAGTTTGAGGATGGGATTGACCATTTTCTGAGTAGATGCCAAAGTTTGGCGAATTTTAGGAATAATTTTTTTCATGGGGATGTACCGCTATTACCGGGTGTTTTGGGGGCTACTTCGAGGGACCTAATTATTGTGTTAGGTTGTTTTATAGAGAATCGTCTGATGGCGCGGAAAGAAGCTGTAGTTTAAATTTATTGAGTGTTATTGTTATTTCCTTATTGTTTTTTGTTAATTTGTTTTTGTGTATATGCCACTGGTTTTTAAATGCACACATGTATGTATGTTACCAAAATACGGGACAAACGAGTAAAAGAGCAATTCGTTTTCTCTTCTTTTTTTTGCTGCTAGTCAGGTATGAACGAGTATGGGTATTTCTAGAAGCGTGTAGTGGCAAAATACGGCGGTGGGTTTCAGTATCTCCCAGCGGTGGTTTCTACTAAATTTGAAATTTTGCTCTTCCTGCCTCTCGGACAGAGTCTCCAGTTTTAAGAAATGAAATATTTTTTTATAATCGAGCAGTTTATAGCCTACAATTGTTGAGACTGTCTTTCAGGTTCTTGGGAGAAGTGATCACAATTTTTGAAGAGCAATCGTGTTGTTAAGAACAGGAGGTACATAAGTAACATAAGCCAGTTAAAAGTTGTCACGGTCGCCGTTTATACCGCAAAATTTACATATTCGGCAATAGATTCGACGAGTAAAGCTAAAGACCAGTCATTACTGACGGTGACACGGATAATTTTAGCTCAATGAAAGACCTGTAAATATAGCTCACAGACTTCTGAGTTTCTCTTTCTTTTTTCTTTTTTTTTTTATCGTTCCCAACTATTTCAGCATATTTTCTTTTTTCATAGCCGCAAAATACCCTCTCATCTCCTCTCCTCATCTCTGAAGCTAAGCCAGGGGAGGGGGCCCGGGCTGACACGCACACACGGAGCGCCCCTCCAATGCTCACTCCAAAAACATCGTTTATTGTTACAATTTCCCCTAAAACTTTGCATAGCTTGCACATAATTTTTTTCGTTAAATAGAAACTAGGAAAAACCCTCCTCCTTCTGAAATTCCGGCTCCCTCAAATATATTCCAAAGTATGTGTTTTGATCCGTACCTCTAATGAAATGACACTATTTCCATATTTTCCGATAATTTTCAAAAATGTCCTCTATTTTTAATCCCCTGACAATAGCAGAAATTCCCAGAAACTTCGGAGAATTTCCATATAATTTGCCCATTTTTTCTATTATTTAGAAACTGGGGAAACCCCTTTATCCTTCTGAAATATTAGTTCCCAGAAATATATTCTTATGCATGTGGATTGCTCCATGTCCCTAATGGAATCTCACAATACTAGCGATTTTCCAAATTTTCCTGTAATTTTCCACTTCCCCAAAGAAATTCCCTCGTTCGTGCCAAACTATAGTTTTTTAAAATTTTAGTTGCGTTCCATGAATAACATAAGCTTTATTCAATGAATGACATGTTCAAACATTCAAAAATTTGAGTTAACATAAATGAATTAATCATATTCTTACACTTCGACCAATGTTATTTATCATTCAATATCACAAAAATATGGGCAAACATATACTGCAAATATGGAGTACGAAAAAAGGAAACCTTTTTTCGAAATAAAGGAAAAATAAAGCAACAGCACTCAACCTGACTTCTTTTCAGCTAGTTTTGAGTTGCTCTTTTGTTTTTAAATTAATTTTTAAAAAAAATTCCGAAAAATAAGTTTTTCAAAGAAAAGTAAAGGCCATTTTAAACTTAAGCTCAGCAGATACAAATACCTGTTAAAATTCAAACTTAAAACGACCAGAAATTACTATTAAAGAATAAATGAAACCCAAAACGAACAGAAATTAAATGAACAATCATAGAAAAAAACATACAACAAGTAATAGTATAAATGAATAAATAGATCTTAAAGCGAGTAATGCTTAGATTGAATATGAAAATCAAGCTTAAAACGAAAAAAAAAATATTTTGCTACTGAAGTATAAATGAAACTTAAAACGAACAGAACTTAAATAAACAATCAGTGCAAACAAACATACAATAGATATTAATGTAAATGAATAAATAAATCTTAAAACGAGTGAAACTTAAATTGAATATGCAAATCAAGCTTGAAACGTACAAAAATTACTACAAACAAGAGTTTTGATATCGCCTCCTTCTCTCACTGTAAAAGTCTAAAACCTACTGCGTCATTGACGCTTTTCATAAGAACCATATACGCCCCCAGGACAACACTTACAACGCCTATCCCCAGGGCCCTGGGGGGAGTTTTGTTATCTAATTTTTGAACAATTTTTTTAGAAACTGGCTATCTCAAACTTTGTAGCGGATGGGTTTGGGGAAGAAAGGGCGTGGGGGGGGCTAGTTGCCCTTAAATCTCTTGACTCTTAAAAAGTGAACTAGAACTTTCAATTTCCAATAAAATGAGCCCTGTATGAAGTTTATAAGAGCATTCCTTTCATAAGAACCATACATGCCTTTAGGGCATAACTTAGAACGCCTTCCCCCGGGCCCTGGGGGGTTGTATAGACACCGGAGTTTTTCTTGTCCGACCTTTGAACTTTTTTTTTATTCATCAGATGGGTTTGGAAAAACAAGGCGTGGGGGGGGGGCTAGTTGCCCTCGGATCTCTTTTGACTATTAAAAAGTGAACTCCAACTTTCCATTTCCAATCAAATGAGCCCTGTTTGAAGTTTATACGAGCATCAGTTTCATAAGAACCATATATACCCCAGGGCATAACTTACAACGCCTGCCCCCAGGCCCTGGGGGGTTGTGTTGACACCTGAGTTTTTGTTATCTGACTTTTGAACAATTTGCAACTTAATGGCTATCTCAAAATTTCTATCGGATGCATTCAGGAAAAAAAGGGCTTGGGGGGGGGGGCAGCTAGTTGACCTCCAATCTCTTTTGACTCTCAAAAGCTGAACTAGAACTTTCTATTTCAAATCAAATGAGCCTTCTTTGAAGTTTTTACGAGCATCCCTTCCATAAGAACTATATATACCCCAGGGCATAACTTACAACGCCTGCCCTCGGGCCCTGGGGGGCTGTGTCGGGCCCGGAATTTTCGTCATATGGTCTTTAAACTATTTAAAAAAAATGGCTATCTCAAAGTTCTTATCAGATGAGTTTGGGAAAAAAAGGGCGTGGAGGGGGGGGGGGGGCTAGGTGCCCTCCAATGTCTTTTGACTCATAGAAAGTGAACTAGAACTTCCAATTTCCAATAAAATGAGCCCTCTTTGAAGTTTATACGAGCATCCCTTCCATAAGAACCAAGTATGCCCCCAGGGCATAACTTACAACGCCTGCCCGCGGGCCATAGGGGGTTGTGTCGGCACCGAAGTTTTTGTTACATGATCTTTGAACTCTTTTTAACAAAATAGCTATCTCAACATTTTTATCGGATGCATTTGGGAAAAAAGGGCGTGAAGAGGGGGTGGCTGGTTACCCTCCTACATCTTTTGACGCTTAAAAAGTGAACTAGAATTCAATTTCCAATCAAATGAGCCCTCTCTGAAGTTTATACGAGCATTCCTTCCATAAGAACCATAAATGCCCCCAGAGCACAACTTATAACCCTTGCCCTGAAGACTGTAGGGGGGGGGGAGAGAGTGTCCTGCTCAAAGATATAAATTCCAGAACTTTCAACTACGTTGAACAAAATGGCTATCTCAAAATCTTGATTGAATGTGTTTGGGGTAATTGTGGGCGTGGAGGGGGTGTTAGTTGCCTTTAAATCACTTTCGACTATTAAAAAGGACACTAGCCATTTAAATTTCCAATCGAATGAGCCCTTTTTGAAGTTTCTACGACAACGCTTTCAATAAAAACTTTATATGCACCCAGGGCATAACTTACAACCCTTGCCCTGAGGGCTACGACAAAGCTTTCTAAAAAAAGCTTATATGCCCCCAGGGCATAACTTACAGCCCTTTTCCTGAGGGCTGTGGGGGGGGGGGGAATGTCCTCCTCAAAAACATAATTTCTATCCGGAAATCAATTACGTAGAACAAAATGACTATCTCAAAATTTTGATTGAATGTGTTTGGGGAAATGGTGGGCGTGGAAGGGGTGTTAGTCGCCTTCCAATCACTTTTGACCCTCAAAAAGGGCACTAGAACTCTCGATTTCTAATCAAATGAGCTCTATTTGAAGTTTATACGACGACCCCTTCCACATGAAGTGCCTCTGGGGAAAAAAATAATAAATAAATAAATAATAAAATATTAGAGCCGTCTGGCCTTTACTATAGGCAACACTATAGCATTGCCTCTGATAAAAGTAAGAATTCAGCCCTTTTTAATGTTGTCTTGCTTACAAAATTCAATTGTCTAAATTTTCTGTTAAAAAAAAAAGAGCCTTTCAAAGACCTTGTTACTTTTGCGTTATTTGTAGCAGCTTCTTTTTAAGTTTGACTAATCTTATTTACACTGCTCTTGACCGGGAATAATAACATGTTTTAGAAGTACTTACCCCAGAAGCCATTAGGGTTGGACCCCAAAGAGGGCCTAAGTTCATAGCTGACATCAGGTTTCTGTCTGAAAGTCGATTGACGAAGTAAAGATGACCAAGGATGAATTTCAAGGTGGCAGCATTCACTTCTGGCAGTCGTTCAATGAGTTTTCTGTATGTTTCTAGGCGGTCATTTTCTTCTTGGACTACATATCACCCAAAAAAAAGTATAAACAGATCAACTTTGTTTATAAATAAGCGGTAGTGTTATTAAATCTTAGACTATCATAGATAAGGAGTTGGAAACTTACTGTCATGCACACTTATCATTGGAGGGGTCAGGATTGGAGCAGACTGTCTTTTTTTCTTTTTTTGAAATTTTAAAGTGACAATTCTCCAATGCAGCTGAAGTTCAAAATTCATCAGTAGATTTCATGAGCTGAGTTCTTGTTTCTGCACTAGTCAAGATACTTGAACAGTTGCTGAAGGGCTGTAAATTCATCGAGCCTCTTTTTACACCAGAAGTGGACTAAACTCATAAGGATTCGTTTATATTCTTAGCTTTTACCCGGGTTCCTTATTAAACAACAAATTAAACCAACAGCACAAATGAAAACAACTTGAACATATCTCTGCAAGGCTCCGTGTCTGGCAAATAAAGCAGAGGACAAGAGAAAGAATAAAGACTGTGTAACTTCAATGGAATCTTAAGAAAAAAGATACAAGAAAAGAGAGAGAGAGAGAAAGGGAGAGACAGATAAAGCTGATCTCCTGTCATTTAACAATCGCTAACACAAGACGAAACCTCTGAATAAATCTATGCCTTTCCCAAAATACCCACTACAGGGTTGAAATAATCTCAAGGAAAAGTAATAAACAACGCTAAAAAAGAAAAAAAAAGAAAAATCACTTTCAAACCAAATCATTTTTCATCAATTTTTCAAAGGTACCAAGCGACTGACATTTTCAAGCGGACAGAGGCTTCTATTCCCAGCAATATTACACACACTAAAAGGGTTAAAGTGATCTTACTGAAGGAGTGGGAGGAACCTGAGCATTATTTAAACTAAGTAATGATAACTAGATTAATCAAACAGTTCGTGGTAACGAACTGTAAGTAAGGAGCGACCCGGCTCAATGGTAACCGAAAGTCTAAAAAACGAAATTTTGATACCAATAGATACATCAAAAGAATCAGATTTTAATTGTGATTTCAAATATATAAGTTTCATCAAGTTAGTTTTACCCATCAAAATTTACGCGCCTGAGAAAATTTGGCTTATTTTTGAAAAAAGTGGAAAACACCCCCTAAAAGTTATAGAACCTTAATGAAAATCACACCATCATATTCAGCGTATCAGAGAACCCTACTATAGAGGTTTCAAGCTCCTATCTACAAAAATGTGGAATTTTCCATTTTTTGCCCGAAGAAAGATCACGGATGCGTGTTTATTTGTTTTTTTGTTGTTTTTTTTCTCAGGGGTAATCGTATTGACCCAGTGGTCCTACAATATCGTGAGAGGGCTCATTCAAACGGAAATTAAAAGTTCTAGTGCCCTTTTTAAGTGACCAAAAAATTGAAGGGCAACTTGGTCCCCTCCCACGCTCATTTTCTTCCCGAAGTCACCCAATCGAAATTTTGATATGCCCATTTTGTTCAGCATAGTCGAAAATCTAATTAATATGTCTTTGAGGATGACTTAATCCTCCACTGTTCCCGGGGGAAGGGCTGCAAGTTATAAACTTTGCCTATTGTTTACATATAGTGTTGGTTATTGGCAAGTATACAGGCGTTTTCAGGAGGATTTTTTTTCTAGTGGGGGGTCAGGGTTAGAGTAGGGGTTACTCCACACTATTTTGAAAAATACCATTTTTTTACACATACTAATATTTGGACTTTCATTAGTATACCAGCTTACCCGTCACGCGTTGCCACGATCTTAAAAGAAAGGAAATTCAATGAGAATACCCCTAAGGAAAATTTCTAAACGTTCACTGTCTTAGTTAAAATTTTCTAACGTCATAATGTTTTCATTTTAGTTTAATTATAATTGAGAAACCTAGTCGAATCATACAAGATTACGTTGAATTGCTATGCATGCTCATCGAAAAGCTGTTCAATTTTCTGATATCGTCCATTATATAAATTCATTTAAGTTCAACCAAGCTAATTGGTTGAGACTGACACATAGATTGGAAATTAACTTCCATTTTCCTTCCAGTAGCCTACTGAGGTGGGTCATCCACATTTCGTCATTGGGAACTGATGCTTGATTATTTTTTAAGGTGAAATTTTAAGTTATCCTATTCAAAATGATTATAAATGATTGTGGAAAAAATTGGTAGGACAGGTTGATGTGTTTTTGTGTTTTACATATATTTCTGCTTGCAATTGTATGTTCTTTTGTGTATTGTAAATATTGTTTTATGTTTTATGTATGGTATATTTCGACAGTTGGATAATGTTTTGAAATATGAATCAACACATGTAAATTAAAGAAGGAAGAATCCAAGCAAAAAACTTCAACTATTATGCAAGGGTTCTGAAACGCCACAGCCATTTCGTTTCTACCAGATTTCTACTTCTCTTGATGAATAACAAAGAAGACCAGTTTCCAGCCAGCAACTTGTGAAGTTTTAAACTCATGAATAGGCTCGAATCTGCTGTAAATTTAAGCTGTGATTTTAGAAAGACTGATGAAAACATTAATGTTTGCGGTCAACATTGATCGCACCGGCGGCGCGCCACCGACGTCTTACCGGCGGTGCGGCGTGGCGCACTGTTTTTGGACCCGCCGCCGCCAGTCTTCCCTCATCAGCGCTGCGCCGGGGTCTACCCATAACCATCATTTCCCCAAACACTTCTGATCAACATTTTGATATAGTAATTTTGTTGAACGTAGTTGAAGGGTCCGGAAATTATGTTTTTGAGTATGATAACCCCCAACAGCTGTCAGGGCTAAGGTTGTAAGTTATGCCCTGGGGGCATATAATGTTATATAGAAAGTATTGTCGTAAAAGCTTCACAAGTGGCTCTTTCGATTGGAAATTGAGAGGGCTATTGCCCTTTTTAATAGTCGAAAGTAAAGAGATGAAGAACCCCCCCCCCCCCCAACGCCCATCATTTCCCCAAACATTTCTGATCAACATTTTGATATGGTCATTTTGTTCAAGGGTTGTAAGTTGTGCCCTGGGGACATAAAGGGTTTTTTATAGAAAGTGTGGTCATATAAACTTCAAAGGGGGCTCATTGGATTGGTAATCAGGCGCTCTAGTGCTCTTTTTAAGAGTCAAAGTGATCAGAGGGCAGCTACCCTCTCACCCCTACCATTTAAGATTATAGATTATTTGATTATATTTTCGTTCATTTTTGGTTTAATAGAGTGCTTTACTTTTTTTTGAAAAACTTATTTTGTGCAAAAAGTTTTTTTGATTAATCACTCAAAAGAACGAAAACAAGAACAAAACAACATTAAGCTCAAGAAATGAGAACTGCTATTTGAAAAGACTTACATAATTGACTTATATATTTGAATAATTTTAAGCAGGATCCAAGTGAATTCTAGATATTCAGACTAGAGAAATTTTATCTTCTGTTCTTCATCACTAAGCTACAGTGCTTCACGTAGAAGACGGATCTAGACTATTTGTATGTTTTTTATTATTATTATTATTATTATTATTAGAATCTTCAAAAAGTCAATCAATCGCTCATTCGCATAGAAATGATCTGAATACTAAAAATAAACGCGTCTTAAAAAGATGTAGTTGATGGCTATACGCAGCTTTTATCAACCACAATAAAAACAATTTTTTGCAATACATTTTAGGTTTACTATTTAATTTTAGGCTAGACATAACAGTTTAGAAAACAAAATAAAACACAAATCCTTTATTCGTTCTTTTTGAAAAATATAAAATCTTAAAACACCCATAGTTTAGAAAACAAAATAAAACACAAATCCGTTATTCGTTCTTTTTGAAAAATATAAAATTTTAAATCACCCATAGTTTAGAAAACAAAATAAAACACAAATCCGTTATATGCTCTTTTGAGAAAAATATAGAAATTCTAATGCTCCAGGGTGGTCTTTTGCATGACATGCATTTCCGATTGATATTTTTCTTTATACTAATTTTATGCCAAAACAGTAAAGCTGTTCTCGTCTTCATTAAATGCTTTCACACTTAACATTATATTTTATAATTTTTTAAACTTTGATGCTAGGCACCTCCCAGAGCATCATTTTCTTTCTCCTACGTTGTAAAGAAGATAGTAGCTCATCTCACAAAACAAAATAATTATATCAAATCACACTAATCATATCACACTTAATAAATGTGATGTTCCTATCACACTTAATAAATGTGATGTTCATATCACACTTAAGGTGTTTGGAGGCACGACAGTTTCAGTCTAGCGCAGTAAATTTATGTTTTATTCTTTATTTGGAAATGATCACAATATAAATGAAGATTTGAAGAAAATTTTACTTTCTGGTTACGCACAGCTCATCAGTTTTCTTCGATGCTATGAAGTTGACTCTTTATTTAAAATTTTAATGTAGAAGTCTTTTGAGATTTGAAACAAATCATTTTGTTCCATTACAGAGTTTTAATAACATTAATGCAAAAACTCTATCAGCGAAGTTTTAAACTATGTTTTTCGTACAATTAAAGAACGACTATGATAATAGGTCGAGAGTAATTGGACACAGTTATGCAAACAAACCAAGCACGGATTTGAGGCAGATGTTATCAGGCCTGCCTTCCCCCTTCAAATATTCGAAAACATTTTACAATTCTACAACCTTCTATCTTTGTTTTTTTCGTGAATCCTGCAAATGTTGCATAAAGGACAGTGTGTCTCTTGTCGTTTACAAAGTTTAACCCCAAATTTCCCACAAATTTTGCTTCACTAAACAGGTCTATTTCTCAAAACTTGCTTTTTGTACGTAAGTAAAGTGCTTCCAGTTTATACAGCAAATTTTTACTAAGCATTTTCAAAGTGGAGTCTACGCATTGACTGGTAGTTGGAGGCTAAATACTATACCAATTCCTATCACTTGATGGTTAATCTCACCTTCAGCACACGTCCAATTTTCGCAGAGCTCAGATGTGAATATAGGCTCGGGTAGGTTTCTGAAAAATCTTTTCAAAGCTGAGGCAACGTCATGCTCAGTGAAATCTTCTTTGGATATATGGATCGTCGAAGAATCGGCCAGAAAAAGCAACTCAAGCTTCTCAATTCGGGATTTGATTCCTGTTTTTCTGTATATTCCTTCGGAAACTATACCTGAAAGTATATAATTTTAGTCAAGTGCCACTTTTTGGCAGCCTTGTTTCTATAGATGTTAGATAATAATAGTAAATAACAATAAAAAGTTATTACTCTTATACGACATATTATTTAACAGTGATATATATGCTTAAAATTGTTAAATGCTCATTTGATTCTTCACGAGTGTCTACAAAGAAAAGAACTGCTCAGGTTCTTTGTTGTTGCTCTTCTCTTTGTATTTCCTGACTTCTATGAACAGTGGCGTTTTCCACTTCTCTTTTAGAAGTTTTTCTTAAAAACGTTGTTGGCAAGTAGCCTGTATTTGACAGTTTCTGCTACCAAATCTGAGGTGTTCAATTTTCTTGAACTCTAAGCATACTTCAAGATGCGGATTGTGGAGTCAAAAATATTTTGACTGAAATACTACAATTATTGTGTTTAGCCTCTGAAGGAGAAATTGGAAAAACAATAGTATATATTTGATTCCACAATTAACCCAGAGCTTCATGAATTCTACTAGCAGTATCTGGTCTCATCTCAGTTTGGAAGTAGAGCACTAAGGATTCATACTGTTTGAAAATTGCCAATATAACTTTTCCTCTAAACATCTATCTGATTCGGGCAAGCTTCGGAATTTTATAAATAGAAATTTTAGTTTCTTCTTGAATCAGCACCAAACATTGTCCCTTGCCACTTCGACAAAAATGGAAACTGAAAATCATAAGAAATTCGTCTAATAATTAGCACAGAGTGCTAATGAAGGGCAGATGGATCCCATTCCTAAGTCTGAGGGAATTTTTCCTTAAGCAGATCTTTGAAACCTTTTCACGTCCGTCCTTGTGTAGCAATTACCGCTTCAAAAATCCAATTATATTTTCCTTTTTAAACGAATATTTACCTACAGTAACTAGCCTAATAGCAGTTAAATTTTTGAGGAAAACGGGGTCAAACAACGGGTCAGCAACATTTTCTTTACAAGTATTGAAGTAATAACAGATAACCACTGCTAAGATCTGACTAACGAAACCAGTTTATACAAGTTACGTCATGGTAATTTTGACATTAAAAATAACAATTCTTTCAGAGCACATAAATTTCAAACGATTCCAGTTAATGTTTGAGAAATTTAAACTTACATGATACATAGGCCTAATCTAAGAAATCTCAAGATATCAATGGTACTTCCCAAGCTCTGGACTAATCCTCGATATCTGGGGGAGAAATCCCAAAGAATGACAGCAGTCTTTCCAAGGTCCCCGGATTTTTTGGGTTTTCCCCAAATTTCCCAGGAAGAGAATGGGGCTCTCCAACTTTTCCCCCTAAAACAAAAATTAACGGAAAAAAAAAACGATTTGTATTTTATGTTTAACGTATGTGTATTTACGAACGACCCTAGGGAGAAATTTCGAAAAGCCCAATTTTCTTCTGGGAAACCCCCAAAAACGAGAACAGTGAATGTACTGAAAGACAGCTCTGATATGTTACACAAAATGAGCGGTTATTAAAGGCAATTACTTCTAGACTTCATTTGGCAGAGTTGATTTGTTTGAGGTTTCCATAACCTGCCTGCAGTAGTATAGTTGCGTACCAGCTATTCATAGAGAGTTAAGTAACTTTGGGTGGGAAAGGGGTATGCTGGAAGTTTTAAAATGGGTAATTTGAGGCCCAAATCCTTTACTGTGAAAGTAAAGTCCACTCTCTCTTGACGATGTTTCGGTGACGAGTCGAACTCCATAAAAAGCCCCTATATTAGAAATATACGGTTAAAATAATAAAATCGTTTTTACCTGTATAGTGGTGGGAAGGGCTGAGGACATCCCCCTGAAAGATTTGTTCAAAGAATACACCTTTGAAAAGTTCGAAAAATATAATCTCAACAATAATTTTTGACAGTTTAAGTCCCACATCCGACCCGCACCTCCTCAGGAACTGTTGGAAGGGGTGTCCCTCTTTCAGGGCAATTATCATTTTCAAAACATTATTATGCGAAAGTTAAATTTCAGTGTGAGGCGCAGGTGGTGAGAGGGGTAGCAGCCTCCCCACACCCTTATTTGGGATGAGGTTGAATAAAAAATCAGCAAAGAACATAAAATTAACCAAAATAACTAAAACGAACATAAAACGAAGAGACAAAGGGGGACAGTCCCTTCCTAAATCGACCATCCTTTACACTAAATAATGAACACAGTATGAGCATTTAGTTATACCCTCAATAAAGTATAAATGAGGTTAGGTTTAGCATCATGGTTGCAGCAGTAGCTGCAACCTAGTAAAGAGCGAACCACACCCCATAATAGACGAAAGTTACAAAGCGCGTTTTCAAAAAAAACACCTAGTGAAAAAAAAATTGCCATCTGACACTGATTTAAGAATGGTAACTATTAATTGGGTTCATCTTAAAGGTAAAACTTTACTGCAAAAATAAATTTATGATGATTAGGGGGAAAAAACCAAAACACCTCAAAAATGGCATCAAATCAAAACGAAAAGTGCACCATTGGAACCAGCATGGTCGAAAACTTTTCACAGGGAAATTACAGTCCCCAACCTTGAACACCAATGAAAATCACTTTTTTGCATTAGTAGCACTGATCTGCCACCTTTTTTTCTTTTTTTCTAGGACTAGCGGGTTACCAGAACATCATAGAGAGATTTCTTAATGGCTCATTTAAAGCAGTTTCTCATATCTATGTGCTTTTTACAAATTCCACCGTCTGCAAGTGCCATATGACAATAAAAAGGGCACTTTTTGTGCCATTTCTCAAGCGGTGAGGTTAGCGAGCTACCAGAACACCATAGACAGATGTTTAATATCCCATATTGCTCATATCAACATTCTTCCTATAAAACTTCTCCTTCTGCAAGTGCCAAATGACACTAAAAATGGCATTTTTGGTGTCATGTCTCAAGTGGAAAATATGGGGCTAGTGGGCTACCAAAACTTCTTAGAGTGCCGTTTAAGAGCTCATTTTAAAGCTATTGCTCATATCTACGTACTGTTTACAGTACTAAACAGAATACTTTCGGTGCCCCTTCTTAAGAGGACGAGATTGGAATTATAAAACGGTATCATTGTGATAATTATAGTCCGAAACCCTTCACTGTAGGTTTACAAGAACACCTCCCGTTTATTCCCCCTCCAAGCGCCCTTAGTAAGTTACGCAATTATTTTCCTACAAATACCAATACAGTCTAATAGATTATTAGAGCCGTAGTTCAGTCAGTAGAGCATTGGACTTTAAGTCAGAATTTCAAGCATTCATTTGTCATTTTTTTAAATCATGGTTTTGTCCCTTCTATATGATTAATTTTCTGATAACTCGCTAATTTTGTAAATGTGATGCACTTATTTTTCAAACTTGTCAAGCATTTTGATTCAAAAGGAAAGGGAGATCATCCAGTTTCATGGTTTGCAAATACATTCTAGTAGAAAATCCATACCCCAACCCCTTGCCAATTATTTATTGGCAATTCAAATTATTTACTTATTTTTACTATTTAATAGACAAGATAAAGCTATTTGGAATGTATAGCCTATACAGAAATCTTAATACTAGAAACTTAGAAACCTATTAGCATTTTTTTTTTCTGTGATATTTTTTTTAGATGTCAAGTTACATTCCAACTTTTTTTGTATATTCCTGTTCCACACCTGCATATCTAAAGTTTTTGGTGTTTAACAGGGGGGGGGTTTATTGAAATAAGCTAGAGGTACGAACATTTTGCTTATGTTTTGAAAAGCTTGAAAATCTTCTTTAGAAAAATAGTTACTTCTAGAATGCTAAGGAAATTGATGCGCAATAAAAATCTTAGAAGTTGATTCTTAGTGTGCAGTTCATTTTTAATATAGAAGAGCGCATGTTTTCTTGCTAGTTCGAACTGCACTGGATTGTAATCCTTTTGTCATCAAAGGCTTGAGAGCTAGATAGTCTCCGTGAGAGGGAAAGCTCGCATAACTTTTTCAGAGCCTTAACAGGAAAAAAACATGATAACAAAACGAATAAATTCGATGAATATCTTTTTCCAGTTTGATAATATACCGGGTTTCTTTTTGTTGCAGTTTACTCCTCAAGTTTTGTTCCTTACATTATTTGTTTTACATTACTTGTATCTTTTATGCACGGAAGACAGCCTGATGGGTTTTCAGAGTTGTATAAAAATGATTATTTTCACCCTGGGATGATTTTCTACCATCCTAGGGCAGAACTAAGGCAGATAGTCATACAATAAACGTAATTTGGATAGTCTATCAGTTCCGTGAGCCATTTGAAGGCAATTGAAGACCAAAAATAATTCAATAATTTATGACCGACTATGTCCACAGGATTTGCAAGTGAGTGGGCGACTGATGTCTCTAATTAATAACGTTTTTAATTAAAAACGGCCAAAAATATTTTTTTTAAAAACAAAGTTTTTCTGAGGGAAGTAAAGAGCGAGTTGTAACTTAAGAGCAACGAACAAAAATTATTACTTCACGGTCTATCTAACATATATCAATAAAACTAGTACAAATTAATCAACTGATAATATTTCCCTATGTTTGTAGGATCATAGAAAACTAGCACTTCACTGAAAACACGAAAGCCAAGTAAAAAAAAGATTTAGGAGTCAAAAGTGAATACATAGTGTTACGACAACAAACTAATCTATAACGCTTTTCATAATCTTACACCAGCTCTGATATCAGCAACTTTCAGTAGAAATTAAAAGTTATCTTAAAAACTTTTTAGTATAGCTGGTCTCACCAGTTATAATACCAATAGTGAGTAACATACAATTTTAAATTGTAAAAAATAAATAAATAAATAAACAAACACGCTTTAGTATTCCTACAAATGAAGAAGAAACAAACCATAATATAGACTTTGAAAATCCGGTTGTTCTCTACACAACGAAGAATTTCAAGTTAGGATACAAGTTCTATAGCTAGTCTATAGTCCTAATATTATCAAGATGGCTTCACTTCAAACTGGTCTACCAAATATCATGAATTGCTCCTAAAATGCCTAATTTTTATACTGTAAAAACTGTCCTTAAATTGTTTATTTTTACTATACCAAAACTCCCATATTGCTTTGTGTTTTCAGTAAAGCGCTAGTTTTCTATAATCCTACAAAAATAGGAAAATATCATCAGTTGGTTTATTTGTACTAGTTTTATTGATAAAACTATAGGTTATATAGATCGTGAATTAATGATTTTTGTTCGTTTTAAGTTCCAACTTCGCTCTTTACTTCCCTCGGAAAAACTATGTTTTTTTAATTAATTAGCATAAAGGGCAGGTAGGCAGCCACCGCATCATAAACAGGATAATTCCTTTACGTTTAAACAGTTGTCCTTTACTTTCAATAGTAATAGACTGAACTTAATAAATAATAATAAGAAAAATAAAATAATTAAACATTCTCAGATTCTCGTTGATAATATTAGCTAATACCGTACGTAGAAACTTTGGTTTAAATCGTTCATAAGACCCCAATGGCTAGCCTTAACAAGAAAAAAACATGATAACAAAACTAATAAATTCGATGAATATCTTTTTACCGGGTTTCTTTTTGTTGCAGTTTGCTCCTCAAGTTTTGTTCCTTACATTATTTGTTTTACATGACTTGTATCTTATATGCACGGAAGACAGCCTGATGGGTTATCTTGTCGAAATACATTTATTGTATTATTTTCTTTATTCTTGTCATGAATATAAAAAAAAACAAATAAAAAAAATACAGGGGAAATCATTATAATTACAAGAACATAGATGCTTACGTAAAAAAAAAGAAAAAAAAAGAAAAAAAAAGAGTGGACGATTCCTAGTGTGTTGTTTGGCAAGTATTTGCCAGACTTTTAAAAAATGTTTTTCATTATCCGTTTTGTGACATCTGGGTACCAGGTGTGCAAGCAGGAACCACAATATTATACCTCCCGACAGAGTAGTTTAATAAGTCCCGGCGGCCATAAACGCTAAGAAAGAAAAACAAGAACGTTGTCAGACAAAGATATAACGGAACTCCAAAATAAACGTTTAAGAAATAAAATCATCCAGATCTATTAGAAAAAATTCAAGAACCGAATTATATTCTAAAATATTTTAGACTAACATTTAGGCACTAACATTTAGTATAAAAGTTTGCAAATAGCGTAAGTGGTAGCATTTTTTCTTCTTACAAATAAGCTTGATGGCAAAGTTCTCAGCAACCTTGACTCTGTAAAGTTTGATTAAAGCACCTTTCCTTTGTTCTCGTATCCTGCAGTAAGAAGTCAAAGACGCAGTATAAAAAACCATCGGTTTTCGTAAGAAATATTTTAGCGTCCTTTCTCTTGCCATTTCCCCTCCAAAAAAAAGCGAAACCGACGTCTATGAAGATTGTTCATTTCATGCTCACCGGGTGCTACCATTTCATCTAACCGTCACAAGCACCAAACGTCATTTCGTCGACAAGGAAAATCCGTCAGAACCTCTAACCGTCAGAACGTCGACAGTCATAACATCGACACGTCAGGACATCGACAGTCACAATCGCTACCTGTCAGAACGTCGACAGTCATAACATCGACACGTCAGGGCATCGACAAAATCCGTCAGGACATCAACAAAAAATTCTATAAGCTTATATAATAGTAATAAGTATATAATAGTTTAAAAACAAATTTCGGCTATATATTAGCACATCAGGGGGGTGGAGTAAAGCATAGCATATATTAAATACGTAACCTAACCTAACCTAGGTACCTTTTCCCCCCTAAACCCCAAAAAACTAAAGTTTTAAAATTTTAGATGTTATGACGGATTTTTTCCATGTCCTGACGTGTCGATGTTATGACTGTCGACGTTATGACGGGTAGCGATTGTGACTGTTGATGGAATGACGTGTTGATGTTATGATTGTCAATGTCCTGACGGTAAAAATTTTTGTCGATGTTATGACGGATTTTGTCGATGTTATGACGGATTTTGTCGATGTCCTCACGTTAGTGGTCCTGACGTGTCAATTTCCTGACGCCTTCCCCGTGCTCACCATTGTCCGTGTAATCAGATGAAGGCCAAGATGAAGATAAAACCACCCAAGATGAAGGGGTAAAACTTACCATTTAAAGCTATGTAGTTGACAAAGGCATCAACAACAACGGGAACATTGTCTTTTGTCAACGGCAACTCGTTCAGATCAAGACTTGATGGCACCATCTTCTCTTTTAGCATATTGTTAAAAGCTTGGGTTTCAGATGGTAAATCCATTTGCATATAAAGAGTCTCCTCATTTTGTGTATTAATAAATAAAAGAGGTCCACTTTTGTAAGCTAGGTCACACGTTCCTGTTTCATCAGGACCTAAAAATCATAAGGAAAGATTTACCAAGGAATCTTATAATAACAATAAAAAAAAAAAAGAAAAAAGATTTAGCATAGCGCAGACGTCCCTTCAAAAGTGACAAGTGAAAAAAGACACAAACACACGAACCTAATTTCAATTTATTGGCAAAAGAAATTAAAATTTATAAATAAAGCAATACATATCAAACAAGTATTCGCATGACTAAGACGCTTGCATAATGCTGGAGAAACAACTCGTGAAATTATCGCACAAGCAAAATTACGTAAACATAAGGAGAGGGAGAGAAGTGAAAAAAGAAAAGCCAAAAACATTAAGAAAGCGAAAGAAAAGCATCAGCAAGTATCGATTTCAAAAAATTATAACATTAGAAAATGATCAGGCAGATTTCTATTTTTGGCCCTATCAAGCATCAGCATTAAATCAGATGTAGGGGTTTAAGTCTGAAGAGTGTGAACATTAATTACAGACCGTAAAATACAATTCAAATAAGAAGATACAAGGGAAACAAAAGAATACGTGAAACAGGAAGGTAGGAAGACTGTTTAAATGATTTTATTCTTTTTCATGCTTCGCAGAGCTAGACATATCAAGTACTCGATATGCCACTAGACCCTTATTTCAGTTGATCACTAGGATTTAAAAATCTGCTAAAACCTGGCTTAAAGGAATTTATAAATGCGTTTGAGTACCCTCAGTAAAGCGGCTCTTGGATATGAAGCACCGGAAATACCTATTTTCAAGTACTTTTGCCTAGGCGTTTCCTCGTTTTGGCAGTTAGAGACAGAAGCATCTTCATGTGTCTTGTTGCCTTGGAAAACAGTGGCACAAGGAGAGAAAGGTCCTCAGAAGGACGAAGAGGTGCAGTTTTATAACAGACAATGATAAAATAAGATACACGCTAGAACACCCCTTGCCTTTAAAGGAAGCAGTCGGTCTTGGGCGGTGCGACACCCTGCCCAACTTGCACTATCCTGGATCCTCTGGAATAGTGTCGGGTGACTTTCGAAAGCGCTAGCATAAATCTGACAGATATATTTCACAACAAGTCTTATGCAGGACTTGTATGGAGCTTCGTTTTTCAATCTGTTTAGTTCCGTAACCCCTAAAATATGTTATAAACAAAGCCAATTATCGCAAGATCTCCATATACTAATTAAAAGTTTGAGACAATTATCAACTTTATCGGAACAAACTAATTTTATCACTAGTTGTTGATTACTTCTTGATGCTCATTCATTTTTAATATTTTAAAAATGAATTATTTCAAACTTCTGAGTTATTCTAAGATGTTTAATATTTAAAAATTCCTGGTTGTTTAATATTTTGCTTGTTTAACACTAAGCAATGAGGAAAATGACGCTGAATCTGCCATATAAAGGGTCAAATTCTAATAAGGTTTTTGTTGCAATTATAGAGAACCTTATGTTCTGAATTGGTTTGAAAACAATCTTCCTCTAATCCAATTAGCATTCGTGAAGATAACTAAACAGTATAGCGTCCAAGAGTTTATTCACTTCTGGGAAAAAGCGCTCTTGAAGTTGAGACCTTTGAAAACCGGGAAAGGTTCAACGGTGCTTATTTGGCAACCCAAAATCGCGAAACACTAATCGTAGCTTCTGTTGCAATGTTTCCTGACTCATTTCGCTTTGTTCCCTTGTTTTGAGGGAAAAATTCTTGAATTTTTCTAAGCAACTTTTCAAAAATTTTTGGAATGAATCTATGTTTTCTTTTAGAGCTAATTGACAGCTTAAAATATTATAAGTACTACTTCCCAGAAAAATGAGATTGTTGGCTTGATGTTGTTTTTTTTTTTTTTTTATAGCCATGGCGTTCCCTGAAGGGGTAGAAGCTGCTTTATACTTTTAAAGAAGCAAGTCACAAACTTTAAAGTCAATTCTCTTTTACCTCAGAACCACTTCAGTGCTGCAAAAAAAAAACAAATTCAAATAGAAAACTCACAAAATTGCTAGCAAAAACCTGCAAGCATTGGCGGGAAAAAAAGGAGACACATCACAACTACCGAAGCAACCAAGGGATTTTCTCTGTTTTTCAAGATGTGAATTGGCCCTGTTGGTTTTTAACGATGACGATTACGATGGTATGCTTTCTTACTGCGGTTTGAAGTCAAGTTTGACTGGTTTCAGGCTCTGTTCAAAATTCTTAAAAAAAAATATTTTTGTGATTATAGTTATTATACCTAATTGAATTTGAACAATAGTTATTATTTTAGAATCAACGCCTATTGTGAAATGTTCCTCAACAGATAATCTTAGAGGAAACATTTCTGAAATTTCGGCTCGTAAATTCAAAGAACAACCTATTAAATTATGGTCCTGTATCGATAGACTGATAAAAAACAGTATCTATTTTTATTTTCTATCTTTATCGAACTGAACTTTAATTTTGATCATTATGGCACCATAGGTACGCATTCCAAAGACCGACTGCCATCAAAAATTCGATTAGAGATTAAAAGAGCTATTTTAAGTCTTGTAGTAGCGTAGCGTATAATTGGGATCAGTTTTCTTAATTAACCTAACATAAAACTGGTTTAAAAAGTAGCGACAAAAATTTCTACCGTTTTGCTGACACTTAGCTAGGCAACAATAACATAAGTTTATTTTCGCCCGATTGAAACATAGAAAAAGAAGCAGAGTAAGGAAAAAGAAAAAGCGAACTGAAAACATAAAGAAAAAAACTACTTCTAGAGCTAGACAATACAAAATAGAAATGACTTAATAGGCAACGTGCATTACCAATTAGAGATGCTCCTGGAGACTTGCTCGTTCCTTCCAATTTGGGCAGCTGGTTTACAAAAAAAAACGTGTTTACTATAAAACTAGGTAGAGCCTCTCCTTAAACTTTTTGATGAACTAAAAAGTTCAATCTCCCTTAGCTATCAGAGACAACGCTCTAATGCCCCCCATACTAAAGAGCCTTACATTGTTTTTTTCCCCAACCACTTCGTGTGAAAGGGTCATCATATAAACTTGAGAGGGGACAATTTGGTTGGAAATTGAAAGTTCTAGAGCCTTTTTAATAGCTAAAATATTGGAAGCCAACCAGCCCCTCTCCCGTGTCCTTGTGTGCTACCCACATTTACAAAAGACAAGAATCGGAAAATAATTAATAATAAATTATTAATTATTAAAATAATTATTAAAATAATAAATTTTAGGCCCACAAATGGGCCTAAAATTTATTTCGTCTTTCACAGGCTTGAAACCTTCAGTGTTAGAAGACTGGACCAAGGGAACTACAAATTTTTGCATATACATTCTTTAAAAACCTTAGTAGGGTTTGGGGAACGGAAGCCCAGCTCATTTTTTGTTGATTTCTGTTTGTTTTAAATTTAACTTGATTATTCATTTTTTGCTTGTTTTAGAATTCGCCTGCTATCTTTATGTTTGACGTGATTGTTCATTTTAACTCCTGTTCGTTTTGGGTTCCATTTATTCATTCATGGCTACTCGTTTAAATTATTATATTGCTTCATTTCTACTCATTTTAGGCTTTAATAAGGCTCTTTATTTTTCTTTTTAAAACCCCCTTTTAGAAGACTTATTTTTTCCATTAATAGTTGATAAAATAGAGGTCAAACTTTACCAGGGGTGTAATCTGCTATGGGGCAGGGCCCCCTCCAGACCCAAGTCCTCCCTCCAGACCCAAGTCCCCCCTAAGACCTATGTTTGCCCCCACCCCCAGCTGAAATTTATTTTCTGCAAAAAAACTAGTCAAAACTAAGATAAGCCTGCGTAATTCAAGTATCCAGAGAAACAGGTCAGTTTTTTTTCTTGCCTTTCTCGTAATATATGCATAATTTTTCAGTTTTCACTGTCATTTTCACTTTTATTTCAGGAAAATTGGCTCCAGATTTGCCCCCCCCCCCCTCCCAGAATTTTGACGAAATTACGACACTGTTTAATACAAATACTTCTACTATTTACAATTCATTGCAGTACAATACTTTCAGAGGCCAATTAAACTGAAAAAAAAATACTTGTCGGCCAAACTTCATTCATTCAAACTTCATTCAGAGATTCACAATTTGTTCCCTCCCTCAAAATTCGCTTTTCTTTTAAACATTTTCCTCCTAATTTATTCTCATCCCACACGAAGATGTCCTGCTTATCGTTTGGCCTATCATCTGGAAAACGCAACCTCACCACCTTAATCTTTCTCTCACTATAAACCTAGACATTGGGACCGATCAAACTGAATATTGTTGTTTTATGTTGATACAGCTCAACGAAAGTAATTACTTTGTCTCCCATTTCTTTTGCAATATAGAAAAGCATATCGAAGCGATGTGGGATCAGACGAACAACATTTTCAAAACAAAATGACCAAAATTTAGACAATTCCAAAGTCTATGGTCTCAAGTGAAAACTTACCTAATTTCCTTATTTTTCTTAAATCAATCGTTTTGGAAGTTCCAACATTGGCCTGCCAGTAAATCAACGAACGGCCAGAAAGAATAGCAACGCCGCTGAAAAATAGTCCAGAGACACCTTCCTAAAATAATGGCAAATAACATAATTGTGTCAAAAAAATTGAATACGGCACTATCAATATTTTGGCCATTCATACAAGACTTATAGACTGCAATCAGCACAAGAGAACAAATAAAACGCTACAAATAGCACGCAATAACATCCAATATAATTTCACTATCATATCTGCATAAGACAGAAGAGAATGACACTCATGGGGAACTGTCTCCCTGGAAGACCAAATACATGTACAGTTTAAAAATTGGCAAACTTAGAAAGTACAATAGCACCTTTCAAGAATTCTTTTACTTTCAGAAAGTGTCTGCAGCAGTAGATGCCTTCGTATGGAATATGTGAATCACAGTGGACATTTGCAGTGGGGCGCATTTGCACCATTTGTGTGCTTTTTTGACGCGGTTGCGCATTGAATTTTCAAATCGACGCATTTGGGGGGGGGGGGTCGTTCATTTGGCGCATTTTCACTACAAAATGGAGCTTTTGGCACATTTTTGGTGCAACTTTAAACAAGACATCTCATAACACTGATGTAAATGCTCCATAAAAGATTTGTGAAAAGGATCTCTCAGGAAGATAAAAAGATTGCGCTTGGGATTTTTTTTTTTTACTTTATTCCAATCATCCGTTTATAAAATATTTTGATCCCCCTTTCTCGAGGTCCGATCTATGTGCACCTATGATTATAGCTATTGCTGGAAAAGCAAAAATTGTATTCCCTCTTTTAATCATCAATATTTCATTACTCCTTGTCTTTTTATTTCCTCTGTTTCATGAGCTTCTCATATTCATTTTGGTACTTGTATGATATACCCACTACCTAATATTCTTCTAATATGTTTCTCTGACGCTCAATCTTAATAAAATATACCTAAGTATGACAAAAATTTAATACTTTAGAAACAAATTTGGGCTATATATTTGCACATTAGGGGGGGGGGGGGGGGGGGGGGGGTAAAGCATAGTAGGTACAATTATTTTGCATATAATGTAGTAAGATCTGCTTTCTAACTTCACACTGTCCAAATGCTTCACCCCCCTCCCCCTAATGTGCAAATGTATAGCCTAAATTATATATTTTCCATCTATTCTGTCACTTCTTTTCGTCTTGTCTCACAATACGCTGAAAGAAACTAACGAAAAAAAATCGGTCCTATAATGCGTCAATGAATGTACAACTTGAGCGGTAGTGAGTATATCATACATGTACCTTCATTTTTACTACTTTGTTTTTTGTTCTGTCATTTTGGTTATTGCCGTCAAAACGATGGTTTAACCTCCAGGTGAGTTTTTAAATACATTTGCTCAAATTCAATATTCCAGCAAGAAGTAATAAATATCAGGAATATCTTCAGTGAGGCAAACCTCCAGCCTGACATCAACGTGTTGCTGCTCTCAAGCCTACCAGCTAATGCTGAAAGACAACTATACAGAGGTAAATTCAACTTCCTGCAACACAATCGTCAAACACAAAGGAAAATTGTCGTGAAGCCAAAAGGAGACCGTTGTGGACTCCCGAAAGCTTGGCATTTCAAGAAGAAGATATACTTTTGTGTGCATTATAAAAACAAATAAGCTTAATAAGAAATAAAAACCACAAGAAAACGAATATTGATTTGTAATACAATATAAACAAAACACTGGTAAAAAGAGATTATGTACAAAATCGATTCAAAATGTCGTTGGGCCCGAATAGATCAAATATTTGTTTTAAATGATATACAAAGTATTTTTGGACTTGAGTTTATCTACTGTCTGTGCTAAAACATGAAATCCTTTCACAGTTCATATATTAAACGGGTTAAAAACGGGACGCAAATTATCTGATAAGAAGAAAAAAAAAGCCGAATTCGTATTTTCAGTTTGCTTCATTTTAAGCCTAAGATAATTTTAAGGACGAATTATATAGTGAAACTAGCTAGCGCTACCTACTGATTATCCAAAGACCTTCCAGATTACGCAGTAGGAGAAGCAGAAAGCGCAAGACACTAAGCAACCTATTACAAGCGGTCATAAATTTCTTTACAATTATGAGGGGAGGAGCTATATGTTATACAATCTGTGTCATGTTACATGATCTTAAACTCCAGTACTGTAGTGTAAGATCTTGGAGGGATCAGTTGCCCATCCACCTCCTCCCCTAATATCTAAAATGTAGTGTGATATGACTTCAAGCAAGTCTAGTATTACGCAATATCGTATTCCATACGATAAAAAAAAATCATTAATGACTGCTATTATGTGAGATAAAAAGAAGAAAAAAAAACTTTTTCCGATGGAAGCAAAGAGCGAAATAAAAAATTTGAAGCGAAAAATATTAATGTGTTTCAGACTATGCAAGCAACATATATAAAGCCAGTCAAAACGAATTGACTCGAAATATTTCCCTCTATTTTTTAGGATTATGCAAAACTAGCACTTTACTGAAAACACAAAACAATAAGCGATTTTTGGACAGTAGACATAAAGCGCTTCAGGGGGTTTTCACAGTAGAAAAATAAAGCATTTTGAGATATGATTTGAATTCTCTGAATTTGATGGGACTTTTAAAAAAGGAGCCCAATTCAATGAGTTATACTCTTTTCAGCCTTAAAATGGCTGTTTCACAGCTAGTTTATGGACAAATCTGAAGCGAAGGTGTCTGAATTGTGTTAGGACTATAGACTAACATCAGAAATTCGCATCAAAGCTTGATTAGCGGGGCAAAATCTTGATTAGCCCCCCCCCCACTGTCTCCAAAAAATTCCCTTCAAAATTTTCATTTATTAGAAAATTATATTCAATTTATTAATAAATCAACAGTTTATTTGTAAATATTATTAATTATTTTATTATTATTATTTAATTCATTTTTATTTTATTAATTATATAACAACTTGTTAATTATTTTTATTTATTAACTGCGCCCTCTACTTTATTTTAATAAGAATAAAATTTCAAAACTTACAAAATGATCATAACCACTACATTATTTATTTGAAATTTTGCGCCCCTAAAGTTTCTAAACCCGGGGCAAGTCCCTCTTATACCCCCCCCCCCCCCCGTGAAACCGCCACTGACTAACGCCCCCTGTTACTTTAAAGACTAGAACACAATTTACATTTTCGTGAAAAAAAAACATTTTACAGGTTTTGACTTTTGTCTTTTTTGCCTTTTTCAGGAGTGAAAATCAGTATATATTAAACTGTCAATCCACATTCATTTGTCCTTTTCAGTAATCTTGGTCCTGATGGTGCTTTTTTTGAGAAATATATCATTAGTTCAAAATATCGATTGTTTTCTGTTCGTGCTGAACTGAGCTATCTTGCTGAAATCAAAGGAATTGTGTTTTCGAGTCCTGGAACCAAAGAAGAAGAGACTAAAAACCCAAAATAAGGTAAAAAGCTGCTTGCGAAAATTTAGTGAGGTCCTGTTTTCTATGTAATCTTTTAAGTCCTAGAAATAAGGAAAGGGTAGAGATAATAGCTTGAAAACACCTATTTGATGTATATTTTGTGCCCTGGATTCAGTCAAGAAAGTTTCATGGATCTGACTTAACTGCTTCTCCAGCATAAAAAAAAATCTAGACCCTTTTTGATCTTATCTTTTATCCAATAGGTTCACCCAATAGAGTTTTACCGAATAGATACAGGCAAATTACAAAGGAATTGAGGGGTAAGGCATTGTAAAAGCAATCCAGCTTCAGAATTACTAGTAGTCAGGAGCCTCATGAATGGGGGACGGGGGACAGCCTCCCCCCTCCCAAACAAAAAAAAAATTAAGTCGGCAATATAGTGACGCGAAGCAACCTTATTTTTCTGGCAGCAATTTTTTTTTATTGGGGTAAATGTGGTAATGTCAATGTATGATGTAAAAATCAATGAATGAAGATCAGTCTCAGTCAGTAAAAAAAAAGAAAAAAAAAGTGATTTTAACAGCAATATCACCCAAATGAGTGGGAAAAATGGCCCGTCAGTCGATAAAATCCATTGCGCCCCCCCCCCCCAAAAAAAAAAAAAACAAAAAAAACACACACACACACACATTTCGGCCAGTGACATCTCTGATGGCAGCTTGACAGCAATTAGAAACATAGACCTTGCAATGTTTCCCTTAAAATGTTTACGTAATTTTACACTGATAGGCTACTGTATATCTGCTCCATTCCAGTGCTGGTGGAGAGCATCAGTTTTGTGAATTAAAAATGATAAAACCCTACTCCACCATAAGGTGAATTGGAAAACCATTATGATCTTATGCATGTCAAAAGAGCAGGTTCTGAACCGATTCCTAGGAAGACCTGGATGGCTTTGAAAAAAGGCAAGCCAGTGGAAAACCGAAACATTTTATATCAACCGTGCTGTCACATTGATTAAGTTTACTTTGCTGTATAATCAAATATTTTGCACATTGTACCTGACTGCAATTTTAATTTTAGTGTGGAATAATTATCTCAGGCAGATACTTATCTAGATTTTCCTGAATTAAAGATGTATTGTTTTTTTTGCCCTTTACTTACAAAATTGGCTAAAATACATCAAAATCAATGACAAGTTAAAGCACACCTTGGCAGAGTTTGACCAAACCTACCCTATTCAGGTGCAAAATAATTCGATTCTATAACATCCTTAGTGACCTTTGTATGTAAGATGAAGAAAGATTGAATGATGGTATGTGCACCTTATATATATATATATATATATATATATATATATATATATATATATATATATATATATATATATATATATATATATATATATATATATATTATATATATATCATATTATATATATATATATATATATATATATATATAATATATATATATATATATATATATATATATATATATATATATATGAATATATATATATATATATATATATATATATATATATATATATATCTATATATATATATATATCTATATATATATATATATATATATATATATATATATATATATATATATATATATATGAATATATATATATATACATACATATATATATATATATATATATATTATATATATATATATAATATATATATATATATATATATATTATATATATATATATATATGAATGGAGGTCAACGTATGTATGATACATATGCTCCTGGCCCTGAAAAGCAATTTTTTCTGTCAAATGTTTCATTTTATTCACTTGGACACTATAAAGTCTGTTTGTCCCTGGCAACCCTGGTTGCTCGAGCAACACTGTAAAGAAGCACACCAAGACATATTTAAAATCGAAGAAACAAACAGTCAGAGATGAACGGATGTCATCCTTACGGTTGACTGACAGTTATCCATTGCTGCAAGACCGTCCGATTTGTGCAAAAATTGTATCGTTTGATAAGAAATTAAAGAAGGCGAACTTCTCCTTATTACGAGTCAAATACTTGGGGATACTGCAAAAGTAGTTTGTGATAAACAAAAAACGATTGGGGGGGGGGTGGGACAATAGAAGCTAGAATCATCTTTGCGTGACCAGATTTGCACGATGCAGATGCTGCTCATCATAAAACTTGTTGAATTTCACAGCTTTAAGAAATATCCAAAAAAAAACATCGAAGTGCTCTTACAGCAAGCCAAGACTTGGGATAAGGGAGGCTCGAAATAAAGATTAACGTTAAGTGTTTGAAAAGACAACTACTTGCTTACTTACTTGTACTTGCAGCAAAACCAGACGTTTGTCCGCCTCACCTGGCATCTGAAATTTGAATGTCCTTAAGTAAGGCCGCTTTAATCTTCAAAGCCTCGTCATTCTTTTCATCCATGTCAATCGTCTCATTTGAACTCGGACGAGGTGGTATATATTGATAAGTACATGAAAAGACTGGTCAACAAGAGGTTTGGTGATTGACTCGAAGTCTCCAAGACTTGCGGAAAGATGAGTGTTATGAAGCTTCGAAAGAGTGTAGAACCCATTCTTCATGAATTCTATTCGGCAGCTGAGACAATTGACATCGATAACGAGAAAGAAGAGGTTTTGAAGATGGCAACAACCTTAGTTAAGGATGATATTAAAGGGGCAACCTAAAGTACTGACTTGCATCCTTATTTCAAAGAGGCACTAAATATAGAAAATGCAGTAGGCTTTCTTCTGCAGTCCCTTTACTTGTTTCTTATTTTTCCATTCGTCGGGTTAAAAGAAGCAATACAAAAAAAAAGATCGATTGGTCAATGCATTGCGCAAGCAAATAGGTCAAGATTTGTTCAAAGTCCTCTGCAGCTTACACTCTATATCAAGGTTGATCACCAGCTCCGCAGCAAAAAGCAGGTCGATAACCTGTATAAGCTAAGATAGTGTCCTCTTGTGTCGAAGTAAAAACCTTTGTTCATTGGAAAAGGTACTTTTTTCCTTCAAAAATTGGGGAAAACAACCGAAAGTGCACTTTATGGGAATGTGCTATCAAGTTAAATTTATAAAAAGCAATTAGATATAAATATAAGCTCTTAAATGAGCCCTTAAAACATCTCTCTTTTGTTACAGTAGCCTTCAAGTTTCTGCTAGTCAGTAGGTGATTTATAAAGCCCTGTCTTCATTATGGATGTTTCAGGCGAAGTTGGGAGTAAAAACAGCTTTTTGCTTATCGAAAAACAAACGTTCCTGAAAAACATGTGTTGTTTTGTGAAGTATGGATAATGAACTGTATGTTATAGACTGAAAGTTTTTCGTAGCTGTCAAGGTTGTTTGCAGTATTTTCTAGAGGTGTCTTATCTCCCCTAGATCGGTGATAATTAGAAATTATATTAAAAATAAGTTTTCAACTGAAACTAACGAGTGACATTAAAACTTAAAACGAAGATACATTATTCCGCATAAATAAAAAAGATCATGGCAACGTTGTTTCTACATTAAATTTTTATCAAAAACAAACAAAGATTAATTTTTTAAAAACAAAGTTCTTCCGAGGGAAGTAAAGAGCGAAGTTAAAACTTAAAACGGACAAAAAATTATTACTTCACAGTCTATCTAATATATCAATAAAAACTAATACAAACAAACCAACTAATTATGTTTCCCTATGCTTTTAGGATTATAAAAAACTAGCGCTTTACTGAAAAGCACTTTTTTGGTACAATAAAAGCAAACCAATCAAGGACACTTTTTACAGAATAAAAATATTATCAATCTCTTTTAGGATCAATCCCTTTAAAGATAAAACAACAATCCATTTTAGGATTGTTGCCTTATTTTTTTACGTTTAATTTGGTATCACTTCTGCACAATGGCTCAGTTCAATGACTGGCTCTGGTTTTGGTTCTGAAAAGGACATGTCACGATTAGTTTGTACACAAGTTCGAAGTAAAGCCATCTTGATAGTATTAGGACTATAGACTAGCTTCAGAATTTGTATCATAGCTTGAAATACACTGTTGTATAGAGAGAAATAATCGGATTTCCAGAGTTCATATTATGTCTTATTTGATCTTCATTTCAAGTAATACTAAAGCATATTTCTTACAACTTAAGACTGTATATTACTCATCATTGGTATTACAGCTGGCGAGACAAAAATGCTATCTTATAAATCAATCCAATATTTCTGTATGCTGTTCAATTACTTCGCGGTTACTGAAAATAATATTTAATTTCACGCTTATGTTTTTTAAGATAATTTTAATTGTATACTGAAAGTTACTGATGTCACAACTGGTGTAAGACTATGAAAAGCTTTATAGATTCGTTTATTGTTGTCAGGCTACATACTCGCTTTTGACTCCTAAATCAATATTCCTGTTTTTTATACTTGACCTTTGTGTTTTCAGTAAAGCGCTAGTTTTTTTATAATCCTAAAAGCTTAGGGAAACATAATTAGTTGGTTTGTTTGTATTAGTTTTATTGATATATTAGATAGACTGTGAAGTAATAGTTTGTGTCCGTTTTAGATTTCAACTTCGCTCTTTACTTCCCTCGGAAAAACTTTGTTTTTTAAATTATTTTATAAACAGCCCGTAGTGCAAGCGTTGGCTTTCGGATAAACTCTTGGCCATCTCACTTTAATCTTAGATTACCCAGCAACCACTGAAGCAAAACATGAAGAAATAACGACGCATCACTATCCCCCATGCAAAAATGGGATGTTCCTTGTTTTTTTTTTCAAAGTGGGGGACAGAGAAGTTCAATTTATGGATGGTAGTAAATGGTGATTTAAGTTGCTTCAACAATTACCCTATTTATAAACATGGTATGAAAAAATTAAGGAAGTCTTTAATAAAGGAAGTTTCGCATTGTTTGTAATGAAATTGAAAAAAAAATAAAAAAAATAAAAAGGTAGATCCATCAGGGAAAGAACCAAAATTCGATTGCTTTTAAGGCACAGATGCTAACTACTAGTGCTAGGAAAAAAACAATCAAAACAAAAAAACTAATTTTTTAATGAAATTTATAAATTTTAAGTCCGTACAGGCGGGAGCGGGAATTCCCCCCCCCAGAAAATTCCCCCACACGCAAAATTGAGCAGCTACGGAGAAAGTACAAAATAGGTACCTCAAAATGTCGGTCAGATGTCCAAAGGGGTAATAAAGACTTATAATTTTAATTTCATAAACCTTTTTGTTGAAACTCAGAATCACTCAAGGATTTGTAATCTGTATAATGGAAAGGCCCTTTGCCCCACCCCCAATATTTTTAGTGGCCATAAGGGGGTGTTTGCGACTTCGGGATTATTCAGCGACCATTTTCCGGGGATGGTCCCAGATGTGAGGTGTTAATTCATATTATCACTATATTTAACTGTTCAATATTAACCGATTTCAGGTCCTAGAGGTTCGCAGAACGACTCCAATACAGAATAAAACGACTAAAACTTTCAATTTCCGGTCGAATGAGCATCCTCCGAAGTTTCTGCGACCACTAGGGGGAGGTTGGGGATGAGTAAGGGGCATCACTCCAATACAGAATAAATTCTGCTAATTTTGGGGTTTAATGTTACTCTTTATTTTCATCCTAACAGAATAGATCAGAGATATTCCTGGAAATCAAGAAAGATTAAATTTTATTTATGTTCTCTCATTTTGGACAGAAAGGAAGGAAAACAACAGCCGGGCAGTATAACTTTTAGAAGAAAGCAATTTATGCATTTAGCTTGGATCCTGCCACAGCTTTCGAACTTCATATTCTTTCATTATGGATCAAAAGAAATCGGGAAAATACCCAGGCACCAAAACTTTTTAGATGCCTTGTGTCTGTCTTGTCGCGCGTAGCTTCCAATTTTACTTATTGCTTTTAACTTTATCCTGTGAGGGTTCGATGCTCTGTTTAAAGCTAGATAATTCAATTATTTTCCTATTGTAATTTGTAAGGCTAGAATTCCTCAGACTTCGCAATGTAACTTGAATAATAATTAAACATAAAAATGTCGTAGCAAGTACACTACATTTATTTGTTGGTTGGATACTTTCTGTAAATTAAGAATTCCAAAAATTTCAGATTACATCTTTAGAACAGTTAAATATAGTGATAATATGAATTAACACCTCACATCTGGGACCATCCCCGGAAAATGGTCGCTGAATAATCCCGAGTCGAAACATCCCTATGCATAAAATATTGGGGTGGGGCAAAGGGCCTTTCCATTATACAGATTACAAATCCTTGAGTGATTCTGAGTTCAACAAAAAGGTATAATATACCCATCTTTCTACTATAGGTGTATCCATGACGCCCTTCCTTTTATTGGCTTTTTGTGTAATTTTAGGCTCTTCCCCCGAGGACAGCCATCATACCATGTATCACCTCCAGATAAATATTCCGGTACTTATGCATTATACGGTACCCACGAAAGAAGTTAAGTTTGGTTGATGCTAATGAAATGAAATAAAATAGGATGAATACATCATAGTTTAGAAACAAATTTGGGTATATATTTGCACATTAGGGGATGGGGGTTAAGCATAGCCATATATTAAATACGTAAACTAACCTAACCTACCAAGTACGTTCCCCCCCCCCCTAAACCCCAAAAAAAAAACAGTTTAAATATTGTGAACGCAATTTAAATCACGCTTTGCCATCGATTTATCTAGCAAATACCCGTGTGTCAGGTTTCCTGTAGGAGTTCCTTGTACAGTATATAGCGGTGAGTGACATATACTGCACATGTACCAAATATTCTGTAAGGCTGTCGACCATTTCTTGTTAAATGTTTGACTTTAGATTTAAAATATGACCTATCATGGGGTTGTATCACAGTTCATATATATCCAGTATGATCATTCCCTATCTCACCCATTATAAAAACCCGGACCGGGGTGCGAGTGCTCCGGAGAACGTTTTGGCAGATATAAACATGTTAGACATGCTAGACAGGTTAGTCTGTTTCCGACTGTTTCCATCAAAGTGCATTGAAACAAAACGGAAATAAAGCTAATGCAGAAACAGGCTAAACAAGCTAAGGCAGAAATAAGTGGGAGGAGCTTTTTGTTCACGAAGACCAGAAATGATCTGCGATAAGCTTACTGGTATATTCTGTCTACTGTGGGTTGTATGCATGCCCAGGTCACAAAGTGCCTGCTGACCCATTCTGCCCCTTTAAAAGGCAACAGATCTCAGGTATTGCTATTAATTGAGTCCCCTCACCATTTTGCAGAGATGGGGAGACACTGTGCGGAGTAGTGGAGTATGATGTGGCGCAAAGGTTGCAAAGATGAACTCCCCCTCGTCAAATATTGATCAGGTACACAAAAAAACCCCCGTACTCATCTTTTTCACAAGGCTTCTTGACTTCCATAGCCTTTCAAAAAAAACGGGATTTTCATGGTTTTTTAAGCTGGTCAAACTAGTCTTAAATAACTTTCACTTTATTTACACCAATGTTTGTCGCTATTGGATTATTAAACTTGTAATAGGCAATTTTGGTAAAAGATAAGAGCGAATTAAGAAAATACATGGCATTTCGAACTAATTCGGCAGTCATTCTGCAGTACTCTTACAGTATTTTTTGTTCAGTTTTTCTGAGCAGAGCATCGCATATTGACCTATTTCGATTTGGAAAAAAAAAGCGAAAGTGAATAATTTCGGAATGAAGAAAACCCGAGCCATGTTCCTATTTAAGACATCGCCAGACGGAATAAAAATTTTCAAAAAGCATAGTCAGACATAACCCAACGGTTTTGATTCGAGAGGGGGGGGGGAGAACTACAAGAAAGATGTTTGTATACATCCAGGTTGGTAATTAAATGATCGGAAAATGTACATTTTCATGAATTCTTCACTTTTTGGGATAGACGCGGTTCATCCTTGGACACGAGTTTCGGTTTAGGTTAGACCATTTGCCATTTTGTTTAGTAGTAGTGGCCCAATAATTTATTTGGTACTGCTAAGAAAGCCGGTAAACGCGCGATAAGTAAAGTTTCGTTAATGCTAATCACAGTATATAAATATTAGACAGTATGATCGCCCCCTATCTCACCCATTATAAAATCCCGGACCGAGGTGCGAGTGCTCCGGAGAACGTAAAAACATAAGCGACATTAGATCTTTTCACGGGTAGACAAGTCAGATTTCTCTTGAACGCGAAACTTGGCTTCAACGTTGGAACACTAAATTTTAAAGAAACTAATTTTAAATTAATTTATTCCAATACATAGGCTATATGAAAATCGGTAATTAGTAGTGCAAAGTTATTATTAGATGTTTTAAGGAATTACAAGTAGGTTTCGATGTCTCGAGGTGGTTTCAAAGGCATTTTGAGAAAGTTTCTGCCAAAATACGTGTTCCAGGGTAATTGGACCGCTGATGACAGATCAAATGAGAGGCGCTGTTTGTACGCGCTGATGAAAGGGTATGTGGGAGGAGCTGTTTGTTCGCACCGAGAATGAAGAGCCAGAAATCATCTGCGGTAAACTTACTGCTAATTATCTTTATACAGTGATGCTAATGAAATAAAACAAAACAGGATGAAAATATAATAGTTTAGAAACAAACTTCGGCTGTGTATTTGCAAATTAGGGGGGTAGGGGGTAAAGCATAGCATATATTAAGTACGTAGCCTAACCTAGGTAGCTTTTTTTCCCTAAACTAAAAAAAAAACAAAAGTTTAAATATTGTAAACGCAGTGACAAACCACGGTTTACAATCCAATTCTCTATTGAAAGGAACCCGTTTGATTAGTTTCTTAAGCATCTTCCCTATATAATATATCACGTGTTTACAACCTTCTCAACCAGTACCATTTATTTTCAAACCCACAAACAAAATCAATCGGTACGGTACGACACCAAAAGTGTCACCTGCAATAGCTAACAAAAATCAATAGGGATCTTTCGAGCCAATTAATGAGGCAATGATTGTATAGTCATTATTGAAAAATGTTAATATCTGAAATAAATTTGGGAGCCACGGTTGTTTCTGGCTCAAACTTGTAATTCAAAACGAATCTTGGCCCCGATAATACTACCAAGTACTACTACTACAACTACTAAAAAACACATTGCTGCACCAAGCCGCCTGAGGCCAACACAGCTGCGCGAGCTCCTCTTCCATCCCAATCTATTCAAAGCCTCCCTCTTTACACCCTCTCAGGAATCTCGCATTTCCTTAAATCTTTCCTTACGACATTCTCCACCCCAACCAAGGACGGTTTGCTTTCCGTTCAGCCCTAGATGGTTGGCAGAAAAGGACAGTCTTTGGTAATCTGTCATCCTTCATCCGCAACATGTGCCCTAGCCATCTCAACCTTCTCTCAATTATATCCCTATAAAGCGGGATTGAACCACACTTTTTGTACAGCCTACTGTTTGAAATACGGTCAGTCAAGTCGGGTACCCAAAACAATCTGTAGGCAAATTTCTCTGGAAAAACATCAAGCAAAGTCTTCCTCCCTTTTTCGGAGCGCCCGTGCTTCAGAACCATGTTTGACCACTGTCGCCACTGTAGCGTTCAATATTCTAATCTTGGTTCGCAGATTTATCTTCCTATTCTTACAAACTTTTTTCAACTGTGAAAAGACACCTTGGGCCTTGCCTATTCTGCTTTTAACATCTTCATTGCATCCATCGTCTTTACTAATAATACTACCACAGTAAGTGAAGCTTTCCACTTGATGGATATTTTAGTTACCCAACGTCATTAAACCAATTTAGTGGTGGCCGGCGTTTACCCCCCCCCCCGGAGAACACCCCGAGGAAAATACCCCCCCCCCCGTGGAAAATAAGGCTTTCCAAATTTGAGAATTTTATTTGAGGTTTATTTTTTTATATTTCCGTAGGGGGAAGGAATTTTGGTACTTGTGTATTATGCGCCACTCACTCAAGTTTACACTGCGTAAAACTCGAGAAAAAAACCGGTTTCTTCGTTAGTTTCTTTCATCTTAGCATGAGACAAGACAAAGACAAGTGACAGAATACATAGGAAATATATAATTTGGGCTATATATTGCACATAAGGGGGAGGGTGGTGGTAAAGTATTTGGACAGGTTGAAGGCAGAAAACAATTCCTTCTAGGTATGGCACTAAAAAATTACAGAAGAATAGCGAGGTATCTGGAAATTTTTTTAACTAAATAAAAAAAAAAAAAAAATCCAGTATAAAGTAAACGTAATGTTTCATTTAAGTGTTTTATGATGATTATGATGATCGCTGATCAAAGTTTATGCTATTTGTGTCATTTATGTTATTTTGCTATGTTCATGGTCGTATAATGGCTTTAAAATACACTTCTCTATCTATTTATCTAATATGCAGAATAATTGTACCAAACACATTTTGCATGCAGACCCACTATACTTTACCCCCTACCCCCAATATGCAAATATATAGCCCAAATTTATTTCTAAAGTAACGAAAAAACTGGTGTCTTCTCGAATTTTAACAGCGTAAACTTGAGTGAGTGGCGCATAATACAGAAGTACCAAAATCCCTTCCCCCTACGGAAATAAAAAAAAAAATCAGATAAAATTCTCAAATTTGGAAAGCCTTAATTTCCACGGGGGGGGTCGTGGGGGGGAGGGAATTTTCTGCGGGGGGAATTTTCCGCGGGGTGTATTTTCCGGGGGGGGGGAGAAACGCCTAGAACGAATTCTAGTACACTGAACTAGCGAAACCTCTAAAAATTCATTCATTTTGCTGACACTTTCATCCAGGATGCTTAAATCATCAGCATAATCTAAACCCAATGAAATTTATTTCCCCATGTTCCTACCGCAGCTTTTTACACTAGACATGGTGTACTTCCAGTCATACGTGGAACACGTCCGTCCCGCCTAGCGCGTCATCAGGTGACATGATTTCAGAAAGGGTGTAACCCCTCGCCGCAATGCTAACTACTCAAAGTGAGTATTTAGACTATTTTACAATACGTGAGAAAAAGAAAGAACACTTATACTTAGCAGTGTGGACAAATAGCATATGAGCCATTTGAGCGATTTTTGAGGTTGTTGCGCATTGAATTTTTCAAATTGGTGCCAATATGAAAAATTCTATTGCGCCAATTAGAAAAATTCTATTAAGCCAATTTGAAAATACCTGAGATCCAATTCATAATACCAGTTTAATGCGACGAGTTAATCAGGACAATGGAAATACGGAATAATTTCTGTTCGTTTTAAGTTTTAATGTTGCTCCTTACTTTCAGTTAGAAAAACTTGTTTTTTTAAATTTAATTTCTGAACATTTTTGAATTAATGCAGCTTTAATTTTGCTCACCGTAAATGAATAATTAAAACGAAATTTGCACATTAATTTTCCTTTTTTTTGGCTAAATGGCTTTTTTTTGCTAAAATGACGAATTAACTTATGTAACGAACCTCTATATTCGTAAATTTTTATTACGTATATTAGGGGGGTCGCCCTAGCCAATACATAGCTCTTTACGCTAAAGTTCAAACTTTCTTCCAATTCTTTAAGAATGAGCTCTGATGAAAGTACAAAAAAAATTAGCGTAAAGAGCGAGGTAATGACTAGGGGGCGAATCCAATCATATACGTAATGATTTCTGTTGGTTTTAAGTTTTAATGTTGCTCCTTACTTTCAATTGAAAAAATTGTTTTTTTTTTTATTTAATTCTGATCGTTTTTATTTTTTAAATAATGCTGGGAGATCCCGCGCCCCCTTCATAGCAATGTCCCTTCCCCCATGAAAACTTCATCAATGGAAAGATCCTCCCACGTAACCTTCGACCCATCCTCCCTTCCAACTACCAGAAAAAATCCCCTTGGAAACTTCTGTATAATTCCCAATAAACAATACGATAAGTAAACATTGGGCAAAGTTCGTAACTTGCAGACCTTCCCCCGGGGACTGTGGGGGATTAAGTCATCCTCAAAGACATAGTTATTGTATTTTTTGACCATGCTGAACAAAATGGCTATCTCAAAAATTTGATCGGGTGTCTTTGGAAAAAAATTAGCGTGGGAGGGGGCCCAGTTGCCCTCCATGTTTTTGGTCACTTGAAAAGGGCACTAGAACTTTTAATTTCCATTCGAATAAGCCCTCCCGCTTTTTTCTAGGACGACTGGGTCGATGGGATCACCCCTCGAGCAAAAAAAAAAGAAATAAACTCGCATCTGTGATCTTTCTCCTGGCAAAAAATACAAAATTCCACATTTTTGCAGATAGGAGCTTGAAACTACTACAGTAGGGTTCTCTGATACGCTGAATCTGATGGTTTGATTTTCATTAAGGTTCTATTGCCTTTAGGTGCTGTTTCCCCCTTTTTTCGAAAATAATGCAAATTTTCTCAGGCGCGTAACTTTTGATGGGTAAGATTAAACTTGATGAAACTTATATATTTGAAATCAGCATAAAAATATGATTCTTTTGACGCATCTATTGGTTTTAAAATTCCCCTTTGTTACAGTTTTGGTTACTATTGAGCCAGGTCGCTCCTTACTTACAGTTCGTTACCACGAACTGTTTAATATTTGCGAGTTGCACTTTTTAATCGTTAAGACATGGCTTATAGCAAATAGATCCCTAGCTTATTTTTAACTTTCGAAGAACTAAATAGATAGGTACTGAATGTACTTATACTACGCAAAAAATGAAATCAATATCGCATCACATTAAGAAACCTGCAATGCTCATTGTTATTCTGTAAGAAAAGAAAGTCCATACCTTGCAATAAACTTTTGCTAAAAACGAAGCACCATTGGGTAGACAGCCCTGCGGTATTTTAAAGCAAAGGCTTGATAAGAGATTTAGCCATTCCAAGGCACTTTGATTGCTGGAGAGAAAAATATAAATACTTTCACGTTTGTCGAGACAGAATACAAGCTGAATGTCATTGTTTTTTCCCAGCTTCAGAGATATCACTTTCCGTGTTTGTTCAATCCGTTTCAAGCTTTTGGAATCAGAGAAATTTAAGTGAGTTGAATTGACAGTAAGTTTCATTAACGATGAGCTTTTCTTATCAACAGTCTTTCCTACGTAAACCAAGCCTTCGCTAAACTCACCAGATACTTTGATTGCCTCATCATGTTCAATGTTTACTGATTGTTTTAACGGGGACACTTTAAAGGAGGAAAGTCGCTTTATTTTTTTCACCGATTTTAGTGATCTTCTTTTCGTTTCTAGAAACAGTTGATTCACTAAATATGAGGGATGGATCAGCCATAACCGACTCTTGGTCAACTCTAACTGACGAAGCATCTGAGGAAGACATCCCATCACTTGTTCCACTTAGTGAAGCTTCGTCACCTCCTTGCAAACTTGGGCTTGGAGTAATATTGTTGTCTTCATTATCATTATTTTTGTTTGGCTTGAACGACATATTTGAGAAGGAAATGCCTTTATTTTTCTTGCCATGTTTATTTTTGGTTTTCTCATTTCTGACAGGAATAGGTTTCCCAAAAATTGAGGATTGGATCAGTAGTGAGAATCTCTCCATGGGCTCTAAACTGACGAAGTTTCTAAAGAAGACGCATCATCACTATTTGATACTTCATCTTCCCTAGACAAACTACGACCTGGATTAACACTATCTCCGTCGATAACAGGTAAATCAGTCATAAGACCTTCGTCAGACAACGAGGATTGCTTTGTACAGGTGTTTGGAGGTTGGCTACATGAATCATCTATGATTTCAAATGGATCAACGACATTAAGTCTTTCTGGTTGACAGGAGGTCACATCAGTATCTGATGGTGTAGTAAAGCAATAGAAAAGAGGATCGAATTCCTCCAAAACCGTGGCAACGTCTTCAGTTCCTTTCTCTTTTCCTACTGCATTTCCAATATGACCATCATTTGGATTTGTATCAATAGGCTCAGCTAAAATAAAGTTCTCATAAACACCGAGAGATTTGTTTCTGTTAATGTGTAGTTTCTGAGTCTTCATGCCAAAGTGTTTTGTATTGCTAGAAGATCCAAGCGCAATACCTAAAGTACTCTCATGGTCCAAAGAGAGACTAAGTTCACTAAGAGCTAAGTCTTTTACTTCCTCTAATTTGGACTCAAAGAAATTTGTTTCTGTTTCAGGAAAGCATGACTCTTTACTTTTTATCGATCTTGCAGATATCTTAGGCATCTTGGGGTTATATTTGTTCATTTCTTCAAACTTTTCTTGAAGCGGAGAAAGAAGTTCAGAAAAACAATGACTTTTCTGGGGATGGCCACCTAAGGAACTATCGTCAGATGATGTTCGGTGCACCTTAGAACTAGAAACGTTTTTGTTTTCAACCTCTGAAGGACAGTGTTCCTTTATGTCTGTCAATCTAGGTGAGATTTCAGGCAGTTCAAGATTATATTCACTTTTTTCTTCAGGATTTGGTTGAAGAGAGGCAGCAATAGTTGCGCATGATCTATTTTTTCTAACAGCATGAATCGGAACATCCAATAAATTATCAATTTGATTAAATTCCAAAGAATCATCGTCACTACTTGATACTGAGCCATTTCTGACTATAGGACTACTGACATTATTGGTGCAAAAAGGATTTGTCCTATTTCCACGATTTCGCTTTTAGAATCGTCTGTCAGTACACGCGAAAACGGATCTTCGAATAGGTTAAAATTATTAGCCAAATTATCTGAACTAATAGGAAGGTCGTGTGACCTCTTCCATAGAATATTTAACTCCTTTTTTCCCTTGGGTTCTTCCTTCGGAGCAATCAGAGTACTAAATGTACGAACAGGCACTGGTGGTAAATTAGTATTCATTCCAGGGTAATACAAACTTTTCGGTCTTTCGGGAACTGGGGGCAGGTAAGACTCACTTTGAGGCTTTTGATTATCATTACATGACAAGCAGTTCAAGGACATATTTTCATAATTAGAGTTCGGTTCTTTTCTAGTCCTTGCAGCTGGCACTGGTAGCTTTGTTCTTGCTGCAGGAATTGGAGTACCTTTATTAATGGGTATTGGTTGACTTGTGTCTATTTGAATTCATCTTACAAATTATGGACATTGGCTAAATCAGCTACCTGAAAAATAAGCGAGTTAACATATAGGTGGATACAGACATAAGGGATTAACTTTTAAGGCGCAAATATATCCCAACTGAATTTTAGGCAGAGTGCGAATATGGGTTATTAACTACACTAAATTTATAAAAATTATGAAGTTTTGAACTGTAAGCAATACAGTCAAACAGCAATGTCAAGCTGATAAAAATCATATAGCCTACAGTTTAAGTCAGGATTTGTAGTGTGATACAGTCCTGTTATTAACTTATTTTAAAATAAAACTAGGTTACGGCAAAAAAACGGTGTCCATTATATACATTTTTTACATTAAACTTGGAACAAATAAAAATCAGATAACATCGTTTTACTTTAACTATTATTAATCATACTTATAATGAGCATTTTAACCAGTTGTAATCAAAAAGCTTATCTTATCTTTCTCTTTCCATAATTCTTTATAGAATTATTTTTGTTCTATTTTTTTATCATAATTTTTTTTTTGTGGCAAGTTCCCAGCCTTAGAACTGACTTTCACTTAGGCTCATATGAATGACACCAATTATGAAGTCTATTAATCGTCTGACTTGTAAGGTTCTAGGAAGATTTCACACTGATAGATAACACCCAAGAAACTTTGCCCGTGAAGACTGAACTTACGGAAGATTACAATCGCAATAAATTAAACCCACATAAAATTTTCAGGATTGATAGTTTGAGGGCCACAAATGATTCTCACACTTACTCAGAGACGTATTCTCACACTCGCACTCATTTAGGTTTTAAAGATATAATTAGTGCAAAGGTTTAGATGTCATACATTTATAAACATTTGGGTGAAAGCCTATTTAATTGTAGTTTTAAGCCCTTGTCACTTTTATAAGTGATTGAAACGCGTTGAAGGTCGCTTAGCTGGTCCTTATGACCCTGGCTGTGGCCGAAATGGTAATCAGGTCAAAATACAAAAGATTGTCATTTTTATCAAGATGGCAAAAAGGCCTATATAATCTGAAGAGGCGACGCAAGAGTGCCAAGGGCAAAGGCAGAAAATTACGCAAGTAGCTCATTTTAAAGCCGAGTCTTCATAGATGCATTTCGGTAAAAAGGTGGAAAGACTTTTTGCCTTATAATTGCCCTAAATGACTAAAAACTACTTGCATCAACAAATTAAGATACAATCGGAGATTTGAGGCAATTTGCTTCGCAAAAAGCATTAAATCCACCAAAAATAAATGCTAGAGTTGAAGGCAAACCTCCAGCTTTTCTATTGCTGCTACTACTACTAATATTTCTATCACGACAACTACTACCACCACTACTACTCATACCATAAAAACTAATTCGACCAAGACTTCTCCTACGGTAGCTGGTTTCACCATAATTTTCCGTTGAAACGCCACAGTGATGTTGTCGCAACAAAGATTGCACGTGGCCTTGGAGTGATTCGTCGTTTTAAAAATGTTTTACCCCAAAGAGTTTTATTGCTTTTATATCATGCTTTGATTCATCCAAATGCTTCGTATGGCTGTATGTCATAGGCAAGCAATTTTTATATGAATTTTAAACGTGTTCAGACTCTCAAAAATAAAGCAATGCGTCTTATTAGTGGGTATATTGAAGGTATCCATAACACTTCAGCTTGCTTCGATAAGTTGCAAGTGTTGAATGTAGGACAGCTACGGGACTACCAAATAAGAATTTTCGCCTATCAATGCTGGAATAATATTAGTCCAGAGGTTTTTTTGGGATTACTTTAGTGACAATAGGTCTTTGCACCATTATGAAACTCGTCATACTAGTGACCTCATTGTGCCGAATAGAAGTGGCACCAGGGCCAGCTTCCATACTAGATTTTCGGGACCTAATGTGTGGAACTCTGTTCCTGAGAGCAATCGGGTGGATGAGTTCATAGTTTTTTTGTTTCGTTTTTTATTATTATTTGTTGTTCCTTTGTTTATAGTTAATTATTAGTTAGTAGATGAGTTGTATGTAAACGCCCAGTCGCAAGTGCTTTTTTGTATCTTTCTTGGGGCAGGTATTGGAATATTAGTTAAATGCATTTTTGATGTTAAATAAAATGAACTGAACTGATTACACTCCTATCATGACTGTTTTTACGATGAATACTCCCGCTACTACTGTGGCTGTTACTAATCCTTTAATTAATTCTTCTACTAAGCATACTACGAACGACTACAACGAATATCTCTACTATTAATATTGTGACTAAGTGCACAATTATTAATTGTGCCACCTAATCACAAGGGCAAGTTACAGTTTTTTCAATGCATGTTCTAACAGCAATCATTTAGGAAATCTCAATTTTTATAATTAAGCATTATTCAATCGGCTAAATTTAATTAACAGTAGACAGTGATGATTAAAGCAATTTGTATATGTATTCTACTTTCATTTATCAATTTATTCAGTGATTAAACCTAATTAATAACTAAACGATCAAACAGTATTTCCTGCACCCTCATTGTTACACACTGTTGAAATCAATATAACACAAGGATTAATAATGCAGGCAAATATCAGGCAAAGCCATGAGGCCTGAACTCTTTTCTCCTATCAACCTTGCAAGTATAGATATATCATACCATTTTGGAATGTAGATCATTTAGGGATTGCTCAGAGAATTAAATATTTCATCGCTTATAATTTATTAATAATTGAATAAATTAAATTTAAATAATTTAAAATAAATTAAATCAATGTCAATTTATCAATCGTTATTGGTTTTTATCAAATACACAAATATACGAGGGACACTGAAAAAAAAAAATCTTTGAATTTTTGTCAACAAGGTAGTGGTAACCGTTTTGTCAGACATTGAAGGATTTTTATTATTAGGCTTTATCTGAGATCAAAAATTATCACAGAGACCTATCATGTAGAAGTTTTCAGGAAAATAAGATCAGAATTAGCAAAAACACATCCAGAAAAGCTATATCATGAAGTCATTTTCAACGTTTTCGAGAATTTCGGTGGGAATTGTTGCCTAATTTACTCACCCAGCCCCATCTGACTTCTTTTAAGGGGTACTCCCAAAACTCAAAAAAATGGTTGGAAGGTGTCAGTTTTGATAACACTAATAAAGCGAAACATACAGCAACACATAGCTCAAAAGGATTTCTCCAGATTCCTTCATACATGGTCTTGAAGAATAGAAGCACCACCTGGAGAAGTGCATCAATCTTGTTGGATGTTATGTTGTAAAATAGATCCATTGTAATAGAAAAATTAATAAAGAGTAAAAATATTCCACGAGTTTTTTTTTAATCCCCCTCTAATTTTAACACTAATTACAATATCAATCAACAATCGATTTGAGATAACAATTCAATACTTGTTTATTTAAGCTTCATCCTGTTACACGTCATATTATTGAAATAGGCGTAATTGAAAGACTGCACATACGTTTAAATGCCCTTCCTCTTCACATTCTGTAAGAAATACGGCAGAAAAGTAAAGAGAATGCTTTTTTGTTTAAAAAAGCTTTTGTTCTTTTTCCAATATTAATTTTAAAAAAAAACTTTCCGAAAATTTAAACTCAAAACGACCAGAAATCATAGGCAGCGCGCTAGCGCTGCCTAAGTAAAGAATGATGTGGGCACAATGTGTTGTTTTTTTTTCTCCATAGCCGGGCACTTCGTATCAAAGGAGTCGTCGTAGAAACTTCGAAAAGGGCTCATTCGATTGGAAATTGAAGTGGCTAGTGCCCTTTTTAATAGTCGAAAGTGATTGGAGGGCAACTAGCCCCCCCCCACGCCCATCATTCCCCCAAATACGTCCAATCAAAATTTTGAGATAGCCATTTTGTTCAGCGTATTTGATTTCCAAAGAGAAAATATCTTTTTGAGGAGGACACTCCCCCACAACCCTTGGGGTAAGGCTTTTAAGTTATGCCCTGGGGGCATATAAGGTTTTTATAGAAGGCGTTGTCGTAGAAACTTCAAAAAAGGCTCATTCGATTGGAAATTCAAAGGGTTAGTGCACTTTTTAATAGTCAAAAGTGATTAGAGGGCAACTAGCCCCCCCCCCCCCACACGCATCATTCTCCCAAACACATCCAATAAAATTTTTTAGATAGCCATTTTGTTTAGGGTAGTTGATTTCCAGATAGAAAACATATTTTTAAGGAGGACACTCACCCACAACCCTCAGGGCAAGGATTATAAGTTATGCCCTGGGGGCATATTATAAGTTATGCCCTGGGGGCATATAAGGTTTTTATTGAGATCTTTGTCATAGAAACTTGAAAAGGGGCTCATTCGATTTGAAATTCAAAGGACTAGTACCCTTTTAAACAGTCAAAAGTGATTTGAGGGCAACTAACCCCCCTCTCTTGCCCACCTTTTCCCAAAACACATCCAATCAAAACTTTTAGATAGCCATTTTATTCAACGTAGTTAAAAGTTTTGGAAATTAGGTCTTTAAGGATGACAACCCCCCCCCCCCCCACAGCCCTCAGGACAGGGGTTGTAAGTTATGCCCTGGGGACATATAAAGTTTTTATTGAAAGTGTTGTCGTAGAAACTTCAAAAGGGCTCATTTGATTGGAAATTGAAAGGGCTAGTGCCTTTTTTAAGAGTTGAAAGTGATTGGATAGCAACTAACCCCCCTCTCACGCCCACCATTTTCCCAAACACATCCAATCAAAATTTTGAGATATCCATTTTGTTCAACATAGTTGAAAGTCCTGAAAATTAGGTCTTTTAGGATGATAACCCCCTCAGAGCCCTCAGTGCAAGGGTTGTAAGCTATGCCTTGGGGGCATATAAGGTTTATACAGAAAGTTGTTGTATATGATTTACAGAATAGATTTTAGTCTTCCTCAAATCCAACTTTTATATGTTTAAAAACTAAATGTTGACTTCAGATTAAATCAAAATGTACTGTGATAATGCTAATTCCCAATAAGGCATATCAGCAGTATCCCAAGAATGACTGAGGGTATTATGTTCAAACTTTTGGGGCTACTTCTGCTCTTAAAATTTAACCAAATCCAAATAGCGTAAGTGCATCCAAGCTATCAAAGAAAGTAAACAGATTTTTCTGCAAATGGTATCAAATTTTCCATTACAGGTCAACTAGAGGAGTATGAAACTAAATTAAACAGTACTATTTGTGTCCAGATTTTTAAAAGGGTGTATGCTGTTAAAAATTGCTGAAAATTTTTCTCCAGTATACAAATAGCAGGCCAAACTATAAAGTCTTAAAAAACGAAAAATTTTAAAGTATTATTTTCTTTTTCCCTGAAAAGACTATGTCAATATAAAATGAACAGAAATTAATTAAAAAAACTTTTTCCACAAAATAAGTTTTTCAAAGAAAAGTAAAGAACCCCATTGAACAAAAAATGAGCAAAACTAAAATCAAATAACCTACCAAGCGTGAAACTACCACAAATCAGCATTGATAAATAAATGAAACCCAAAACAAACAGAAAATACAATAATTAACCAAGTCAAACTCAAAACAAGCAGAAATTAACATAAGTTGGGTGAAAAACCCCTATGCCTTACCAAGGCCAGAACAAAATTTGCACTTTGCTGAAAAAATACAAATGAATGTGCATTGTCAGTTTAATAGGCATATACTGATATTTAGTAATCAAAATGTTAATACTATTTGATTTATTAAAGTTATAAAAGTAAAAACATTTATTATATTTTTCAGTAAAGTGCAAATTTTGTGATTTGCACTCGAGTAATGAGCCTTTTTTGAAGTTTCTATGACAACGCCTTCTATAAAAACCTTATATGTCCCCAGGGCACAATTTAAAACCCTTGCCCTGAGGGTTGCGGGGGAGTGTCCTCCTCAAAAACATATTTTCTATCCGGAAATCAACTATGCTGAACAAAATGGCTATCTCAAAATTTTTATTGGATGTGTTTGGGGAATGATGGGCGTGTGGGGGGGGCTAGTTGCCCTCCAATCCCTTTTGACTATTAAAAAGGGCACTAGCCCTTTGAATTTCCAATCGAATGAGCCTTTTTTGAAATTTCTACAACAACACCTTCTATAAAAACCTTATATGCTGCAAGGGCATAACTTATATTCCTTGCCCTGAGGGTTGTGGGGGAGTGTCCTCCTCAAAAACGTATTTTCTATCTGGAAATCAACTATGCTGAACAAAATGGCTATCTCAAAATTTTGATTGGATGTGTTTGGGGGAATGATGGGCGTGGGGGGGGGCTAGCTGCCCTCCAATCCCTTTCGACTATTAAAAAGGGCACTAGAACTCTCAATTTCCAATCAAATGAGCCCCCTTTGAGGTTTCTACAACAACCCCTTCCATATGAAGTGTTTCTGGGGAAAAAAAAATAATAATAAAACATTCACATAATCATATATTTTGTATCCCATTACATACATACTCCAAGGCCTTGATAGTCTGGAGGTGGGGGTGGCATATATTGGTAGAAAGGCAAACACTATATTTGGAAATAGGGTAAATATATTGTGGTTGGCCACTTCTGAAGGAAACATGCTGAACAAATAAAAGTAATATAAAAAAATGAAAGACTCTTTTCTTCATATTAAATTAAAGCAAAAAAACGTTTATTCAACTGAAAGTAAGGAGCAACAGCAAATTTCAAAACAAACAGAAATCATTCTATATATGAGGGAGTTCCCCCCTTGAAACCAAGCTTTTCACGCTAAAGCTTTTTAGCACTTGTAAAAAAGCTTCATATTCTAATCAAATGTATTCTTCTGTTTCAGGAGTTCTTCTTCAAAAATTGGGATGAATGACAAACTTTAGTGTAAAGATCAAGGTATTGAAAGGGGGGCAAGCCCCTTTATATACAGAAAATGCTCTGTTTGTTTTGAGCTTTAATGTTGCTAGTGAATCCTTCTCTAAAAACATAAAGACACCTGCAGAGGCTGAAGAGACCTGGAATGACTGAAGAGATTACAGCCTGAGGCTGTAATCTCAGGTGCTGTCAGTGGATCAGACACCCTAATTGGTTGTGTGAATGTGGCTTATGAGTTTTCTAAGGCTTAAGAGCTAACATGAATATTACATGTTAGTTAACATGAGTATTATCTCCATAGTAGTGATCATAGGCAGCACAAAAGCACTGCTATGATAAGTAAAGAACAATGTTGGCACAATGTATTTTTTTTTCCTTTAGACAAGGAAATAACACCCCCTTCATGCCCACCATTTCCCCAAACACATCCAATCAAAATTTTGAGATAGCCATTTTGTTCAACATAGGTGATTTCCGGATAGAATTTATGTTTTTGAGAAGGATACTACCCCACCAACCCTCAGGGCAAGAGTCTGTAAGTTATGCTCTGAGGGGCATTTAAGGTTTTTATAGAAAGCGTTTTCATAGAAACTTCAAAAAGGGCTCATTTGATTGGAAATTGAAGTGGCTAGTGCCCTTTTTAATAATCAAAAGTGATTGGAAGGCAACTAACACCCCTTCCACAACCACCATTTCCCTAAACAAATACAATCAAAATAGGTTTTTATAGAAAGTGATGTTGTAAATTATATCTTTGAGCAGGACACTCCCAACACAGTCTTCAGGACAAGGGGTATAAGTTATACCCTGGGGGCATATAAGGTTTTTATTGAAAGATTGTCATAAAAACTTGAAAAGGGGCTCACTTGATTGGAAATTCAAAAGGCTAGTGCCCTTTTTAATAGTCAAAAGTGACTGGAGGGCAACTAGCCCCCCTCTCATGCCCACCTTTTCCCCAATGACATCCAATCAAAATTTTTAGATAGTCATTTTGTTCAACATAGTTGAAAGTTTTTGAAATTAGGTCTTTAAGGATGACAACCCCCACCCCACAGCCCTCCGGGCAAGGGTTGTAAGTTATGCGCTGAAGGCATATAAGGTTCTTATAGAAAGCATTGTTATATAAACTTCAAAAAGGGCTCATTTGATTGGATATTGAAATGGCTAGTGTCCTTTTTAATATTTGAAAATTATTGGAGGGCAACTAACCCCCTGTCATGCCCACCATTTCCCCAAGCACATAGCCTAAAATCTAAATAGGTTTTTATAGAAAGCAATGTTGTAGAAACTTCAACAAGGGCTCATTCAATTGGAAATTGAAAGGGCTAGTGCCCTTTTAATACTTGAAAGTGATTGAAGGGCAACTAACCCCCCTCTCATGCCCAAACTTTCCCCAAACACATACAATTAAAATTTTGAAATATCCACTTTGTTCAACATAGTTGAAAGTTCTGGAAATTAGGTCTTTGAGGATCATAACCCCCTCAGAGCCCACAGGGCAAGGGTTGTAAGTTATGCCCTGGGAGCATATTAGGTTTTTATAGAAAGTTTTGTTGTAGAAACTTCAAAAAGGGCTCATTTGATTGAAAACTGAAAGGGCTAGTGCCCTTTTTAATAGTTGAAAGTGAATTGGGAGCAACTAACCCCCCTCTCATGCCCACCATTTCCCCAAACACATTCAATCAAAGTTTAGAGATAGCCATTTTGTTTGATGTAGTTGAAAGTTCTGAAAATTATGTACTTGAGGATGACAAACCCCCCAGAGCCCCCATGCCAAAGATACTCCCCCCAGGGCCCTCAGGACTAAGGTTGTAAATTATGCCGTGGGGGCATATATGGTTTTCATTTAAAGCTTTGTTGTAGAAACTTAAAAAAGGGCTCATTTGATTGGAAATTCAAAGGGCTAGTGCCCTTTTTAATAGTCAAAAGTGATTGGAGGGCAACTAACCCCACTCTCATGCCCACCTTTTCCCCAAACACATCCAATCAAAATTTTGAGACAGCCATTTTGTTCAATGTAGTTGAAAGTTCTGGTAATTGGTTCTTTGAGGATGATAACCCCCCCCCCCCCCACAGCACTCAGGGCAAGGGTTGTAAGTTATGCCCTGGGGGCATATAAGGTTTTTATAAAAAGCTTTGTACTAGAAACTTCAAAAAGGGCTCATTTGATTGGAAATTGAGAGGGCTAGTGCCCTTTTAAATTGTTGAAAGTGATTGAAAGGCAACTAACACTCCTTCCAAGCCCACCATTTCCCCAAACACATCCAATCAAAATTTTGAGATAGTCATTTTATTCAATGCAGTTGAAAGTTCTGGGAATTATGTCTATGAGCAGGACACCCAAAGTCTTCAGGGCAATGGTTATAAGTTATGCCCTGGGGGCATATAAGGTTTTTATTGAAAGCTTTGTTGTAGAAACTTGAAAAAGGGCTCATTTGATTGGAAATTCAAAGGGCTAGTGCTCTTTTTAATAGTTTAAAGTGATTGGAGGGCAACTAACCCCCCTCTCATGCCCACCTTTTCCCCAAACACATCCAATCAAAATTTTTAGATAACCAATTTGTTCAACGTAGTTGAAAGTTTTGGAAATTAGGTCTTTGAGGATGACAACCCCCCACAGCCCTCAGGGCAAGGGTTGTAAATTATGCCCTGGGGGCATAGAAGGTTTTTATAAAAAGCTTTGTACTAGAAACTTCAAAAAGGGCTCATTTGATTGGAAATTGAGAGGGCTAGTGCCCTTTTGAATAGCCAAAAGTGATTGGAGGGTAACTAAACCCCATCTCACACCCACTATTCCCCCAAACACATCCAATCAAAATTTTGAGATAGCCATTTTGTTGAACATAGCTGAAAGTTCTGGAAATTAGGTCTTCAAGGATGACAACCCCCCACAGCACTCAGGGCTAAGGTGGTAAGCTATGCCCTGGGGGCATATAATGTATTTATAGAAGGCTTTGTTGTAAAAATTTCAAAAAAGGGCTCATTAAATTGGAAATTGAAAGGGCTATTGTCCTTTTTAATAGTCTGAAATATGTAGAGGGAGAATTCCCCCTCCCATGCCCATCATTTCCCCAAACATTTTGATAAGGCCATTTTGATAAACATAGTAATTCTTTTAAATTCTTTAAATGTTTTCACTTTTCTAACTTTAAGAAATCAAAACCAATTAAGATTTTAAGGAATAAATATCAGTATATGTATATTAAACTGACAATGCAGATTTTTTTTCAGTAAACTCATTTGAATTTTTTTCAGTAAAGCACAAATTATATTCTGGCTTTTAGAAATCTTGGGGCTTAGAACCCTACTCATATTAATTTCTGCTCAGTTTGAGCACATTTGGAATGTATTACTTTAGAGTAATGACTTAATAATTAAACTGTCAATTGTACATCAAATTCTAGAACTATGGCCAAGGTAATAAGTTACTTTTAGAACTCAAAAAGGGATTCGTTATAAGTGTACAGTTGGAGCTATTGAGAAGGCAATACTGTAAAATTTGGAAAACTGCTTAAAAAAAGGTACTTGTGTGTTATAGCAAACACACTCAAGAAGTGAAGTTAATCATAATGAAATATACCAAAATATAATGAAAATGTAATTTTTTAGTAACAAAATTATAGGAACTACAACAGAGAATTCTCAAAAGCATGCCACCCAGAAAACATTACATTAAATACCTAACCCAACCATCTCTACATATTATAAATTTAATTAAAGTATACCTGCATATTAGTTTATCTCACAAAGGGTAAGCTAATTTTCTCTGAGTGCACATTGAGAAACTGGTTTTACAACAGATCAATAACAATATTGTGTTCACTATAATACACAAGTTCCAAAAAAAAATCCCAAAACACTTATATTAATTCCTGTAAAATGAATCAAAATTGACAAAATCAAGAAACACAAATGTATGGGAAATATATTACTTGGGCTGTACATTTGTGCCTTTCAATACTCTATTGTACACTGATACCTGGAATTTCCCACAAAAGCAATGATTGAATATGGAAAGAGCATGAAAGAAGCATCAAGAGACATGCACAATATGGCTAAAATGGATGGGTGAAGTTCATTAGTAATCCAAATGAATGTTGTATTTAGATTCAGGATGCAATTCGGGATATATATTTGCACATTAAGCAGTGAGATATATACCCTGTAAATATATAGGTTCTAAGAAATTCATGAATTTCTTAGAAAAGACTGCAAAACCAAAGGAATAAAGTGAAGATACAGGTTCTCCCCTGCAAAATGTGCTAACTGCATTATTCTGTATATTATGGAGTAGGCTAAGAATAGTTTTCTTATATCCAGCTGGGCTTATAGGCTTATAATACTGGTTGGCTAATTTAAAGATTTGTATATATATACACTGTCAAATTAGCCATCTGGCGGTAACCCAGCATCAAGTGATGTAGGCTAGGCTATTTACTTTTTCAACACAAAATTAGGCCTATATGACAAAGTTAAAATTTACCCTTTACTTTTATCTCATTAATATTTTTCCTTCAGAGGAACCATAGTGCTCTGGTGTTAGTAAATATATACCCAATCATATTATTGAGTTAGGAATAAAGTGAATACACTATTCAATGCCTTTTTTATGCTGATTACAAATATAATAATCATTTCTATCAGAAACAAATTTCAGCCCCCCCCCCCTATATATGCCAATTCAGGGTATACATTTCTACATTAGGGGGATGGGGGCAAATTATGTTCCTGATGTAAATGGGATATAAGTTTAAACTTTACCCCCACCCCCCCCCCCCTAATGTAGAAATATATACCCTGAATTGGCATATATAGGGGGGGGGGCTAAAATTCATTTCTGATAGAAATGATTATTATATTCATAATCAGCATAAAAAAAGGCATCAAATGGTGTATTCACTTTATTCCTAACTCAATAATAGGCCTATGATTTGGTATATATTTACCCTGGTGTTAGCCTACTGGTTATTTCAAAGGGAATAAAATAGGCCTATCCCTAGATGTTCAAGAATAGGCATAAAAAAAGCCAATTAGGCATATAATAAATCACTGCTATCACAATTTCATTCCAGGTGGTAAAGTTCTACAAAATCATATTATTGAGTTAGGACAAAAGTGAATACACTATTCAATGCCTTTTTTTATGCTGATTATGAATATAATAAGCATTTCTATCAGAAATGAATTCCAGCCCCCCCCCCCCTTTATAGGCCAATTCAGGGTTAGGTTAGGTATAGCCTATAATAGGGGGGGGGGGGGCTGAAATTCATTTCTGATAGAAATGCTTATTATATTCGTAATTAGCATAAAAAAAGGCATCGAATGGTGTATTCATTTTATTCCTAACTCAATAATATGATTTCGTAGAACTTTACCAACTTTTCAAATTGTCATTTTTTCCATTAGGCTATGAACCAACTGCTGGTGAGAAATTAGCCCCTAAAAAGTACAAACCCATAATATAAGCAAAGTTTTCAACAACAAGATTTATATACATATACCACAAAACATCAATGGATCAAAAGGCCTTCAAACATCCCATAAACAACCTAACCTTAAACTTGAGAAGCACTTTCTTTTTCAAAACTGTTGCTTAGTTTGTTACGCAAAAATAAGAGACATCTAAGCCGTGTATTATAGGTATCGTTAAGTAAAAGCACTTAAATAGACCAGAGTTTCCAACTAGACATATTTTATGTCCAATGGACATATTCCTGTGTGCCGGGACACAATGACATAATAGGGCAAAAAAGGGACATATTTTAGAAATTTGGGACTTAAAAGGGACATATTTTGCAAATTTATGACATTAAATAGAATATTTCCCCACTGGATACATATTTTTGTAAAAAAAAAGTGTAATTTTTCACCAAATCAGTATTAAAACTACTGGTCTAGCACTAAATTTACTTAACTACATTTTTTTCTACTAATTTTTTACAAACTTTATTATTTTTCGGAGTTGCTTTCTCTTTCCCGCAGACAACTATTTGCAAATACTCTTGAAATTCCTTACAAGTTTGTATTCTTTCATCTATAAACGATTTTATTTCTCCTGACTTTTACGCTACAGTCAAGATAACATGCAAGGAGGCACCTTTTTAGTTAACAATCGCTTTCGGCTTCCAGTAGTCAGGTAAAAACATCTATCTATTTATCAAGTATTACTAACTGAAAATGAAAAGTAAGCAAAAGAACAAAAAACTAGATTCTTGATGATCTGGAATCAATTTTGATATCAATAGATGTATCAAAAAATTAGCTTATTGTGCTTATTCCAAATATATAATATTTTTTAAGTACAGTGTTACCCATTAGAGGGCCTGAGAAAATTTGCCAAATTTTTGAAAAAGGTGAAAAAGACCCCATAAAAGTCAAAGAATTTTAATGGAAATCACGCCATCAGAGAACCCTGCTGTAGAGGTTCCAAGCTCCTATCTATAAAAATGAAATTTTATAGTGTTTGCCAGAAGAAGCATCACGGATTCGTGTTTATTTGTTGTTGTTGCTTTTTCCAGGGGTAATAATATCGAACCAATGGTACTAGAATTTTGCAAGAGGGCTCGTTCAAGCGAAAATTAAAGATTTAGTGTCCTTTTTAAGTGACCAAAAAAATAGAGGACAACTAGCCACCGTCCCACGGCCTTTTTTCCTGAAAGTCGTCTGATCAAAATTTTGAGATAGCCATTTTGTTCAGTATTGTTGAAAGGTACAATAGATGTGTCTTTGGAGATAACATGACCCCTCAGAACCACTAGAGGAAGGGCCGCAAGTTATGAAATTTGGCAATTGTTTACATATAGTGTTTGTTACAGGGAGGCATACCAACATTTTCCAAGGGAGGAAGGAGATCTTCTGGGGATGGATTTTCTATGGGGAGAATTTCCCATTGGGATGGAAGTTTCTGAGGGTGAACTTTCCAAGGGAAATTTTATATGGGGAGAATTTACCAGAATTTGTATACAGAATGTTTGTTATTTGTCTTTTTTCTCGTTGTTGATCCCATTGTACATGAAGAGACACTCCGAGGAAACTCTCAGGGGGAAGTTTTCAGCAAAGTTGGAATTCTTTTGGCATTTTTTGGGGGAGGATTTTCCACGGGAGAAATTTCCATGGGGTAATTATCACCAGGAAAAATTCTCCATGAAAAATTTCTGGGGGATAAACTTTTCAGGGGGGGAGGGGTATAAAAGACTCAGAAACTAAATGAACACAAGTCTTTTCTTCAAATAAAAGTATGGTAAGGAGTATTTTTCAGGCAGAATCGTAAGCAAAAATTTTTTGGGAAGGATTCTCAGCAGGGATGGAATTGTCTGGGGGTAATTTCCCGGCGGAAGAATTTTACATGGGAGGAACTTTATATAGAGGAATTTTTCGTGGGGAAATTTTCCACAGAGGGGGTGGATTTCCTGGGATTATCTGAAAAACGATCAGAAATAAAAACAAAAACTAGTTTTTTCCTACCAAAGGTAAGGAGTGACATTAAAACTTCAGAAATTATTCAGTATATGACGGGGGCTACTCACTCCTCAATACCCCCCTCTCTACACTAATGTTTGACCTTTTGTCTACTCTTTTTAAGAATGATTCTTGAAACACAAGGGCCGTGCCACCCTTGGAGTAAGCCCCCTTCCTCCACCATTGGTGGAGAGGGGTGGAGCCACCCCCCTCCGCACACGTATTCTTTTCCCTATATGCATCCAACAGAATTTTTGAGATAAAGATTTAAAATTGGTCCAAGGAACATATAACGATGCCCTCAGCGTTTATATAACCCATAAGATCCCTGGGATAAGGGTTATAAGTTATGTCCCAGGGGCATATAAGGTTTTACGGAATGGGTAGTCGTATAAACTTCAGACGGGGCTCATTTGATTGAAGTTTAGTGCCCTTTATAGGAGTCAAAAGTGATTTGAGGGCAACTCTCCCCCTGCGCCTATCAGTTCCGAAAACCAGCATCCAATCAGAAGTTTTAGACATCTATTTTGTTCAGCATTGTTCAAAGGTCCAGTAATTATGCCTTTGGGGATGTCACCCCCGTGATTGAAGGGCAATCCAGCTTACCTAGCGCTCCGCAACGTCGCTCGACTCCTGGATTGTACCTTATGACATGCGCAAGAAATACTCTGATTGGCAAAAAGCTACCAAAACAAGTAAAAATGCTGACCCTCATGCCGACCATACCTATCAAGCTGAACTCTCGTAGGAAGATGAGCCTTAAGCTCCGACAATTAGTTTTTTACTGTTTACATGTTTTTATGACTTTTGTGCTTTCACACTAGTTTATTTTTTATGGATGAACTAAATGGATCTTTTTCGTTTTTATTATATTCGATGTTAACTGATCACTTTGAACGAGGTTTACAAGTCGTAAAAAAAACTAGTTTCTGAGATTTCAAGATGGACATATTATAGACAAAATATGGACATAATTTGGCTAAAAAGGACACATTTTTGGATGCTCAAGGGACATATCCATTGACCAAAAAGTTGGCAACCCTTAAATAGACTTCACAGAAACTGTAGCCAATGAATGAGGCAGTCGATTTGAACCATATAATAGGCCCGTTCTTTTGCACTAAGATCTTACATCTAAGATCTCACATCTTTCTGCAAAGATTTCCGTTCTTTTAACTCATCTATGTTCAAAGATCTTACAGCTCACTGACGTTAGCAAAAATGCGAAAGACTTCATCTTTCTGCTATGTAGAACAATGACGAGAGAACTGTGATGCTATACTCATCATTGTTCTGATACCGCTGATCAGAGCAGAATGATGAAAGAAGTTTGCAAAAGAACGCCATAAGATGTAAGATCTTAGTGCTAAGATTTCCCTTTTAAGGGTTCTTTGTCAAAAGATGTAAGATCTTAGCACATAGATGAGTAAAAGAACGGCCCTAATTTGACTTATTTTTACTTATTTTACAGTTTTACTTTTATGTATCTTATATTTGATTATCAATTTTAATAATACTTGCAATTTTAGTAGTAGACGTAGTAACCGGATTAACGACACTTCTTGCTTGACTACTAAGGTCCCTGCGTCGGCCCTGCAGTGTGTTGCTACAGCAAGGTTGGATCTCTGGGTCTCGTATTACCAAGATAAGGTCAAGCCTACTACGCCACTTCAGAACATCCGCAATTTTATTATTCATCACATTCTAGTTTTAAATTTCAGTCGTACTGCAGAAGAGATTACGAGAATGACAATCTTTCGGCAACTCCTAAGCTTGGGACTTGCCCTGGTTGTCCTCAGGAAAGTATTCTTTGAAATCAAGCTTTTTGATATTTTCGTTACAATTTCTTTTAAATCTGTGTGGTCAGATGTATTATGTATGCTGCGCGTGCAGTGGGCACCAGCCCAAAACCCTATTAACATCAAAATAAAAGCCAATTTTCTTGTATTGCTAGACACTAAAGGTAAAAACAAATAGTTTGAAAAATATGGTGAGACTCTCCTGTCGAAGGCAAATAATTTGGATATCCTTAGTTTTGATTTGCTGAACTTTTCTTAATGTGCTTTCTAATTTATGGCTTATCTATCTTATCAACGACTTATCTCGCAGAAGTGACATTAAAGTAATACGGTGTTTCCATCCATTGGATTCTACAGTCACTGGCAGAAGTTCAGCAGGTACCCTTCTTTAACCTGTATTTTTGGGTTTAAGTAGACACTGTTCAAAAGTTTCTTTGGGGAAAACAATAGACGGGTGCTGTTCTCTCTGAAGCTCTTTTATTGGATCTTTAAGGTGCTAAAAAAATGTTATGGTCCTTAATCATTTATCCAATAATGTTTTTATTGGCGCTTAAACCGACAATTCAATGGATAAACTTTATGCATAAATAATGAAATTGTACATCGGCGAGTAGAGCCAAATCATTGTTGCAGCGGTAGCTGTAACCTAATAAAGCTAAAGCTCGGCCCATAGTAACCAAAAATACAAAAAAAAAACACTTTTTAAGAAAAACTGGTAGGTGAGAAAAAATATCATATCTTGCTGGTTCAGAAATAGTAACTATTATCTATATTAGCTGTAATAGTAAAATTTTGTTTTGAAAAATAATTTAGGAGGATTAAAAACAAAAAATAGCCTGAAACCCTTAAGAAATTGCGTCGAATTGAAATAAAATTCAGAGGTAAAAACACCAAGTAAAGATGTATAAAAAACTTTCAATGGAAAAAAAGAAGCAGTCATAATAGCACTTGAGACTTGAGAACGGAACTATATTACCAATGTCGTCACTTTCAGGTGTTTCCTTTTTTGCTACAAAACATACAGATATGTGAAAAGTTTTTCTTTCAGATATTTGGATTCTCAGTCTCGATTGCCGGGCTATCAAATGACCATGTTCAAAATTTAGTCAATTTTATGGTACTATCTGTTGGCTGATGAGATTCCTGCAGAACGCATCAGACTAAACCCCTAAACCCAGGTCAATGATACAGATTTTGCTGAAAGCATAGCAGCGCTTGAATCATGCACAAAAAAGCGGTTTCAAGAACTATTGGATAAGATTACGGTAAAGGCCGATCATCTCGGTCTACTGGTGAATACAGAGAAAACCAAATGCATGGTAACAAATGACTGTTCTCTGTTCATTAAATATGGTAACCATGATGAGGAACAACTTTTCAGGTTTCAAATGCCATGGAAGTATTATCGAGAACACTGGCTTGACAACGAAGGAAGTACCCGCAAGAAGAAGACAAGCAAATGACGGCTCTGAGAACTATTGGATAAGCTTAAGGCAAGGGCTGACCATCTCGGTCTGTGGGTGAATGCGGAGAAAACCAAATCCATGAAAACAAGCGACTACCCTCTGCTCATTAAATGAGGCAACCAGGATGGGGAACACTTTTTGAAGTTTAAATACCTGGGAAGCATCATCAAGAACACTGGCTCGAAAGTGAAAGAATTGCTCACCAGAATAGAACAAGCAAATGGTGCCTTCAGCTGACTATGTCAAGTATGGAGGTCTCATAAATTATCTCTGCACCTAAAGCTAAGGCTTTTGAGCAACAGTGTTATAATAATACTACTTTACACCAGTTAAACATAGTGCCTGAATCAAAAAAAGGAGGAGAGAGTCCTTGTTTTTGAAAACCCGTGCCTCCACAGAATATTGAACATCCACTGTAAACACAAAAAGACAAACAAGTCCTACAGGGACATAACACGACAAACCTTAGTCACCGACATCTTCAGAGTTTGACTATGTATTTTGGACCCCCCCCCCCCTATGTTCAGACGACCACTGACTCCTAAAAACTACTTTATGTTGGCAACCACTAGGCCAGGCCTATCAGAGGGATCTACACAACCTGCACACCTCCATTCAATCAGAATGGGAGAAAATTACCACAAAATCAAACCTGAGTAATGATTGCTGGTCCCTCCTTGATGCCCTGGATGCTTTAGGAAGCAGAGGTCGTCCTAAGGTCTAAGGCTATGTGTTGATTATATGAAATCAATTTTCTGCGGCATCGGACTTCGAAGGAAGGTTCCAAGTATTTTTTTAGGCTGAGAAGGTGGCAGTAATATATAGTGGTTTATGCACCTGTAGTAACGAAGAAGGTTGTGACAGAGATGAATTTTATATACAGTTACAGGAACAAATGTACGAAATCCCAGATAAAAAATATGGCATTTGTATTAGACGACTTTAATGCCCTGGCTGGTGAGCTTGGTCAATCTGGTATGGGAAAGAAAAACAGCAACGGTAATAGACTGCTACGGTTATGTAGGCACAATATCCTAGTTATTGCTAATACGATAATTGGTCACAAAATGAAACAAAACCTAATATGGCACCCACATGACGGCAACCCGACCAACCTTATTGATTATGATACTGTAAATTATAGACTGGAAGGATCAATACAGGACATAGGAGTGCTTTTGTTGATGCTAAAAACAAAGTTCACTATCTATTACCTAGTAGCATCTAGATTTAACACAAAGTTTAAGTTTAGAGTTCAGAGTCCTTTATTTAACAATTACAATCATAAACGAAAACTACTTCAGCACAATCTCCCCCATAAGGCTCCATGGCCGGGAGAGAACGGGGGAGAAAAAAAATACCAACACAAAAAAATATAAATAAAATTAAAAAAAAAAATCCAGTCGCCATCCTTAATAATCCCCAATATGACAAGCTAGGCAGGGGGTAGCGCATGATTTCACTAACTCAATTAAATATCCAACTCAATCCAGAGACATCAACTCCAAGGGACAACCGGAGAAAAACTCAATTACTAGCTAGAAATTCTCTAACATAAATTTTGAACATACCAAACGAGTGGCAGCTTCGTGCAGACTCAGAAAACATGTTCCAGATCCTGTTGCAAGCTGTCAGAGGGTTGAAGTCAGACCTCACTGATGGAGTATGAAGAATCTGTAAATTACTGGAAGTGCGGAGTGATAAGTCGACTGATCAGAAACAAAAGATACATTATTACATAGAGCAGCAGGAAGATGACCGTGCAACTGTAAAAAAAATGAGAGAAGAACAAGAAAGAAAATAGAGAGAATTCAAATCAAGCAAGGGTTTAAGTGAAGATCGGCTAGTTTCCTTAATAAGAGTCCTTGCTTTATCATGAAGTTGTGAAAGTGGCTTCAGAGACGAGGGAAAAGTTGATATCCAAATAACAGAACAATATGAAACATAAGACTGAACTAGGCTGTAGAACAAGATTTTTAGAATTAACCCTGGAAATATGTGTTTGAGCTTTCTAAGGATTCCAAGACTCCTGGAGACATTCGTTTATTTCAGGTCAATATGATGCTTGAAGGAAAGATTTTCGTCAAGCAAGATGCCTATGAATCGAACGTAACGATCCTTAAGTCTACTTAAAGAACCTCATGATAAGTGTATTTCATTTAAGTCAGGGCAAGCCTTTGAGACTCTGGAGAAACCGAGAAAACATAACTTTCCGACATTTAAGGCAAGATAATTTACACCAAACCACTGGATAACTCTTTCAAAAAGGGCTTTCATCTTTGAATGAAGATCAGACTCAGTTCTACCAGCTGTGCCAATTATCAATGCTAGACTAAAAACCACACAGAGAGAAAAAACTCAAAGAAAAGACAACAAACGAGACTGCGCCCAGTAGAGAAAAAAAGATGAAAGACTAAAATAACGCGGATTTATCGCAAGTATAAAAACCGAAATGAAGTTAATTATTCTGTTGCGAAATAAAGCTCTTGTTAGCAATAATTGAAGCAATTCTACTTGGTATAGTAGGTAATCTCGTCCCCTGGTGATGATGTAAAATCTTAATTCCCTTATTAACTATTAGTTCCTTTTTCAAAAGAATATCAAAAATTGGGTCAATATTTAAATTTCTAAGGTCTCTATTTATTGAAAGATTAGCAAATATAATTTTTTTTTAATTTTTATAGCCTCCCTCGACCACTGAGAAAAACCTCTATCATTAGAAATAGCCATTACCTCATCAAATTGTACAAAATGTTGAGGTTGAAAGAAAATATGTTCAGCCAAAGCTGAAACAAAAGTTTCAGGAGGCTTGCTTAATTGTAGGTTTTTTTTTCTATTGAGTTGCGATGCTCAATAAATCTTTCAAAAAATTGTTGGTGAGTTCTACCAATATAGACCCTCCCACAAGAACAAGGAATTTTATACACCCCACTAACTAAATTTTCCTGGGTTAAATCCTTCCCCGAAGTAAGGGAACTACTTATTGGTCTTACCGATTGGAAACATGTATCAATATTATGTTTACGCAAAATTCGTTTAAGCATCTCTCCCAAAACAGGTACATAAGGCATAGAAATGAAATTTTTAGACTAATTTAATTTTGAAGACTGCGAAACTCCAATAACCTTATTATTATGTGTAATACGTCTATTTTCTATTTTTTTATCAATGAATTTAATTGGGTAACTATTACAAAATAAAATATCCCTCAAATACAATAATTATGAATCCAGAAATTCCTGGGAACAAATTCTAAAAGCCCTATCCACCAGTGAAATCACAACCCTTCGTTTCACCAAAACATGGTGGCACGAATGAAAATTCAAATATCTATCATTGTGCGTAGCCTTTCTGTATATTGAGAACAGTAAGTGGAAATCACTTTTAATTGATATGATATCAAGAAAAGGTAGTTTGTCATTTTCTTCAAATTCCACTGTAAATTTTATATTTTTATCAAAACTATTTAATTTTTTACGGAAAAGGTCTACGGAATCTAAACTGTGTTTCCAAATGCAAACCACATCACCCATGAATCTGCCCCAGAAAAAAAAGAAAGCCTAAAACTGTGTATAGCGAAGGTTTCAACAGAATTCATGAAAAGAATTGCTAACAAAGGAAAGAGGAATGTCCCCATAGGGAGACCAAACATCGGCTTGTAAAATTATCCTCTAAAACCAAAATCAAAAGGATATTAATTTACCAGGATAACCAACTTCATAATGACATCAATATCCAAACTAGCTAAGGTCCCATCTTGTATCAAATCAAAGCGTCTTTGTAATTTAATCCTTAATATATCTTCGCACTTTTTTACATTACAATTCGAATACATGGAAACCGCATCAAAACTGCAGAGAATTGAATTCTCCTCCAATGCAAAATGTTTCAACTTATTAGTAAGATCAGTCAAATTTTTCAAATATGTTTTTGTGTTCCTAAGAGAGGACGCAATGCCACAGATAACCACTTTCCTAATTTTGAAACAGGTGACAAAAAAGTTGATGCAATGGGACGGAGGGAGGCTCCAGTCTTATGAATTTTGGGTAGACCATAGATCCTGGGTGCAGAAAAACCTCTTGGATAAAATTTACTATAAAATAGAGGGGTAACGTGTAAATTGTTTTTCAGTAACTCCAATTCCTTTCTTTTCGACTTTACATATTTATCCGTAAGATCAAAATCAAGTTTTTTGTAAGTAATGGTATCAGAAATAATGGTATTCATTTGACGATCATAAACACTAGTGTCCATAACCACAATAGTGCTACCTTTATTAAATTAATTAATTAAATTAATTATTAATTAACTATTAATAAAAGTGATTTCCATTTGCTGTTTACAGTATACAGAAATCCTACCCACAATGACGGATATTTGAATTTTCATTCGTACCACCATGTTTTGGCGAAACGAGGGGTTGTAATTTCACTGGTGGATAGGGCTTTCAGAATTTGTTCCCAGGAATTTCTGGATTCTTAATTTTTGTATTTGAGGGATATTTTATTTTGTAATAGTTACCCGATTAAATTCATTGATAAAATAATAAAAAAAATAGACGCTTTAAACATAATAATAGGGTTATTGGAGTTTCAGAGTCTTCAGAATTAAATGTGTCTAAAAGTTTCATTTCCATGCCTTATGTACCTGTTTTGGGAGAGACGCTTAAACGAATTTTGCGTAAACATAATATTGATACATGTTTCCAATCGGTAAGACCAATAAGTAGTTTTCTTTTTCGGGGAAGGATTTAACCCGAGGAAATTTAGTTAGTGGGGTGTATAAAATCCCTTGTTCTTGTGGGAGGGTTTAGATTGGTAGAACTCACCAACAATTTCTTGAAAAATTTATTGAGCATCGCAACTCAATAGAAAAAACCCTAGAATTAAGCAAGCCTCCTGAAACTTTTGTTCCGGCTTTGGCTGAACATATTTTCTTTCATGAAAATTTTGTGCTGAACATTTGTACAATTTGATGAGGCCAAAGCCATTTCTAATTATAGAGGCTTTTCTCAGTGGACGAGGGATGAATATATAGAAATTAAAAAACATATGGTTGCTAATCTTTCAATCAATAGAGACACGGGAAGGTTAAATATTGACTGAATTCATGATATTCTTTTGAAAAAGGAACTAATAGTTAATAAGGGAATTAAGATTTTACATAATCACCGGGGGACGGGATGACCTACTGAACCAAGCAGAGCTGCTTCAATAATAGCTAACAAGAGGATTATTTCGCAACAGAATAATAATTTCATTTCAATTTTTATAATTTTTACTCAATGGCTTTGGTGTTCTCATCGAAGTAACTCTATTAGCACTGTGACCTAGTAGATCAGTTGTGACAATTGCATTTTATTAATATTGGTCGTGGTTTTATTTTTTTAGTTTTTATCTTTGCTTCTTTTGTGCTGAAGACGGCAAGTTTACATACAGACGAAATACCTGCGTTGTTCTCTCCACTGGCCGCAGTGTCTTTTCATTGAATTTTTTCTCTCTTTGTTGTTTTTTGTCATGGCTGGCTAATTCAGCCTAAGCACTTTCAATTGCTAGACTCTTTTATGAGATCATGAAAATTAATGCAATGCCATCTACGTTTGCAAAATAAAATTAACCTGGTAAGATAATCTCCTCAGTGAGTTACAAGTTTAAGCCCAGTCCGAATGGACGGTTAAATTCGGTAACAGATTTTCTATTCAGGCTGTGACCAGGCTCCGTCACTAATTAAACCATATAACTACTTTAATTTTATTGTTTCATCTTGAATATATTAGTTCAACAGATCTAGCTGAAACCAAAACATGGTGGCGATAAAATTGAATACGACAATACAAACTTAAGGTGTTGTTCAACGAACTAAGCAAAAAATGCTAGCAAAGTAATCAACGAACTTTTTTATATTATTCAGTATAAAATTACTGCTAAAACTTATACACAAATAAAAAAAAAGTCATTGAGGAAAACTATCGGTGATTTGGACCTCGTGGTGAATACAAATCCAAGCGAGAAAGACTAGACTTAAATTTCCTCATTTTCGAAATTATTCTTTTTCTACTTTCGTGTTTTTCAATTTGATTTATATTATAAAGCTGTTCTGGCACTTTATATATAGGATTTTAGTAAGTAAAAGTAACCGGATTAACGACGCTTCTTGACTACTAAGATCCCTGCGTTGGCACGATCACGTTGCAAAAGCCATATACGAGACTCTGAAAATAGCCACATAAAACGTAAATATCCAAAATTATACAATAAATAAAGAAAATTTTGAAGTTTAAAATCCAAATATCAGATTTATTAAGGGTTTACTATGGCCATTATTAATCAATAAATCAAAAAGCACTACAGTTTCTTCAAGAAAAGTGAATCCTAGAAAACCGAGGATTTTACGTTAAAATTGTGAATTGACTTTTCTTTTTAAAACAGCCACAGTCATCACTTTCCAACGAAACAAGCGATTTTTCCCGAATATTTTCCGAATAAATTTTCAACTTTTTCATCGGAAACTGTAAAAATGTTTGCTTTGTAGGCACTTAGAATAGAATTATGCAATACGATATATGCTTCAGCTTCAAAAAATCGACCATAACAAAGCCTCTGGGTCCAATAATAGAGTATTAACGCTGATCTTTCTGATTGTTTTGGTCCTGATTGAAACGGAGCACAGCCTCTTTAAATTATTGTTGCTACTCAGCACTCCTCTATAAACCGAAATTACTTCACCAGTCACCAGAAATATTTTACAAGGACAGTCTTCTTCCTTTACTAAAGTGGATGCCAGCCCAGGAAGTCTCATGCAGGGTTTGGGGAAACCAAAGTCACGACACGGGTATAGATTAAACCTTTTCAGGATAGTTGCGAATAATAAAAAAACCCACAACAATGGAACACCACAATGGGGATGTATCTAGTTTGTTTTTATACATAGGTGATTCTATTACGACTTTTACGAGTAGCCACAAATAGGAATATTTGGAAATATCGATTGAAAGGATAGTCCAAACTATTCAAAAATGTTTCATAGTCATCAAGTTTTCAGGATTTCACTTCATTTCACAGTTCTAACGACATACAATGGATGTGGTATTGTTTTTCTTCTAAAAAGGAGTTTAAAAAATGTGACTTGAGTAAATTCCTGAAATTCAGACTAAAAAAAAAAAATCAGTTAAAAAGAAAAATGCTGAAAACACTACCCCTCCTCTATACGTGCAGTTTCTTGCAATGCTTTTTTTGAAGTTTGTCTTTCGGTGAAATTTGGGCGATATGGGAAAACGAAGATTCGTGACTCTTGGAAAGTTTTTGCATGTACATTTACATGCTGTAATGAGTCTTTTTTTACCCGTAGTTTTGTCTAATTATTTTGCTGTATTTTCTGTTTGAAAACTCCAAAAAATTCGATCAAAAGCCTTAAGACCATTGTGTCAAAATTGTGAGCAGAAGAGAATATAATTCGTTTTTGAATTTAGCATAAAGACTAGATTAGAAAATCCTCCTAAACAGACAACACAGCATTACTTAGAAATAATATGTATATCAATCAAATTAATTTAACTTATAAGGGGACTTTTGACTTACTTGCAGTCGGGGCTAATCTGACTACCCTTCATCTAAATTGATTTCCAACGTTGTTCTACTATTATTTTTTTTCACTCGCAATTCCATGCCTTTTGTGTCTTTTTAATTAGGCAAATCATAAATTCGAACGATCGCCCTCTATATTTTTGAAAGAAACGTCTTCTGACTCTTCCACTTGATTTTTCTTGTCCCATCAGCTTACAAATGAACTTTAAGCTTCTTACTCTTAATGAGACGTTTTGCTTCATGAGACCAATTTACACTTTGACTCATTTTTCTGCATCCAGTTCTGATTTTCACCATCTCTGCAATCTACTATAAGGACTGCACGTAGGGGATGGGGCCTAAGGACAAGGCTCTCCCCCTTGAAATACTAAATTTCCGGGTAGTGCTTACTCATATCGTAAAAAAATTCTTTTATTCCCCCCACCAGGTTTTATTTATTATTGGACCTCACCGAAAAAAACTTCTCCACACATGTCTGATCCACTATTTCTATTCATTTCTAATTTTACCAGTATTATATCTTTCATATTTTCTATTTTTAGCGAATTGGAAGTACTCTCTGAAAATACTCTGTTGACCCACAATTTTAAGGCTAAAAAAATTTTACTAGTGAGAAATGCATGCTGGGAAAGCGTAACGTGGTAGCTGATTCTTAGCAAAGGCGAGAAAGTTCGGCTAAATTCCTTTGGATTTCACTGCCTATGGATTGGCAAAGCAAAGTCCCTGGATGACAGCCGAATACTCCAGATAGTGACAGATCCAAGGGAGACTGCCATGCGGTAGGGCGCGAGTAGATTGTTTTGGCGGTAGTATTCGGGTCGTCGCCAGGCATGCAAATAGGGAGGATGACAGAGCTTTGATCTTCTGGACTTTCGAGATCGCCTCGACAATTTCTTGTGGTTTTCATATTGATCATTAATGTCTTTGTCGTTGTTTTCTTTTTGGTTTTGTTTTTAGCTTCGTCCATTGTTTTTTTTTTCATAGATACAGTCTTCACGTCTCCATCACAAGTGATAATATGCCGCTATTCCTGGTACTTACTACGCTAAATACTGTTAAGGTGTATATTATACCTTTTCTTGAACGCCTCTAGAGATGGATTTTCCAGAGTTACACCAATTCGGAGGCCATTCCACGTGGCAACGGATCATCAGACGAAACTTGTCTTCAAGCATTCTTGGCGGGGTGTGCCCAGCACAAGTTGGTCCTTTCAAGCTGCACTTTTGCTAGTTGATTGCAAAACCTTTGTTCTATATGGAACAAGTTTTGATACTTCCTCAGATTGAAGGCAATGCATAGTGTCGAAATGAACTCGTCGGGGAGGAGGCTATTGCATCTTAGGATGACTCCTAGTTTCTGGGACCAGGAGGATCTCACTTTGCTGGGGTGTTCAAGTCCAAGAAGGCGTAGTGTGCTAACTCTTGTTATTGCCTCTCCTTTGAAAATGAAAGCAGAATGATCCTTCACATTACAAGCCTTCGAAATTAAGAGCTCTCTTGTTTCTGATACATTGAAACTGACAAGCCACTTATCTGCCCACACCTCAATTTTTTCACGTCGCTTGATTATGGGGATTTCTGGGATCTTCAACTTTCACGACGTCGTCGTTTCATCAGCAAAGTGGTGAGGTTTTTTCACAAGGCTATACCCTAGATCGCTTATGAACACCAGGAAGAGTCGGCCTAAGAATACTTCCTTGGGGTATTCCAGGTAAAACCGGGCATTCTTTTGAAATGCAGCCGTTAAGGACGACCCTTATTGATCGGTGGCGAAGGAAATCAGCAAGGACCTCAAATAGACGACCATCAACTCTACGGGCTTTTGGTTTGCATAGAAGGCCCTCGTGCCATAAACGATCAAAGGATTTTGCAATGTCAAAATAGGGAAGGCGAATGTCAGTCCCTGAGACAAGAGATCGACCCACTCTTGGTACTGCGTAATTAGACAGTCTACCGTAGACCTTTTTCAACGATGTGACTCGGTGCGGTGTGACCAATAAACGGTGTGACTCGAGATACTGATAAAGGGTCTTATTGATGAAACTCTCATAAACTTTTCCTACGAATGACAGGAGGCTAATTGGCCGATAAGATCCTACATTAATAGTATCACCATCTTCGTTAGGGACAGGGACTACATGAGCAACTTCCCAAGCTTTCGGAAACGTTGCTGTTGCAAAGCAAATACGATATAGAGAGGTCAGAGGACCAGCGAGTTCAGGAGGATGATATTGGATATCGTATCAGGCCCTGAAGCTTTGGTGACATCCATTTGACAGAGCGTTCAAAAACATTGCTACTGCTTATGTTTACATCAGGGATTTTCGCTTCTGTTCGTTGTGGAAAGGGGGAGGGGAGACTCCTGCGTCATCAAGTTGAAAGAACTTTTCAAAAGCCTTTGCAAGAGCAAGAGGTTGTCATTACAGCTCTAATTTATTCCAATTATTCTCTGAAATTTGGAGCATAGCGCTATTTACTCGTTCTTAATGGTGAGGGTGGAGCGGGAGGGGAGTTAAGTTTAACATATTATGTTTACCTATCAGGAAATTACAATTAGTAGAAAAGCTCTTAGAGATCCTTCATCAGGTCAAGATTCCCATAGTTTCAAAAGGGTATAATCTAGAAACGAGACAGTTACCTCAGTAAATCGATAGTCGGAATGTACACCCAAGTTTTCAAATTACCTGCAACGTCTCAGGAATGGATAGGGGGAATGAAGTTGAAATTTTCTGGTAGTTTTTGGAGGGGTGGGGATAGGTGGGGCAAGGGAACTTCTAATCTTCTGTTGGGGAAGGTGGAAGGGGTTCAGCAATTTTCGTTTCTGATCAACAAAACGATTTTGCACTATAACCTCTTATGGGATTCATATATCCACACAGAGATAAGTAAGAAGGTAAATCGAAAGACACCATATGTTTCTAGGTTATCAAAGTGCGTATCTGCAATAAATCATGAACAGCCTGGGATATCAAGATAATTCTTTAGGGGGTGCTGATATGGGAGAGAAGCAATTGAATGTTGAAATTAGACTTCGGGGAGAGGGTAGAGGTAAATCAAGAGGCAATGCATATCCAGGTTATCAAAATACAATATGTGAAATATCCTAAGAATAACCTAGGGGACGCAGTTCAAACTTACAAATAGTGTATGAGAAGGAGGGGGAAGGGGGATTCAGATTTTCGGTGCTAGAAGGGCTAACTATGTTTCGTATCTGGCCAACCTATTTTTTTGCACTAGAAGTGTTATAGAACTTCGAATAAAGTAAAGACAGGTAAACAAAGATAAAATAAATCAAAAGACGCTATGTGTCGCCAGGTTATGAAAATATCATGGGTAGACTATCTTGGGAGCTGCTTGGGAGATCAAGTTGAAACTTTCTGAGATTTTTGTGTGGGGGTTGGAGGCAAATAGACTTCGAAGTTTAACTTGGGAGAGAGGACGAGAAGGATTAGCAATATTTTGTCTCTCAGCTGCCAAAGAGTTTTGGCACTTTGAGCCCCTCTGGCACTAGAATACATCCGCGGTGAAGTAGTAACGCAAATCAAAAGACATTGCATTCGCCAAGGTTTACAATATAGGGTTTCTACAATATTTCAAAAACATCTTGGGAGATCAAGTTGAAAGTTTAGGAAGGTGTTACAGTGTCAGGTGGGCCTCAAATTTCGATTTGGGGGAGGCAAGAAGGGAATATCGTGCATCGGGGCTATCAAAACATCATACCTGCGAAGTCGTATGAACAGCTTGGGAGGTGCAGTTCAAGCTTTCAGCTAGTGTGACGGGGGCAAGGGGATCTTAAATTTTTTTGTTTGGAGAAGTGGAAAAATATAAAATAACCTGTTAGCTGATGAATTCCTTCACCTACGAAAAATGACATGAAACCAACGAGAAATGAGGACTGTGCAGAGAGTAAAATTTTAGAGCTACGTTCTTCAGCTATTATTCAACATATTTTCCGTTCAAGGTGTCGCTTATAATAATGTTACGTCAGCATATTAATGATCTCTTTTTAATATTTTGTCATCTGAGCCTCATGCCACTTTTTTTAAGGTTCGAAGACAGTGCTGCCTTCTTTGTGTCTGGTCGTTCCATGTTCGGTAAGCGCCTAGCCGTAAAAGTGAAATGTTTGAGTTGTTTGTCACTTGCAAAGAAGAAAAAAATTTATGAAGTGGTGGCACAAGTGAAATTTTTCAGTCGTTTGTCACTTGCACAGAAGAAAAATATTTATGAAGTGGTGGCACTTCCAGACACCCAAGAAAATATTTTCAAAAATTAAAAGAAAAATACCATGGCAATTTGTTTGGGGAAAGGAAGGGTTACATAACGCATGCGCAGAGGGGGAGGGGGTCAGACATAAAACATGTTGTGATAAACACATTTCTTCCGCCTCGAAGTCAAGACAATGTGGCTGAAGCCTCAAGTGCGAGCATTATATGGAGGTATTAATGAGCAAGCTGTTGCGAGGTTAAAAGTTGCGTCTAAATTTAAACAGGAGCTATTTTGAATTGCAGTTCAAGAATGTGGCATTCAAAAGTGCAAAATAAAATTCCTTCATTTGGTTCTTTCCTTATTCCAAAAAAAAGTTTTAAACTGCAACCCCTCTTATCATATTGTTTTGAAAGAGCACAAGAAACAAATAGAAAAGGCACACATTTGGAAACCTTTTGTCTATGATTTTGAATAGCTGCAACTTAGTAAATTGCGAGTCCCGGCCCATAGTAACCGAAAGTTTAAAACACGTTTTTTTTAAAGTTTCTAGTGAAAAAATCGCCATTGGTAACTATTATTTCGTTTAATCTTGCTAGTAAGTTTTTTTCACGAAAGGCTTAAACTTCTCAAAAATGGTGGCGGATCGAAACGGAAAGCACACCATTAGAATTGTCATGGTCAACAACCCTGCACAGGAGAATTACAGTCCTTCCCCTTGAACAACAAGGAAAATCACTTTTTTGCATGGGTAGCACTGATGTGTCTCTTTTTTTCTTTTTGTCTTTATACCAAGGCCAGAAGGCTACCACAACATTATAGAGACGTTTAAATTTAAAGCTAATATTCATATCTATTTGTCTTTTTTAATTGCCTCGATAGCGCCACCTGCAACTGCCTTATGCATTTTGGTCAAAACCCTTGACTGGAAGTTTACGATCCCCTTCAGGTGCACTTTTGCTTCCAGCCACCTTAGTTAGTTACTAAAAATGTCTACTGACTACCAGAACTAGCGGGCTACTGCAACATCATAGAGACGGCGCATTTCAAAGCTCTTGATCGTATCTGATTTTTTTTTTTTTTTTTTTTGTGTGTAAATTCGTCTTGATAACCATCTTAAGTGTCATTTGGCAGTAAAAAAGGCATTTTTATTGCCACTTCTGGAGTTGAAAGACTGGGAAGCATAAAAATGAAACAATGATAATATCATGGGAGGAACCCTTAACTGGAGGTTTATATCTCCTTCTTTTGTATACTCTCCCTCCCAGTCCCCTTAGTAGATGTGAACTAAAAACGCATTTTGAGAAAAAGTGTAAAAAAACTTTGATTTTGGAGTAACAACTATTACCTATGGTTATTTGAACAGTAAAAATTAATTACGAAAACAATTTTTAAGAAATTTCGGAAAAAAGCTTGATACGCTAATGTGTCTTTTTTATTCTTCAGCTCTAGTGGGACATCAAAACATCGTCGAGACTTTCACAGAGCTCATTTAAAAGCTAATGCTTACATATGTATGTTTGATATAAATTTACCTTGACAAGGCCATCATGAGGTGACATATGGCATCATGGGACTTTTTATCTCATTTCCTGATTAGATACGGTTAGAAGCATAAACAGTGTACCATTGAAATCTCCATGGTAAAAAGTCCTTGACCAGATACCTAAAACCCCCTCTTCAATACATAACCTTGGGTTCCCTTAATAAGTGAAAATTAAAAAACGAGTTTCGAAGATAAACTGCATAATGAAAAAACAAACATTTAAATTCAAATCTTGTTAAGGAATAATGATAAATATTATTTACATTTATCCGAAAATTAAAAGTAAATTACGAAATCACATTTTTGGAAATAGAGAGTGAAACCCCAGTGTCTTGTTTTATTTTTCTCCAGCGTTAGCACAGTACTGACACATCATAAAAGAGTCGAAATGTAGAAAAAAGGTGAAGTTTTCGCAATTGAGGATTTATTTTCTCCACCTCTTCAAGACATGCATGAACGTCACACAGGCCCATCATTTGGGGGCAGGAGTAGGGCACTGGCTAATGATATACGATGTCTACTTTCTTTAAGATAGCAATAATTGTGTATTTTTCTCGAAAACAGGTCGAAAATTTTTTTCTGGGAAAAATACAACATACGGTCAAGAAAATGGAGAAATTTTGCAACTCAAGTCTATTGACACACGGTACCACTGCACTGCAGTACTTATGGGCAGGGGCACAGCTTGGGTTTGGAAAGGAATTATTCGATGTCATTCCTTAATACAACAGAAAGTTTGTCAATTCCTTTTTGTTAAATAAAAGTAAACTACTAACACTACTTCTAACTCACTGCAGCACAAAGCCGTCTGATGCCGCCAACACAGTTGCGTACACTTCTCCTCCATCCCAATCTACCCAAAGCTACTTTCTTTACACGCTCTCAAGAAATAACAATTTCCTTTGAATTCTTTGATATGACCTCAACTCACCCCATTAGAGGAAGACTTACTCTTCGTTTGGCCCTAGATGGAGGGCCGAAAAGGACAATCTGCTATCCTTCATCCTCGAAATGCGTCTTAGCCATCTCAACCTTTCTCTCAATAGTATTAGAAAACGGGATGGAATCCCTTTTTCCCACAGCTGTTTGAAATTCGGTCGGTGAAAAAAACGGTACACAAACCTATTCATGCACGACTCATCTTGAAAACACCTAACAACACCTCCGTCTTCCGAAGCACCTATACTTGACAGTCTTCAGAACTACACAATCAATGTAGCTTCCCATATTCTAATCTTGGTTAAGACTTCTCTTCCTATTCTTCCAAACCTTTCTCAGCTATGGAAACACACCCCGGGCCTTGGCTATTCTACTTTTTGTATATTTATTGCATCCACCATCTTCAATAAAATTACTACCCAGGTATGTGAAGCTATCCGCTTGATCTATCTTCTCGCTACCTAGAATCACCCCTAGACCTTCATTACTTCTAGCGTAAACGACCTTAAAATGAATTTTCAAACCTATTCTTGCACCCAAAAATCTCAAAAACTAGAAAAAAAATCAAAAAAGGTCATTATGACAACATTTCTATCTAGGACGCTCAAATCATTTTCACACTTTTTAACTCCTGACTAAATACGAAACCAGCTACTAGCCTTATTCCCTACCCTGACCAGAGTAATATTTTTCAAGTACATAGTACTACTTTGATGTATTTCTCTGGTATAGCATAGAAAAATAGGAATTAATAAAAGCTCCTATCTGCTGAATCAAAAACACTTGTTCATAATCTCTAAAACTGAGGACTAAACGGGTCTAATCATTCAGGCACTTCTCAGGTTATTAATCTAAGAGTAACAATCTGGTCAGCGCAACCTCTCCATTTCCTAAAAACCGCAGTTATTCTCTTAAAACCTTGTCTATAGCATCTGAATTTAAAAAGCATCTTCATACTAAGTAATTTGCTTCCTTAAAAAACCCAGATCGTGCGTTTTAATTTAAGTTTGCCTAAAATCACTAGATACTTCCCTTTTTCAAAAATTATACTTGTAATCAGCAATTAATCTCTTAACTTCACAACTACCATTATTCAACAGCTTCTTGCCACACTCCCAGCATTTTGGGCCTTCTTATTTTTCAGTTGTTTTGGTACTGTCTCTTATGCTCGTGCCACATCAGTCACATCTATAGATAAAGAAAGCCAAATATCATGAATGACAATGCAATTTCCTTGACTTTAGCGTCACACTTGTATTTAAAAAGCAAAAGAGTTTCTATCTTTTCTAGTTATAAAAATTATGCCTTAAACCTTGACCCTGATTGGTCAGTCAAGAAATTTATGTTTGGAAGTTGAACAATGTTAACTCGAGAAATTACGAACGGAATTGGCGCTGTAGTCGCGCTTAATTTTGATTTTATCGACAAGTGTGACAGTAATATCGCACGGGCATTACTCTTCTTGGAAAAATAATCCATCTCCTATCTTTACAAATTGTCACAATTTTTTTCATTATTTTCCACATCATTTCCAGTAGCTCTATCACGGTAAACACATTCTCAAAATGTTCTGTCTCTTTAGCACCTCCCTTATCGCTAATTGAGACCGTTTCTATATGTAACAGGGAAAAGTTCAAACTAACTACACCCTCTTTGGGAATTTTATCCACGGCTTCAACTTTACAGTACCTAGTTCATATTTAGTTCTTTCTCTACTTCCCTTTCATTCCTCTTATTCCCATGTGATCTCACACCATTACGTCTTGTAAAAACCCATCATTTTCTACAAAGCTCAAAGCGTTTTCATTAACATTCCTGGCTTCAATTCTAACTTTCCTCCCTATGACGACCTACTTCACAATCATCCTAAAATTATTCCACCGATTTTCTACATTGTCAAATTTTAGACACTTAGTTTCTTATTTCGACTCTTCCTGGAAAATTCTTATCTTGGGTGTCTACCAGCGTCATAACTTCCGGGGAGTTACCATTCCTGAATCTCAGCTTTAGATCAATTCTAGACACAACTAGATGATCTTTAGTTTAAGCATAACTGAACAGCACTCATATACCCTTTCCTACACGAAATTTACCTAGGCTACACCATCAATCCCTGTTCCTACCAACCTGAGCATTATAATGCATATTTCTACCTAAATAAAATCATGCGAACTATTAATACCTTAATCAGTCAGTTCCATGGGAGCATGTTCTACTGTGACTGATACCTTGCGCTTACTAGTAGTAAAATGAGCAATTCAATTATTGATACCTTCCAAACCTATGTAGGACTTAAGAGCTTCCTTATTCATTACAAGCCTTACTCCCTGCATATGCACTCCATTCCTGAGCAAATAAATTTTATGTCACCTTATGCCATGCTTCCTTCCACCGGAACATTAGTTTCTGAAACTCCTCAAGTCTAATTCAAAACACCTGAATTCATCAGTCGAAATTTCGATAGGAAAACTGCTTATTTACATGTAAACGTTCCAAATCATATTTTCACTGATTAAATAATTGAAATGACTTGAGAAAAGAACCCCCCCCCCGTGTGCAGGTAAGGTACTAATGCACCTTTCAAACATACACGAAGCGTTTAATCCGGCTTAGAACTAGACAGCAGGAAGTCCATGGGACCTAAGTTGAATCAAGACTTTGCACAATACTGTGGCCATCTTAATCACAAAATTGAAGATCCTGTAAAACTTGTGGCGTGGCTTACCAAAATTAGTAGTCTGACAAGCCTCAGAATTAAAACATCTGCTTCATCAAAGCCGCTGTAGACCGAAATATATCCCTTGGCCCGGACCCTGTTGAATAGTTTCTAATACTAAGAAATTTGCAAGTGAAGTTTATTAATAATTCAGAGTCATGAGCCATATCAATGGCGGAATTTTACTAAAAGTATGCACATTCGGTTTTTTGTAATGTATCGGATTAACGACGCTTGACTACTAAGGTCCTCGTGTCGGATTTACTGTTTTGTCATTGTTGTTAAAGGTACTACTCAAAATAATTCTCTCTTTGGTGTTGTCAGCAAACGAAAGTCAGACATCTTTTTTTTCCAAGTTGTGATGCTGGTGTTACAGAAAATAACTCGTTTCGTTTGTTTTTTTATCCTAAGCTTCCCTATATCTACCTTGAATGATTCAGGGGAACGAGGAAAAATCCTTATGATCTATATAAAAGTGTACAAATAATAATTTAATATCAAATTTGTTTCTTTATAAAAAAAAAGAACAATGAATTGGTTTTTCAAAAGTTCACTGATATACTGATGACAAAAAGTAAAATGGGCAGAAGGTCCACAGTCAACGTACACTAAAGAATTGTACACCAGTTAAAAATGGTAACTGCAGAACTTAATCAGTCAAGGTACTATGATGGCATCTATTGACCGGTCTTTAAGATGTGCATCCACTGGTTGCTGAACTTAAGACTTGGATCTCTAGACGACCTAAAGGCAGAACTCAATGCAACTGACATAGTAATTGTAAGGTGCTCTGCCAAGACCAGAAATAATTTGAAACTGTCCATAAACTATACAAAATCACTTATGGTTATGCTTCTTCCTCCTCTTCTCCTTCGCCCTCTCCTTCACCTTCCTCTGCAAAAGAAATACCAACTTATACTAACCACTAGAAATGTAAAAAAGTTCTGTTTGTACCAAAATCAAATCCATTTTCACGTTGAGAGAAAACTATTAGTTCGAGGCATTTGTTTATTTATCTGTTGCCAAAACTACCAGTCAGCTGTATTAAATTAGTATTTAAATTATTCTCAAACTAACACTAGTCCCTATTAAGTGGCGAGCTGTAGGAAGGGGGGTGGGGGATTAAGCAGCTAAATTCGAGCAATTTTTGCTGTTATAATATTAGAAGTGTCGACTATAATTCCAGTAAGTATATCTGAATAATATTTTTACTTCTCTCTTTAAGAGGGTTTAATTTATGTCGAGTGGCTGGCGAGCTGGATTTCGAATCCTTTGTCTGAAGGGCGGGGTTCAATTCCTGGTGTGGCCGGTTATTTGGCTTGGGAAGGGAGTCAGTGGCGTGATTAAGCTCAGCCAGAGTCAAACCAGTTATACCTGAAGAAATCTGGGGAATACAAGCAGGAAGGGTGTGCGAAAGTACAGGTTGGCCCCAACCCTTCATTGCATTTCCTGGCTGAACGGCCTTGAAACGGAGATCAGCACCGCCGGTTTAGACTTGTGCAGTATACTTTTCCTTTTTAAAATATATTTATGTCAGGAAATATACAAAAAATTAACATAGTTAAAAACCTGTCAAAGGAAGAGTAAGGATCCAGAGATCAATATATCATGATTCACGCAAGGATTTTCAGTGGCACAGGTTAAAAACACAGCAAAAAGAAGTGCATTTAAGGCCAAATTAAAAAATACCAGATTAACCCCTCTGCCTGTGTGCAGGTAAATTCATCAATCGTCCAAATCGAACTGAACCTCCTTTAAAAATAAACATAAGCCATCATGCTAATAAATACAAGAAGAAATTTCTGAAGTTATGGTTTTATACTTCCAAATACATACATTTTATACCCATAGAACAAGAAACAAGTGAACGAAAATTAAGTTCAGCTGAACAGTAGATGGCATATTCAAGAACAAAATGCAACTGTGAAATACTTAAAATCTAATATTGCTCTACTATTAAGCCTTAAGCAGTTCTACATGCAACATTTCGTACATTGTGACGGTGACCGGCGTTTATCCCCCCACCCCTCGGTGATTATTCCGCAGTGGAAGATAAGGGAACCAATTTGAGAATTTTTTGAGTTTTTTCCGTAGGGGGAAGGAGTTTTGGTACTCGTGTATTACACGCCACTCACTCAAGTGTACGCTGTGTAAAACTTGAGAACAAACCGGTTTCTTCGTCAGTTTCTTTCAGGTTAGCAGGAGACAAGGCAGACAAGTGACATAATAGATGGAAAATATATAATTTGGGCTATATATTTGCACATAAGGGGGGGGGGGGTAAAGTATTTAGACAGTTAGAATGTCAGAAAACCAAATTTATATATTTCCCATCTATTCTGTTACTTATCTTGTCTCATCTCACGCTAAGGTGAAAGAAACTAACGAAGAAACCTGTTCCTCTCAAGTTTTACACAGCGTTAACTTGAGTGGCGTATAATACAAAAGTACCAAAATTACTTCTCCCTATGGAAAATAAAAAAAAACAACTCATAAAATTATCAAATTTGGAAAGCCTTATTTTCCAGGAGGGGAGGGGGGGGGTAAACGCCTAGAAACCATCGTGACACGGCATTTTTCAAAATACGATTATTTCTGTACGTCAAACTAGCTACATTTTATTTGCTTTCCGTTTATCGTGCAAACGATACAGGGAGCACCAAGGAACAATTTGATCACAGAGCAAAATTAAAATTTAACCCTGAAAACACTAAAATTAAAATCAGTCTGCACCAGGAAGCCAATTTAAGCAAGCCAAAAGGAAAAAGGCCTTGGAAACAATCCACAAATGCTTACACCTCATTCCTTAAGTCACACACTGCTTCACTTCACCCCTCTCTCCCTTGTTTTTTCCTGGTCATTAGGCTTTAAAAGGGAAACCAAGTTGAAGCATGTTGTAAATTTATTTATGGATAAATTAACTCCTAACTTTACCTGATGGCTAAATATGCAGCACACTGCTTGAGCAGCGTTCGCCATTGTAAAGTGTTACCATGTATATGAATCCTTTAAATATGAGTAGCTCTACTAGAAAATGATTTCAGAGTTTCAAGAGAACTAAAAACACAAATGGCCCTTAGTCTAATAAATTCAGAAAGTAGTATCAAACAGTTTAAATGATTTATGGTAGAATGTTACCAAATCAAAGAAATAAGTTCAAAAAAAAAAATTCAAAAAGTAAATCCAGTACTCTATCAATACCCATAGAACCGACAAAAAAAAACAAGTAATTGAAGAAATTCGTTAGTGAAAGTAACAGCTGTCATAGGTAAGAATGTAAGCATCTCTTTTATGTCGTTTGTAATTGAAGGTTACTAAAATATTTTAATACTTATTTTTACCTAATAAAAAAACAAGAACAGTTATAGCAAAGTCAATCCTGGCATATCCATTCATACAATTAGTTACTTGTAAGTTAAGATTTGACTACGTTTTTATAGCTTATAACTAAAAGAACTTCCCGCTATTCCTATACAAGAAGAACACCCTAAAGAATAAAAAAAAGAATGCAGCAATTTGTGATTAGAGAAGAGAAGGTGCTTCTATGTTTTATCCCCTAATAATTACTAAGACCCGTCTTAAGGAGCTAATGCAAGACGTAACTTACCATCTTCTCCTTCAGCTTCTTCGTCGAATTCCTCTTCTCCCTCGGGTACTTCCTCCTCTTCGTCATCTGCTTCTTCTTCTCCCTCAACGTCCTCATCTTCTACTTCCTCTCCATTTGTGGTTTTCTGTTTCTTTACTTCTTCCTTTTCCTGAAACAAAAAAAAAACAATTTAAAAAAATAATGCACAGGTTTAAATAAAGTAATTCCAGTCAAAAAAAAGGGGAGGGGGGGTGATTTATGTGCTTCACAAGAATACTTTTTTCTTCACTGGAAAGCTAGGATTAAAGCTAAAATTTAGTCATCAGTCACTGGATCTAAACCCATCTACTTGGCGATTTTTACATAATTTCTCGTGTTTAACACTTGAATAATAAATTATACAGGAGTTCGGAAATCTCCCCTCATTTGTGTGAAATAGAATTTATAAAATTTGACAACGGAAAAGGATCCTTGTAAAAAGGCATAAAAATAAACAATTACCCACCCAATAATAATAAAAAAATATCTTGAAAATTTAGCACCAATAAGAACAATCTATACTCAAGAACCGATGTTATTTAATTTCTTTTTGCTTTTGAAAGTGGGCATATAAACTTGTAATTCTTTTGGTCCTGTGTTAGCATCTCTTCTTTTTTGTTGGAACTGAACTATTTTTTATTTTTAGGCTATTTAGGTAAAGAAATGTTAAGACTACTAGAATTATATTGTTGTAACTGGAATAGAAATCAGTGATTCTATTTATTGAATTTTGATAATCTAACGTTTTGGTATTGCGATCATATAATAACAAGAAAGAGGTTCAGTACATTTGTCAAGAGAACTAGAATTTGAAAAAAAATTAGAATGCTTATTAAAATCACTAGGTTCAGTGGCGGATCCAGGATTTTTAGGGGGGGAGGGGCGCAAAATAGGTTGATCCAATAAACTTGCGTTAGGAGCAAGTTTAATTAACGCAAAGTTGCGTTAATTAAGTAAATTACACTACTTTAAACTACGTTAGGGGGGCACATCCCCCTCGCCCCTCCCCTGGATGCGCCACTGATTAGGTTACATCTCTATTTTATAGGCTGTTCAGAAATTCCATTAAACAGAAAATTTATGATAGGCTATATACTATATTTTTTAATTATAGTTTAAATTTATCTTTAATTAGTTTAAAATACTAACCTAGGAATAAGAACATACTACTCAATGCCTTCTTTATGCTCTTTCTAAATATGGTGATTGATTTACATGCAAATTCAATTTCAAGCCCATAGACCTTTAAAGATGATACCCTTTTCTCTTATATTTACCCATATAAAAGAGTTAGATATAGAAATTCTTATTTCATCATATGCATAACAGTTGTGGTTAATATGCTTCAACTGCAGCTCCACTACACTTCACCCCTAACCCCATCATGTGCAAATCTATAACAGAAGGCAGGCTATTATCTTTGATTGACCATACAGTGGGTACAATTCTACACAAGCTACTTTTTGTGATCTTGGAAAACAGGTTACACAGGGCTGAGATTTAAACTTTGACACTTCTAGGCCCAACAATTTTTGTGAAATTTTTGAAGAAATCCCCAAAAAATGAACAAAACAACTAATGAGTCAAAAGTAAAAAGAGGCAATATCAAACTTTAAGCTCCCATTCTTGGGAAACATCTGACAATATGTAAGTGGCCATGGAATCCCTGTTGTTTTAAAGTCAATTTTCTGTGAATAGGCAGCACAGCAGCTGAGTACACATGGCACTGACAATAAATTACATCAGCCCAGTTTATGTTAAGAAAAAAAAAATCACTCGGTGAGAATTTATTGTGTCCCCTGGCATTGTGCGTTCCTAGGCCCAGGCCATAGGGGCCTATGGAAAAATCGAAGAGGGGTTAGGTCAGGAAAATGAACTTTTCAGAGTGGATCTCCAGGCTAAAGTACGCCCCATGAAGGTGTTTAAAGTACCTACCTCCACTCCTCCCTCTGGAGGGTACTGACTTTTAAAAATCTTTGTGTTATTAAAGTGACTCTTGTAAGATGGATCTTCTCCTTAAATGAAGTACAAGAGAAGTGTTTTCAGTCCCACCACTTAGCTTAATCCCAATTTATGTGGTTTCAAAGATCTGCAAATAATTCCCTTTATTTACAAAACACATCAATATGGCTTAAAATTCCGATCAAATAATGGGAATTATATTTTCTAAACTAAAACCAGAGAAAAAGAAACTGAATATTAAGGTACAAAGTTGTTATGTCAAAATTCCAATAGGTGACCTGTTGATAAGCAAATTTCTAAGACTTAGAAATCAGAAGACAGTTAACATAAAAGCTTGGCAGTGCCTTCCCCAAGCATTTTTTTGGCCCATGATTCATTACTGAGTTTCATTTCCTAACCTAACCTCTTTCCGAGATAGCAAGGAGTACCTTGTCCTGAATTTTACCCACCTTATTCCTAGGTCAGCAGCCTAATTTGAACTGTTCCATATTTACCACCTACAGAACCGCTAATGGACCAGATCTTGTCCCAGTTTATACTGACAATGGTTAGCAGGTTTGAGGGTGAATTGTCTGCTTATTTTGCCTGTTTAGTTAGTAACTAATGCCAAATAGAGCCAAATTTAAGTAGGAAACATTTGCATAGGTTAGAGCCAGTCTACCCTATCCAGCACATTTGAGGGGAGGGAGACTGGCTGAGGCATACTGATGTTGATAAGATCTTAAGGAGCATTACAGGGGGAGCTAAATGCTAGGCTAAGCTGTATTTCTAGTTTTCCAATCTAAATTCTTTCCTTAGGCTAAGCTAGTGATATTGAGTAACAGAAGCTTGGATTGGATAATATAGACTAGGCTATAGCACCCAGGCCTACAAGGTTCCATGGGCTAAATGCCATTGAAACAAGATGAACATAGGGTAAAAAAAACAGTATCCAATTGAGCAAAATAATGTAAAACTAGAACCCTCACATCTTGTTACCAAAGAGGAATTGAGAAGGACTGAGTATATTAATGAATAGCTAAAAATGTTGTGCATCAATATGGTTATTATTAAAATTATTTAAGATTGAACACTTGAAATTAATAGTTTATTGACTTATCTACAGCTACAGGGACCTCTTTTTGGAAATACCAATTATCCTATTTTAATGTATATAGTGTTTCAGTTTTATTCATATATTTACAGAAAGCTGATTTTCTTCTGATTCTAGAAATGTAACCTTTATTGCTTAATATTTATTCCATAAATCACAAATATTAAATATAATTTTTCTTTTTAATTGCTTTTCAAAACAGACCACATTTTCAATTTATGCTGACAAATCATTGGTGAAAATTTGACCAAGAAGCAGGGGCCTTGTTACTACTCACACATTGCACCATGCTGTAGTAAAAAGGGGTGGTCCAAAAAACCCATTGCTATTTTTCCAGAATGCCAAAGAAAAGTGGTCTTTTACTCTACTACTTTAGCCTGGCATTCACTAGTGAATCAAGAATTAGCAAACATTCAAAAGATAACACAAACAGGGATTAGGTAGAATGTTCAACTTGTCCTGAAGCCAGTTATGGGATCTAGTAGCATATATAGGCTATTGAATGCAAAATATAGGCTATTTCTCAAAATGTACAGGGGGAGGGGGGCAAATTGGGTAAATTTTTCGCAAATCATACTATTGACTTACAAATAAAGTAAACATAGGCCTACCACTTAATGCCTTTTTTATGCTCTTTCCAGATATAAAAATCATTTTTGTGGGAAATGAATTTTACCCCCACCCCTATATATACCAATTCAGGGTGTATATTTGCACATTAGGGGGGGGGGTGAATTTTATTTCTGATGTAAATAGGAGGTAAGTTTAAACTTTACCCCCACCCCCCTAATGTGCAAATATATACCCTGAATTGGTATAAATAGGGGTGGGGTGAAATTCATTTTCAACAATATGATTATTATATTTGGAAAGAGCATAAAAAGGCATCAAGTGGTGTGTTACTTTATTTGTAAGTCAATAATGATTGGCAGAAAAATTACCTCAAATTGTCCTTTTTTAATTTTTCTATTAAAAAACAAATAAAAAATTCTAATATCTAAAAGGGAGAACAAAACATAGCCTAGTAAAATTCTTTAGGAAAATGAAACTTTCAAGGATGGGTCCAGGCTAAAGTATAGCCTATCCTTGAAACATTGCAAAATAGATGCAAGTGAAACCTTGCAAAATGGATCAAAAACATTAATGTCTTAAAATTCAATTCAAATAACAGGGATTACATTTTCAGAACTAAAGCCAGAGAAAAAGAAACTTGATAGCTGAAAATTAAGGTGAAATATCTTTTTGTCAAAATTTCAATAGGTATAAAAATGTCATGAAGGCAAATTTCAAGAGCCTCTAGAGGGAGAAGTGGAGGTAGGTACTTCAAAATATATTCCTGGGACATACTTTAGCCTGTAGACCCATCCCTGAAAGCTTCATTTTCCTTACCTAACACCTCCAAGATAGATAAAAGTACCTAAAGCAGAATTTTAACCAAAAATATAGGTAAGGCATAGGTTAGGCTAACTTACCTCCTTGGGCTAAGCTAGCCTAACAAAAGAAATCAGAAACTGGTTAGGATAGCCTAACAAAATATTCAGAAACTGATTTGGCATCCAGAAATGAATTCCAAACTAGGAATTCCTGATTCAAGGAGTCCCTTTCTTTCCCAGGCCTACCAAACTAAAAAGAATTGACCCCAGCCTAAAATCAACAACAAATGCACAGCCTACCTCAGCACCTCTCTTGGTCCCTTTCTTTTTTGTCTCGACTTCCTCCACTACTTCTGGGGCTTTTTCTGCTGTAGACATTTTGGATTAGAATCTAAAGAATTTGGCTTCGAGAACTTAACCGGTCAAATAGGAGAATTCAACTAAACGAGCATGGTCTGAAAAATCAGATTCTCGCGGGCTTTCAACAAAATGTCCTCTGATTGGCTAAGCATTCGAATGAAGCTTCTCCCTTCTAGAATTTTGACTATTTTTATTAGATGTAATTTCAAAAAAATATATTTAAAAGTCATAAAATATGAATTAAAAACTTATTTTATACCTAAAAAGTGTTTTTATTTAAATATTACAAAGCAAAAGAGTGTTGAAAAAATAGACTATTAAACAGAGACTTGACACTTTTGGCGTACTAAATTGAAGATCGGGGGGTCATTTGTCGTTTGAATGAAGAACACAAGACAAAAACGCAATTTTTTTTAATTTCATACAGTTTAAGGTTATATGTTCTAAAACACATAAAACCGTAAAAAAAAAATTTTTGAAGTGAAATCAGTCTGAGTTTCAGTGGCGAATTCAAACTACCTCTGCGCATATCTCAAATTTTTTGGCGGTAAAACTTGACGGAAGAGGCGGGCCTTTCATCGGAAATATCATAGGCGAAAATAAAAATTTCAGTGTTCTTTACTGCGTCGTCTGTCTTTTGTTGAAGGTTATCATAAACAACTTGCAAATAATTGCTTCAATAATTTTTGAATAACGGATTTTGATTATTGCAATACAGTAAGCAGCAATTGACAAAATTGCAAATTGTTTTACTCCGTGCTCTTAGAAAAATAAAACAAATTTGACTGAAAAAGTAATTACATTTGGATCTTTTTTTTGCTTAAAAAACAAATAAATTACTTTCATGACATAAGAGACAGTCCATCTGGACTCTTTGAACTCGTATATTTCGTCCTGTGATAGTGTGACTATTTTAAGCAAAATTGATATAATTGACAATATTGTCAAGTACCTTAATTACCCGTCATAATAATAATATATTGCAATTCATTGAAATAATTACTATGGCCATTATAATAGCGAAAAATAGTCAATTCGATGGTCACTTCAGGCGCGAGTGCAAATTTAGCTCTTGTTAAATATCATATTTACTAAAATTAATATAAATATTCTGTAAAACAAGCCATTAGTCGCGTTATTCATTAACGACCAAGCGTTAAAGATAATGCCATATCCATCAATTCTGTGATCCATTTCCATGGGCGCCCATAAGCTGAATTTTAGGAGGGGGGGGGGGGGGCTTAAATGGTCTAGTCGGCACTTCCAATGCCGCATAATAGAAATCTCAAAACAAAAATATAAGGCAGTGTCATTTAGCCAGAGGGGGGGGGGAAGGCTACCCCCCCCCCCGTTATGGATGCCCATGTTCATTTGACATATAATGAAATTAAAATTTGAATTAATTTTAAAAATATTCGTTTCTGTCTCTTCATTGATTATCTTGGTTGTTGTAATTATCCATACTCAACCTAAGGTGAGTCCACCGGAACCAAGCCCCTTTTAAGGGCAGCCCATTCATATATAAAAGGGAAATATTTGTTAGAAATTTTTAGAAAGAAAAAAAGTAAAATGATATTTTACATTGTCTAGTACTTATCCCATATGATAGCCCCCTTCCCCTTCTTCGTATCAGAAGAAATCTGAAATAGCATCCCTAATTTTACTACTTTATTTCAACATCTTTCGGTTCTTTGTTTTCGACTTATAAACTAATAAATAGTCTAGCTCGAAAAAAGTCGAGTATGTAATTTTCTTTGGTTAATATTTCTTTGGCTAAAACAAAGTTAGAATAGGTAGCGTTAAAACTTAAATTGATAGATGGTAGTGCATACCTGGAACGCAGAAATTTTTTGTCTTGGTTTCTTGAGCTTCATTATTTGCTTTCTAAAGATCTTAAATTTTACGAACAATATAAAGCAAAAGCGATTTTCTCTGCTTCAGCAACAGCGCTAGCCAACAAATGAGAGCTTTTTGCTCGTATTAGCAAAAATAATATATACCTTGGGGTGACATTTTCCCTGAGTTCAGAAATGCTATGAAATTTTGTCTGTTCCACGCAGTTTTGTGTAACAGTTTTTTTTAAGTTTATTTTCGAGCCACTTAAGTTTGAATCTCTTTCTAGTTAAAAAAAAAAAGGTTTCAAAAATATGTGTGGAATGAGTGTTATCTCAAGTTTCACCTCTTCCATATAATTACCCCTAAAAAGGAAAAAAAAGTTATAGTTTTTATAACTTTTAATCGTTGACGCTCCCCAGAAAATCTTAGAACAGAATACAGTCATTTTTTAGGTAAAGTACCCCAAAGGTGACTTATTACGAACATGCAGGTGGCTCTTTTTTCCAAAAAAAAGTTGGGCTTAGTACCGCTGACAATTTAGTCTATATATATATATATATATATATATATATATGTATATATATATATATATATATTTTTTTTTTAAGTAGTTCCCCAAATTGAATGTTCAGATTCAACGTGAAAACTAAAATGTTCACTTTATTTTTTTCTCCCAGCTCCTGATTTTCAGAATTTACATCCTATTCAACGAGCATTGCTGTTTGTAAGGTGTTCACTGACATACTGACATGAACGCAACAGTTTCTTTGAAGTATAGTAAGATTACGATATAAGATGCGGCCGTGTGCATGTACAAGGGTGGCTAAACCCAAACAAATGTGGCTGTATATGCCACCACATATATTGGTCAATAGGTTTGCTGCCAGTGGCTGGGTACTGAAACTGACGCAAGATATTAAGATTCTCATTTCAAACGCAAGAGGTTTAGTAAAGAAGGAAGAGAGTGATGTTTCTAAACAAAATATTTTTTTATGATAATTTTTATAAGTTTTTATAATAATTCTCCTCTATTATAATATAAGAGTTTTTTTTCTTGATGAGTAAAGAGCAATCTTAAAATTTAAAAGGAACATAAATTAGTATACTAGACACCAAGCTTAAAATAAACAGAAACTGTATCTTCGGTGCCAAAGGTTTGTGAAAGGTGGCAGTAGCATGTGACCCACGGACCACAATTGTGGATCAACGGAAGCAGACATGCTTATTGGATAAGACTCGAACGCTCTAAAGGTGCAAACACATCACTAACTGCTAATCCCTACCAAATCCGGGTTGCAGCGGTAGCTAGCAACCTAGTAAGAGACGATCACGTCCAATGTTAAGAAATATAAAAACCCCTAACTCCTAAAAAAAGAGTCAGGTAAAAACAAAAAGTACACCATTAGAACCGCCTTGCCCGAAACCCCTGTATAGTTAACTTTCTGTCCCTTGGCTTGAACAGCAAGGGAAATATATTGGCTTGAAAATCAAGAAAAGTGGCAGCTGACTACAACATTCTGCCTAAACGGGATATTTTTTTTTTTTTTTTTTTAATTAAGATCCAATGCACGGTTATCACAGATGTGGGTAATAAGAGTGCAGGCCTTCCCTCACAGGTGTTTGGTCGAGCACTGCCAGGAGAGCTCTGCTAGCCCACCTAGTAATGTAAGCTGATGAAAAAAGGCCTGAAGTGCCTGAACCCCTCCCTACCTTCCAAAGAGTTGACTCAGGTGAAAATGCACGACGATGAGTTTAGCTGGTTCCCAGATAGCTTGGTGTGGATCCAGCTTCTAATTGATTTGCTTAGGACAAAAATTTAGATCCTAATCCTTCACACATATTCTATAAATCATGGATCACGGAACTAGGATTTTAATTGCTATTTTTTAATCGGTTTGATCGAAATCAACTTTTACTTTTCATCAAATCGTGTGGAAATCCAAAAATCCCCGCCAGTAAATGTTCTGATTACAGGAATCTATTCTCCCTTCTCTCACCTCTATTACCTACAGAAATAAAACCAGCTTTAAAAAAAACAAAAACAAGTGGGACCGAACATCGCATTTCGAGCCAGGCTTTCTTCTATATTAGTGCCAGCCCGCTCTGGTAGATCTCATTCTAACTACTTTGGTTATGACCCCACAATCCATTCTGGTAGAGGTCCCTATGGCAAGAATTTAAGGACACCCTACCTTCAGCAGAGTTTGAATTACGTCTACGTCTGCGCAATGAAAAGCTCAATTAGGATGCTGATTTTTACTTCTTACCTAGTTTGGTTGAAACCTGACAATCCTTTTTGGTAGACATTCTAAAAAAAAGAATTTGAGGATCCCCTGTCCCTCCCCGTAGAGTTCGGATTGGCTCCTGGTTCCCCAAAGGCATAACTCAAACATCAGCTCTTGCTTCCCATCAAGCTTCGTTACGATCCAGCAACCCCTTCTAGTAAACGTACTGATAACAAGAATCTAAGGATCCCTCCCCTCACAGAGGTCAGATTGGATATGGATCATCAACGGGCACAACTAGGACACTTACTCTTACTGTCAACCATGTTTAGTCGAGACCCAGTAGCCCCATCCTTTCTATGTTCCGATGACAAAAATTTTTGATAGCTCCTCCTTACACAAGTCCCAGCCCAAAAACCATAAGCAGGACGTTAGCTCTTGCTTTTGAACAAGTCTTGTTAACATCCGACAACTCCTTTTAGTAAATGTATAGATGAGCTGAATTTTGAGACAGCCTCTCCTTGGATAGATCGGATCGGGTGCAGACTCCCGTGAAGTACACTTAAATCCACTTTTTAGTTTGAATGTTTATAGACAAAATGCCAATTTGATCAGCCGATTAAAAACTCCATTTTCCAGTGCTGTGTAAAAAAAAGAACAAAGCAGCATTCTCACATTTTCTAGGGTTAATACGCTTCACATTATGTCTGTTAAATTTCGAAAGAAAACAGAACTTATTTAGCCCAGTTGTACGCGGTCTTTTAAGGACAAAACGGAAAGTAAATCAGCCAATGGAAGCGTAAGAAAAATCGTTTCAATCGAAAATCCATTCTTCAATGATGGAATTACTTCCCGGTTTGTCTGTAAAACCCCAAACGAAAACGTGAATTTTACCTTACTTCCCATAATGTTAAATTTAGATTTGACAGCTGATGGTGTTCTAGGCTCTGAAGTTTAATTTTGAAAAACTCCGGTATCAACACAGCCCCCAGAGCCCGGGGGGTAGGCGTTGTAAGTGTTGTCCTGGGGGCGTATATGATTCTTATAAAAGGGATTCTCGTATAAACTTCAGATAGGGCTCATTAGATTGGAAATTGAAAGTTCTAGTTCACTTTTTAAGAGTCAAAAGATATCCGAGGTCAACTAGCCCTCCCCCCCCCCACACACTAACCCTTTTTTCCCAAGTCCATCCGATAAATTTTTTAAAATGACCATTTCATTAAAAATAGTTTAAAGGTCAGATAAGAAAAACTCCTGTGTCAACGCAACCCCCCAGGGCCCGGAGGCAGGCGTTGTAAGTAATGCTCTGGGGGCATATATAGTTCTTACGGAAGGAATGCTTGTATAAACTTCTTAGAGGGCTCATAGAGTCAAGAGAGATCGGAGGGAAACTAGCCCCCCCCCTCCACACCCTAAATGCATCAGATAAAAATTTGAGATAGACATTTTGTTAAAAATAGTTCAAAGTTCAGATAGCAAAAACTCCGGTGTCAACACAGCTCCCCAGGGCCAGGGGGTAGGCGTTGTAAGTTATGCCCTGGGGACAGATATGGTTTTTATGGAAGAGATGCTCGTATAAACTTCATAGACGGCTCATTTGATTGGAAATTGAAAGTTGTAATTCACTTTTTAAGAGTCAAAACTGATCGGAGGGCAGCTAGCCTCCCCCTACACTCCATTTTTTCCCCAGAGACACATCATATAGAATGGGTTGTCGTATAAATTTCATAGGAGACTCATTCGATTGGAAATCGAGAGTTCTAGTGCCCTTTTTAAGAGTCAAAAGTGATCGGAGGGTAACTAGCCCCCCTCCCCAAGCCCTTTTCCCCCAAGTACATCTGATAAAATTTTGAGGTAGCCATTTTGTTAAAAGTAGTTCAAAAATCATATAACAAAAACTCCTTTACGTATGTCCATTTCGTTAAAAATAGTTCAAAGGTCAGATAAGAAAAACTCCCGTGTCGACGCAATCCCCCAGGGTCCGGGGCAGGCGTTGTAAGTATTGCTCCGGGGGTATATATGGTTCTTATGGAAGGTATGCTCGTATAAACTTCGGAGAGGGCTCATTTGATTCGAAGTTGAAAGTTCTAGTTCATTTTTAAAGAGTCAAATGATATCGGAGGGCAAATAGCCCCCCTCCCCCTCAATGACTTTTTTTCCTCAAACCCATCCGATAAGAACTTTGAGATAGCCATTTTTTTAAAATAGTTCAAAGATCATATAATGATGACTCTTGGGTCGACATAACCCCCCAGGGCCCGGAGGCAGGCGTTGTACGTAATGCTCTGGGGCATATATGGTTCTTATAGAAAGGATGCTCGTATAAACTTCAGAAAGGGCTCATATGATTGGAAAATGAAAGTTCTCGTTCACTTTTTAAGATTCAAAAGAAATTGGAGGGCAACTAGCCCCCCCTCTCCACGTCCTATTTTCCTCAAACCCATCCGATAAGAACTTTGAGAGAGGCATTTTTTTCAAAATGGTTCAAAGATCATATAACAAAAACTCCGGGGTCAACACAATCCTTCAGGGCCCGGGGTAAGCGTTGTAAGCTATGCCTGGAGGGCATATACAGCTGTTGTGGAAGGGATGCTCGTATAAACTTCAGAGAGGGCTCATTTTATTAGAAACTGAAAGTTCTAGTTCAGTTTTTATGATTCATAAGACATCAGAGGGCAACTATCCCCCCCACGCCCCTTTTCCTCTAAATGCATCCGATAACAATTTTGAGATAGCCATCAAGTTAAAAATTGTTCAAAAGTCAGATAACAAAAACTCAGGTGTCGACACAACCCCCAGGGCTCGGGGACAGGCGTTGTAAGTTATACCCTGAGGACCATATGGTTCTTATGAAAGGGATGCTCGTATAAACTTCAGAGAGGGCTCATTTGACTGGAAATTGAAAGTTCGAGCTCACTTTTTAATAGTCAAAGGAGATCCGAGGGCAACTAGCCCCCCCCCCACGCCTTCTTTTTCCAAACCTATCTGATGAAAATTTTGAGATAGAAATTTTCGTTAAAAATAGTTCAAGGGATGCTCGTATAAACTTCAGAGAGGGCTCATTTGACTGAAAATTGAAAGTTCGAGCTCACTTTTAATAGTCAAAGGAGATCCGAGGGCAACTAGCCCCCCCCCCACGCCTTCTTTTTCCAAACCATCTGATGAAAATTTTGAGATAGAAATTTTGTTAAAAATAGTTCAAGGATAAGGAAAACTCCAGTGTCAATACAACCCCCCAGGGCCCGGGGGAAGGCGTTTTAAGTTATGCCCTAAAGACATGTGTTGTCCTTATGAAAGGGATGCTCATATAAACTTCATAGAGGGCTAATTTGATTGGAAATTGAAAGTTCTAGTTCACTTTTTAAGAGTCAAGAGATTTAAGGGCAGCTAGCCCCCCCCCCACGCCCTTTTTCCCCAAACCCATCCGCTACAAATTTTGAGGTACCCAGTTTTTTGAAAGTTGTTCAAAAATAAAATAACAAGAACTTCGGTATCAACACAACCCCCCAGGGCCCGGGAGGTAGGCGTCATAAGTGTTGTCCTGGGGGCGTATGTGGTTCTTATGAAAGGGATTATCGTGTAAACTTCTGAGAGGACTCATTTGATTGGAAATTGAAAGTTCTAGTTCACTTTTTAAGGGTCAAAAGATATCCGAGGGCAACTAGCCCCTCCCCCCCCCCTTTCATACACCCTTTTCTCCCCAAGCCCACCCGATAAAATGTTTAAAATGGCCATTTCATTAAAAATAGTTTAAAGGTCAGACAAGAAAAACTCCTGTGTCAACGCAACCCCCCAGGGCCCGGAGGCAGGCGTTGTAAGTAATGCTCTGGGGGCATATATAGCTCTTACGGAAGGAATACTTGTATAAACTTCCTACAGGGCTCATTTGATTGGGGATTGAAAGTTCTTGTTCGCTTTTTAAGAGTCAAAAGAAATCTGAGGGCAACTAGCCCCCCCCCTCCACGCCCTTAATGCATCAGATAAAAATTTTGATATAGACATTTTGTTAAAAATAGTTCAAAAATCAGATAACAAAAACTCCGGTGTCGACACAGCCCCCCAGGGCCCGGGGCTAAGCGTTGTAAGTTATGCCCTGGGGGCATAAATGGTTGTCACGGAAGGGATGCTAGTATAAACTTCATAGAAAGATCTTTTGATTGGAAATTGAAAGTTGTAATTCACTTTTTAAGAGTCAAAAGTGATCGGAGGGCAGCTAGCCTCCCTCCACACTCCATTTATTTTTTTCTCAGAGGCACTTCGTATAGAAGGGGTCGTCGTATAAACTTCAAAGGGGGCTCATTCGATTGAAAATCGAGAGTTCTAGTGCCCTTTTTAAGAGTCAAAAGTGATTGGAGGGTAACTATTTTCCTCAAACCCATCCGATAAGAACTTTGACTGGGGTATTGTTTTCAAAATGGTTCAAAGATCATGTAATGAAAACTCCGGGGTCGACACAATCCTTCAGGGCCGGGGTAAGCGTTGTAAGTTATGCCTGGAGGGCATATACATCTGTTGTGGAAGGGATGCTCGTATAAACTTCAGATAGGGCTCATTTGATTGGAAATTGAAAGTTCTAGTTCAGTTTTTAAGAGTTAAAAGAGATCAAAGGGCAACTACCCCTCTCCACGCCCCTTTTCCCCCAAATGCATCCGACAATAATTTTGGGATAGCCATTTTGTTAAGAATAGTTCAAAGGCAAGATAAAACAAACTCCGGTATCAACATAACGACCAAGGGCCCGGGGACAGGCTTGCAAGTTATGCTCTTGGGGCATATATGGTTCTTATGGAAGGGATGCTCGTATAAACTTCAGAGAGGGCTGATATTAATGGAAACTGAAAGTTCTAGTTCAATTTTTAAGAGTAAAAAGAGATTGGATGGTCCCTAGCCCCCCCCCCCCCCCCACGCCCTTTTTCCCCAAACCCACCCGATACAACCGGGGCAGGCACCGTAAGCAATGTCCTGGGGTCGTATATGGTTCTTATAAAAGGGATAATCGTATAGCTTCAGAGAGGGCTCATTTGAATGGAAATTAAAAGTTCTAGTTCATTTTCTCAGAGTAGAAAAGATCGGATGGCAACTAGCCCCTCTCGCCTTCCACCTCCTTGGGTTTATTGGATGGATAAACCCATCCGATAAAAATTTGAGGTGACCATTTTTTTTAATAGTTAAAACATCAGATATTAAAACTCCGGGGTCGACACAGCCAGGGCCCAGGGACAGGCGTTGTAAGTTATACTCTGGAGGTGTATATGGTTCTTATAGAAGGGATGTTTGTATAAACTTCAGAGAGGGCTCATTTGGTTGAAAATAGAAAGTTCTATTTCACTTTTAAAGAGTCAAAAGAGACCGAAGGGCAATTAGCCCCCCCCCCACGCCCTTTTTTTCCCAAACCCATCCGATAAAAATTTTGAGATAGCCTTTTTGTTAAAAATAGTTCAAACATCAGATAATAAAAACTCCGAGGTTGACACAAACCCATGTTTTCACTTTGATATTGTTGCTTTGATACCCTTCGAGTTTTAATACTTTGATGAACATTTGATTTTTTTTTTAAAGTTTGATTTTGAAATAAGGAATTTTTAAAAGCTTGAAACTTTCTGCAATCAAAAACGAACAAAAATTAATTAAAAAAAAACTTTCCGAAAAACAAGTTTTTCAAAGAAAAGTAAAGGCCATTTTAAACTTAAGCTCAGCAGATGCAAATACCTGTTAAAATTCAAACTTAAAACGACCAGAAATTACTATTAAAGAATAAATGAAACCCAAAACGAGCAGAAATTAAATAAACAATCATAGCAAAAAACATACAACAAGTAATAATATAAATTAATAAATATACCTTAAAGCGAGTAATGCTTAGATTGAATATAAAAATCAAGCTTAAAACGAAAAAAATATTTTGCTATTGAAGTATAAATGAAACTTAAAACGAACAGAAATGAATTAAACAATCAATACAAACAAACATACAATAGATATTAATATAAACGAATAAATAAATCTTAAAACGAGTGAAACTTAAATTGAATATGCAAATCAAGCTTGAAATGAACAAAAACACTACAAACAAGAGTTTGGGTATCGCCTCCTTCTCTCACTGTAAAAGTCTAAAACCTACTGCGTCACTGGCGCTTTACTGAAAACTATATGCGTCTTGAACAGTCTTGGAAAGTTTAAACAACATCAAATTGAATATTTGATATATAATGATATTAATTGTTGAAAGATTCATCAGTTCAAGAATTTATTTCACTCTAATTTTATTTTTATTTTCAATGCTGTAAGAACTGGAAGAGAAAATATTTGTAATATAATTCGTTTTCAGTGAAGCGCCAATGACGCAGTAGGCTTTTGGTTGTTATCATGGTTGCAGGGGCAGCTGCAACCTAGTAAAGAGGGAACCACGGCCCATAGTAACCAAAAGTTAAAAAATGCGTTTGGAAAAAAACTGCCTAGTGAAAACAAAATTGCCATCTGACATGATTCAGGAATGGTAACTATCATTTCGGTTCGTATTAGAAAATAAAAGTTTATTGGGAAAAGAAATTTACCGTCATTTCGAAAATAAGCCTGAAACCCCTCGAAAATGGCTTCAGATCAATTGTACCATTGGAATCAGCATATTTGAAAACATAATTCAGGGAAAGTACAGTCCCCAACCTTGAAAAACAAGAAAAATCACTTTTTTGTATGGGCAGCATTGATCTCTTTTTTTTTTTTTTTTTTTTTTTTTTTTTTTTTTTTTTTTTTTCAGGGCTAGCGGTTTACCAGAACATCATAGAGAGATGCTTAATCGCTCATTGATAAGCTGTTTCTCTCATCTACGTGCTTTTTATAAATTCCACCATCTGTAAGTGTCATATGGCACAAAAATGGCACATTCTGTTTCCTTTTTCTCTTTACTCCACTGTTTTTCACATTGTTTGTGCAGTGGGTTATAAATAAACAGGAGCAAATAGACAAGGTCCCAGGTAGAAATATGATGTTATTGCTGGGAGATTTTAAACGCCCAGGTTGGTAGAAATATGGATAGATGGTATCCCAGCTTAGGTAAATTTGGTGTAGGAAAAGAAAACAGTAATGGATACAGACTTTTGCAATTTTGTAGGTATAACAATCTAGTTATAACCAATACGGTGTTTGGTCATAAAATGGCTCATAAGCTAACATGGTATTCACGTGATGGTAAGACAGCAAACCTTATTGATTATGTTATAGTAAATCGAAGACTGGCAGGATCAATACAAGATACTAGGGTATATAGGAGTGCTGTTATTGATGTTAAAAGTAAAGATCACCATCTAGTAGTGTCAAGGGTTAATTTAAAGCTGAAAATATCGGAAGGGTAATTACCTCCCGGGAAGTTATGATGTTAGTAGACTCCAGGATGAGAATTTGAGAGAAACTTTCCAGGAACAGTTGAATACTAAACTTGAGGGCTTAAAATTTGATAATGTGGAAGATGGTTGGAATAATTTTAGAAAAATAATTTGTGAAGTTGCTGAAGGTGTATTGGGGAAGAAAGCTAGAACTGCAGCTAAGAATATTAGTGAAAAAGCTTTAAGTTTAATAGAAAGGAGAAAGGACTTGTACAAGAATTATCTGAGTGATAGATCACATGAAAACAAAAGAAATGTAAAGAAAGTGGAGAAAGCATTGAAATATGAACTAAGGAGGTGTGAAGTGGAGGCCATGGATAAAATTGCCGAGGATTTAGAAGATGCAGCTAGACGGCATAATAGTAAAATATTGTACTGGCACGTTAACAAATTGAGAGGTAGTAGTCAATCCGGACTTGTCCCAGTTAAAGATAGGAATGGGGTGGGCAATTAGCGATAAGACAAAAGCTAAAGCGAGATGGGCCGAACATTTTGAGAATTTGCTTAACCAAGATAGAGTTGCAGGAAAAAATATAGAGGAAAATGAAAAAGTTTGTGATACCTTGGATGTGAAGGAAGATTTGTTTTGTGAGGAGGAATTAGAAACAGTACTAAAAGGATTAAAGAATAATAAGGCTCCAGGTGCTGATAGGGTAGTAAATGAGTTTCTTAAATATGGTGGCTCTGAGGTTAGAAATAAGTTATTGGAGATTATGAATATGATTTTTGAAAAAGGGGAAGTACCTAATGATTTTAGGAAAACCTTAATTAAGCCACTTTATAAGAAAGGTGATAAAAGTGAGTGTGGTAATTATCGAGGCATTAGTCTGGTCTCTGTAGGTAGCAAATTGCTTAGTAATATGATACTTTTTAGACTGAGAGATGCCGTAGACAAAGTTTTAAGAGAAGAGCAGTGCGGTTTTAGAAAAGGTAGAGGATGTGTTGACCAAATTTTCCACTCTTAGGTTAATAATTGAGAAGTGCCTAAGTTTTCAAACACCTTTGGTCCTTAGTTTTATAGATTATGAGCAAGCGTTCGATTCTGTTGATAGAGAAGCTTTAGTAAAGGTTTTATCCTTGTATGGTATACCAGACAAATACATTAAAGTGATTAGTGCTATGTACAAGAATAACACTGCTGCGGTTAAGGTAGGAAATGAGGTTAGCAGCTGGTTTTGTATTAAATCAGGAGTTAAGCAGGGTTGTGTTCTATCCCCCTTTATATGGATTATTTTGATGGACTTTGTTTTAAGGAGCACAGGAAAGGCAATGGGAGACCACGGAATCAAATGGGGAGGAAAAAGTCTCCTGGACTTGGATTATGCTGATGATTTAAGCATCCTAGATGAAAGTGTGAGCAAAATGAATGAAGTTTTAGAGGTTTTGCGAGTTCAGGGTGCTAGTATTGGTTTGAAAATTAATGTTAGGAAGACCAAGTCACTAAGGCTAGGAATAAGTGAAGATGAAAAGGTGACATTGGGTAATGAAAAGATTGATCAGGTGGGCAGTTTCACTTACCTTGGTAGTATTATTAGTAAAGATGGTGGGAGCAGTGAAGATGTTAAAAATAGAATAGCCAAGGCTCAGGGTGTTTTTTCACAGTTAAAAAAAGTCTGGAAGAATAGGAAGATAAGTCTGCAAACCAAGATTAGAATCTTAGAAGCTACAGTGATGACAGTGGTCAAATATGGCTCTGAAGCATGGACGCTCCGAAAAGCGGATGAAGATTTGCTAGATGTTTTCCAGAGAAATTGCTTAAGGATTGTTCTGGGTACCCGCTGACTGACCGTATTTCACAACAATAGGCTATACGAAAAATGTTGGTTCAATACCACTTTCTAGGTCTATAATGAAAGAAAGGTTGAGGTGGTTAGGGCATGTTGTTCGGATGAAGGATGACAGATTGCCGAAGATTGTTCTTTTCGGCCAACCATCTAGGGCTAAACGGAAAGCAGGTCGTCCCCGTCTGGGTTGGGAGGACGTCATAAAGAAAGATTTAAAGGAAATGGGAACTTCGTGGGCGGGTGTAAAAAGGGAGGCTTTGAATAGATTGGGGTGGAGGAGGAGCGTGCGTAGCTGTGTTGGCCTCAGGCGGCTTGGTGCTGCGACGAGTTGTTAGTAGTAGTAGTAGTAGTATTATTACTATTATTATTGACTATTTTTTCGGTTTGTATTCAAAGTAAAAGTTTATTGCAAAAAGAAATTTATGGTGATTTCGAAAAAAAGCCTGGAACCCCTCCAAAATGGCATCAGGTCAAAATGTAAAGTGTAACATTGGAATCAGAATTGTCGAAAACCTCACAGGAAATTACAGTCACCCTTCTTGAACAACAAGGGAAATCGTTTTTGTGCATCGGTAGCGCTGATCTCTCTCCCTTTTTTCCTGTTCTTTTTTTCTCCACGCCTAGCGGGTCACCAGAACATCATAGAGAGATGCTTAATAGCTCACTCAAAAGCTATTTTTTATACTACGTGCTTTTTAAACTCCGCCATCTGCAAGTGCCACATGACACTAAAATGGCACTTTCGGCCATTTCTCAAGTGGTGGCGCTAGCAGGCTACCAGAACATCGTAGACATATTTTTTTATAGCTCATATTAAAGATATTGCTCATATCTACGTTCTTTCTATAAATTCCACCATCTACAATTTCCAAATGGCACTAAAAACAGCACTTTTTGTGCCATGTCTCAAGTGGAAAAGCTGAGACTATTGGGCTAGCAGAACTTATAAGAGTTATGTTTAATGGTTCATTTGAAAGCTATTACTCATATCAACGTGTGTTTTTTTTTCAATTCTACCATTAATAAGTGCGATATAGCACTGAAAACAACACTTTTGGTGCCACTTCATAAGGGGAAAAGTTCTGAAGTACAAAACAGGTACTATTGTGATAGTCATGTTCCAGAACCCTTAACTGGGGGTTTACAAGAACCTTTCCTGCACCCTCTCCCTCCCAACCCCCTCAGTAAGTTTCATAAATCATCTGCTCACCAGTAAGCTACTGAAACATTAGCAGACTACCACACCATCGTAGATAGATGTTTAATGGCTCAATTATAAGTTATTTGTTTATATTTACTAGGTTTTTACAAATTCTACCATCTATCAGATTTCACAGATTTCAATATGAACTAGTTTCTTGGGAGAATTTGCAATGAACTCTTTGTCGTGTTCAAAGCATTAGCTGCAACATAGCAAAGAGCGAACCACAGCCCATAGTGACTAAAAGTTAAGAAACTTTAAAACGGTCTTTTTCTTCTTTTTCTCCAGGCTTAGCGGGTTACTAGAACATCATAGAGAGAAGCTTAAGAGCTCATTCAAAAGCTATTTCTCATATTTATGTGTTTTATATAAATTCCACCATCCGCAAGTGCCATATGGCACAAAAAGGGCACTTTATGCCATTTCTCAAGGAGTGGGGCTAGCGGGCAACCAGAACATCGTAGATAGATTTTTGATAGCTTATAAAAAAAGAAAAAAATATTGCTTATATTTATGTTCTTCCTATAAATTCCACCATCTGCAAGTTTCAAATTGTACTAAAAACGGCACTTTTTGTGCCATGTCTATAGTGGAAAAGCTGGGGCTAGTGGCTACCAGAACTTCTTAGAGTGATGTTTAATGGCTCATTTGGAAACTTTTGCTCATATCTACGTGATTTTATCAATTCTAAAATTCGTAAGTGAGATATAGCACTGAAAACAACACTTTTGGTGCCACTTCTTAAGTGGAAAATCTTGAAAGTATAAAACGGTGTAATTGTAATAATTATGATCCAAAACCCTTAACTCGAGGTTTGCAAGAACACCTCCCGCAGGTTCCTCCTCCAGGCCCCCTTAATAAGCTACACAATTGAAGTCCTACAAACACCAATATATCAAATTAGATTATTAGAGGCTTGGTTCTCTTAGTACAGCGCTGGACTTCAAGTTAGATTATAATGCGTTCGATTCCTCCTTGGATTTTTTTTTTAAATAATGATTTGTCCCTTCTTATCATTACTTTTTAGATAATCCATTATTTTTGCAAATGTGATGCACTCATTTTTCAAAGCATATCCCGGGAAGACTCATTTTAAAGCTATTACTCATATCTACGTGCTTTTTATCAATTTTACCATCAATAGGTGCCATATAGCACTAAAAATGGCACTTTTGGTGCCACTTTCTTAAGTGGAAGAGTTTTGAAGCATAAGACGGTACCATTGCAACAATTATGGTCCAAAGCCTTTAGCTGGAGGTTTAGAAGAATCCCTCACATATACTCCCCCTCCAGACCCTCTTAATAAGTTTCATAAATCTTCTAATCATCTTAAAAGTAAAAGATTGTTGCGAAAACAAATTAACTAAAACTAAAAACTTTTCAATTAAAAATCTACCAAAAATTAAGCTTGAATGATCAACAGTTTTGAATTGAACCTTCGAACTTCTCTCTGCGATGAAGCCTGTGCGCCCATTCTAATGGCGGTAATTGAGGGGAAGGGGACGTCCTTGCTCCCTTAGTTTTTGTTCCTGCCTAGGTTTTGGAAAACACCTTTTTTGGTTATTTTATTGAAAAAGTTACTTTTTTATTTGAAAAAAAAGGGTAGAAAAACGGAAAGTGCACTTTTTGGGAATGTGCTATCAAGTCAAATTTATAAAAAGTGATTAGGCATCAATATGAGCTTTTAATTGAGCCCTTAAACAGCTCCATGAGTTTTCAACTGAAACTAAGGAATGACATTAAAACTTAAAACGAACAGAAGTTATTTCGTATAAATAAAAAAAAATCATGGCAGCGTTGTTTTACATTAAATTTGAATCAAAAACGAGCAAAGATTAATCTGAAAAAGCAAAGTTTTCCCAGGGAAATTAAAAAGAGTGAAGTTGAAAATTAAAACGGACAGAAATTATTGCTTCACAGCCTATCTAATATAAATCAATCAAACTAGTACGAATAAACCAATTAATTATATTTCCCTGTGTTTCTAGGATTGTAAAAAACTAGTGCTTTACTGAAAACAAAAAATAATATAGGAGTTTTGGTACAGTAAAAGCAAACCAATTTTACAGAATAAAAATATCAATCCCTTTTAGGATCAATCCCTTTTAAGATAAATAACAATTCATTTTAGGATTGTTGCTTTTTTTTTTTTCGTTTAATTTGGTATCACTTCTGCACGATGACTAATTTCAATGCCTTGCTGTCGTTTTGGTTTTAAAAAGTACATGTCATGCACTAAAGCATATTTCTTACATTTGAAGATTGTTTATTAATCACTATTGATATTAAAGCTTATAGCACTATTTAATATTATATTAAAATGCTACCTGATAAATCAATCCAATATTTCTGTATGCTGTTGAATGACTTTGCGGTTATTGAAAGAATATTTAATTTTACGCTTATGTTTTTAAGATAATTTTAATTGTATATGGAAAATTACTGATGTCACAACTGGTGTAAGACTATGAAAAGCTTTATAGATTAGTTTATTGTTGTCAGGTTTCATACTCACTTTTCACTCCCAAATCAATATTCCTGTTTTTAATACTTGATTTTTGTGTTTTCAGTAAAGCGCTAGTTTTCTATAACCCTAAGAACACAGGGAAACATAATTAGTTGGTTTATTTGTACTAGTTTGATTGATACATATTAGGTAGGCTGTGAAGCAATAATTTGTGTCCGTTTTAAGTTTCAACTTCGCTCTTTACTTCCCCTGTAAAAACTTTGTTTTTTTAGATTAATTTACAGTTAAGGAAGGGGGCAGTATCCAAACTTTTGTTTGTCGTGAAACTATATTCGTCTTGAACAACTTTAGAAAGAACTAATAAATTAAACTGAATATTTGATGTATAATGATATTAATTGCTGAAAGCTCATCAGTTCAAAATTTTGCTATAGTTTTTATGTTCATTTTCAATATTAAGTACAAAAGAAAATATTTGTAATAAAATTGGTTTTCAGTAAAGCGCCAATGACGCAGTAGGTTTTAGACTTTTACAGTGAGAGAAGGAGGCGATATCCAAACTCTTGTTTATTGTGATTTTTGTTCGTTTCAAGCTTGATTTGTATATTCAATTTAAGTTTCACTCGCTTTAAGGTTTATTTATTCATTTACATTAATATATATTGTATGTTTGTTTGCACTGATTGTTTATTTAATTTCTGCTCGTTTTAAGTTTCATTTATACTTCAATAGCAAAATATTTTTTTTTCGTTTTAAGCTTGATTTCCATATTCAATCTAAGCATTACTCACTTTAACATCTACGTATTCATTCATTTATATTATTATTTGTTGTATGTTTTTTGCTATGATTGTTTATTTAATTTCTGTTCGTTTTGGGTTTCATTTATTCTTTAATAGTAGTTTCTGGTCGTTTTGAGTTTGAATTTTAACAGGTATTTGCTGAGCTTAAGTTTAAAATGGCCTTTACTTTTCTTAGAAAAACTTATTTTTCGGTAAGTTTTTTTTTAGTTAATTTTTTTTCGTTAACCTTTGTTTGTAGTGAAACTATATTCGTCTTGAACAACTTTAGAAAGAACTAATAAATTAAACTGAATATTTGATGTACAATGATATTAATTGCTGAAAGCTCATCAGTTCAAAATTTTACTATAATTTTAATGTTTATTTTCAATATTAAGTGCAAAAGAAAATATTTGTTATAAATTGGTTTTCAGTAAAGCGCCTATGATGCAGTAGGTTTTAGACTTTTACAGTGAGAGAAGGAGGCGATACCCAAACTCTTGTTTGTAGTGATTTTTGTTCGTTTCAAGCTTGATTTGCATATTCAATTTAAGTTTCACTCGTTTTAAGGTTTATTTATTCATTTACATTAATATCTACGTGTGTTTGTTTGCACTGATTGTTTATTTAATTTCTGCTCGTTGTAAGTTTCATTTATACTTCAATAGCAAAATATTTTTTTTCGTTTTAAGCTTGATTTCCATATTCAATCTAAGCATTACTCACTTTAACATCTACGTATTCATTCATTTATATTATTATTTGTTGTATGTTTTTTTGCTATGATTGTTTATTTAATTTATTTAATGTAGTTTCTGGTCGTTTTGAGTTTGAATTTTAAAAGGTATTTGTATCTGCTGAGCTTAAGTTTAAAATGGCCGTTACTTTTCTTTGAAAAACCTATTTTCCAGAAAGTTTTTTTTTTAATTAATACTTATGAAAAGCCAAGCTTTCAGTCGATCTAAATCATGGAACCCCATTAAAAACTACGAAGACACTTGAAGAGAAAAATAATAAAAAGTAAGTTTCTTTACGAAATTAAATAAAAAAGAACAAGTTTTTTTCAACTGAAAGTAAGCAGCAACATTAAAAACCAAAACAAACATAAAATATTACGTATATAAAAGGGGGAGCCCTCTCCTCAACACCTCGGCCCTTGTGTTTCAGGAGTCATAATTAAAGAATTGGGACAAAATTCAAACTTTAGCGTAAAGAGCGAGGTGTTGAGGAGGGGGCAATCCCATTTATATACATAATAATTTCCGTTCGTTTTAAGCTTTAGTGTTGCTCCTTACTTTCAGTTGAAAAAAAAACGTTTTTTTTATTTAATTTCTGATCGTTTTTTTAAATAATGCCAGGAAATCTGGCCCACTCCACGAAGAAACCCCCTTCCTACGGAAATATCCTCTAGACAATTCAATCCCGGTGAAAATTTAACCCGGACAATTACTCTTAACCACTCTGTGCGTAAAATATGTGCGTATCTTAACCACTCTGTGCGTAAGAATCTGTGCGTAAAAAAAGATGCCTTCCAATTTTTTGGTCACTTAAAAAGGCCACTGGAACTTTTAATTTCCGTTAGAATGAGCCTTCTCCCGATATTCTAGGACCACTGGGTCGATACGATCACCCCTGAGAAAAAAAAAACATAAAAAACAAATAAACACGCGTCCGTGATCTTTCTTCTGGCAAAAAATACAAAATTCCACATTTCTGCAGATAGGAGATTGAAACCTCTACAGTAGGGTTCTCTGATGTGCTGAATCTGATGGTGTGATTTTCATTGAGATCACTTGACTTTTAGAGGCTGTTTTTCCCTTTTTTTGAAAATCAGGAAAATTTTCTCAGGCTCTTAACTTTTGATGAATAAGATTCAACTTAATGAAAATTATAAATTTGAAATCAGCATAAAAAGCTGATTCTTTTGATATATCTATTTGTATAAAAATTCCGTTTTTTAGAGTTTCGGTAACTATTGAGCCGGGTCGCTCCGTATTTACAGTTCGTTTACGAACTGCTTGACATGTTAATATATCTGTTTGTTCTTGGTCGGTAATAACAGAGAAATGGATGAACTTCTAGTCAAAATTCGTGTATCTCTGAAAAGCCAAGCTTTTATTCTGTCTAAATCCTGAAACCCCTTTAAAGGCTAATAAATAAACGTTCAAATGGGGATAAATCCATTTATTTAGACAGTAAAAGCTGTCTAAATAGACTTTCAAGACATAATAGAAATAAAATAAAACTGTTTAGACACAAAAGTCTGGATATTTTGATGACGATGACGATCTGATGATACTGTATCAAAGATTACGATCTTTGATAATGACGACGATCGCTATATATGTGATCAAAAAGACTTGTGTACCTGTTTTCACTGTCTAAATAAATGGATTTATCCCCATTTGAACGTTTATTTGTTCGTCATAGAAAGGCAGTGTGGTCTGAGAAAAGGATACCTAGTTTATGGTGTTACGTGAAAAATGCCCTTTAAAGGCTATAAAGAACTTGGTACTTGCGTGTTATGGCGATCACACTTTGTTCTTGATCTGTAGTGAAACCGGTTTCCTGTGTCCACTCGTAGATACTCAGCTTAGCATGAGCGAGAGAAACGACTTTGCAGGTACATTTGAATTAAATATTTAATATGTAGAGGTGGTTAGGTATTTAATATAATACGTTCTGGGCTGCCTACTTTCCACAATTATCTGTTGTATTTTTCATAATTTTGTTATTAAAGTATTATATTTTCATCATATTTTGGTATATTTCATTAGGATTAACCTAACTTAACTTCTTTGGCGTGGTCGCTATAAAACGTAAGCACCAAGAACTTGAAGAGGAAAGTAAGAAAAAGTATGTTTATTTATCATAACTAACAGAAAATTAGAATATTATGCTGGGCCGTATCCAGGATATTTTTCGGAGGGGGGTCGCAAAAGAATTTTTTTTTCGGGGGAGGGGTGTTATAAAAAAAAGCTTTAAAAACCGTATAAAAAATTTGTTTTTATTCATTTTTGTTACGTTTTTACGAGTCGGACAAAAATTTCGAGGGGGGGAGCTGGTCAAGCCCTCTACCTCCCCTGGATACGGCCTTGATTTCGTGGGCCAAATGGTTCCAATATTGGGAAGTTTTGTGAAGTTTCCAAAATCCTCACAGCGAGCAAGCGTACATTTGCGTACGCAAATGAGACGTATGGACCACATTCGGGACCCTGATATTATCATTTTAACGACATGTATTTCATGGGGCTCTTCACTAGGCTACTAAATGCATAATAAAATGATAGAGCCAACGGAGACAGGGAATACGGGTTTGTAAGAGAAAGAAGGAGGGACGAAGGTACAAAGCTACTTGCAAGATACACCTGGTCATTTGCACCACGCAACCCAGGTGTGGCTGCAAAATATTTTCAAGGGGCAAAGCCTGTGAAAATATTTTCGACGTGGAAAATGTATGAGACAGTTATTTTTGTCGCAAAAGTGTAATTTTTCCAAACATTATAAAATTCTTAATATTGCATAACTGCATAACGTGTTAATGCAGTCCGAGGGTCTTTTTTCCCCGAGGCTTCATTTGTCAAAGAAACATCATCATCAATTTATCATTATATTACTGATCTTGAAAGAAGATGTACGTCACGTAAGCGTAGGGGAAGATCTAGGGCAAAATCTCGGGGGAGGCCCAATGTGACAAGGGTGCAAATGAGCAAAATCTTGGGAGGGGGGATGCAATGTGACAAAGGTGCCAATAATTGACCAAATTGACAAATTTATTCTAAAAAAAAACAGAGTAAAAAAAGGGAAAGGGGATGCCAGAGAAATCTTGGGGACAGGTTCCCTCCCCCCGCCCCCTGGATCCGACCGTGTCTAAGCGGATTATAAATGGGATTCTTAAACCAGCTTATAGCCGTCAAAAGTGTAGATGAAAAAAGAAAACATAAATAAAAAGTCAATCCGGTCACCTTGATAAATATGAGCTAGAAGACTTAAAACTGTCTAAATTTGTATACGAGACATAAAAGTCGTAGAAAGAGAGGGTGTTATCCAAGCTACTAGGCCTAAGTTACATCCGCAGGCCACCAATCTACCAAGTTTATGTCTTATCAATTTACAAAGTAAAAGATTTTTTCAACGCTTCTTGTCTGTTTCAAACAGTTCGTGGTAAGGAACTGTAAGTAAGGAGCGACTCAGCTCAATAGTAACCGAAACTCTAAAAAACGGAATTTTAATGCCAATAGATACATCAAAAGAATCAGCTTATTATGCTGATCCAAATATATATAATACATAAGTTTAGTGTTACTCATCAAAAGTTACGAGCCTGAGAACATTTGTCTGATTTTTGAAATAGAGGGAAACGCCCCCTAAAATACAAGAAATCTTAATGAAAATCACGTCATGATATTCAGCGTACCAGAGACCCCTACTGTAGAAGTTTCAAGCTCCTATCTGCAAAAATGTGGAATTTTGCTATTCTTGCCAGAAGATTGATCACGGACGCGTGTCTATTTGTTGTTGTTTTTTTCCCATGGGTGATCGCATTGAAGTAATTGTCCTACAAGATCGGGAGAGGGTGCATTCGAACGAAAATTTAAAGTTCTAGTTCCCTTTTTAAGTGATCAAAAAGATTGGAGGGCAACTGGGCCCCCTCCAACGCCCATTTTCCCCCAAAGTTATGTGATCACACTTTTGAGTTAACCATTTTGTTCAGTATAATGGAAAGATCAAGTAACTATGACTTAAGGTGTAAAATGACCCCCCACAGTCCGTGTGGATAGGCCAAAAAGTTATGGAATTTCCCCATTGTTTACGTATAGTATTTATTATTGGAAAGTATAGGCCTACAGACATTTTTTTTTTTTTTTTGGGGGGGGGGGGGTTGTTCTTGGGGTGGATTTCTATAGGAGAATCTTCCTCGGGGAGGGAAATCTTGGGGGAGGGGGGTGAATTTCCCAGGGAAAATGTTACACTGGGGTGATTTGACAGAATTACTATACGAAATTCTTTTTGATTGTCTTACATTCTCTTTACCATATTTTTCGCGTGGAGATGTTCCGGAGAAATTATCCAGAGGCTATTTTCCACGTTTTTTTATTTCCGGGAAATAATTTCCACGGAAGGGGGCATTTCCGGAGTGATCGAGAAACAAATTAGAGATTAAATTCTTACTCAAATGAAAGGACGCCAAGGAGAATTTTTCTGGCTGAATCGTCCGCAAGCAATTTTGCAGGGAGGGGGGATTCTCAGCGAGAGTGGAACTGTTTGGATTGAATTTGACGGAGAGGGAGGGGGGGCTTTACGTTGGATGAAATTTCCACGGAGGAGTTTTCCGTGAGGGGGATGGGTGGTATTTCATAGAGAGTGAGCCGAATTTACTGGTATTATTTGAAAAGCGAACAGAAATTATTTCATATATGAAGGGTTGCCCCCTCCTCAATACCTTGCTCTTTACGCTAAATTTTGAATGTTTGTCCTAATTTTTCAAGAGCGGCTACTGAAACACGGGGGCCGTTTAAGTAGAATAGAAAGCTTTTTCAAAAGTGCTAACAGCTTTAGCGTAAAGAGCAAGGTATTGAGGAGAGGGAACCCTTCATACACGTAATAAATCTGCCAAATGAATATGCAAATTTCGTTTTAATTTCTTATGTACGGTGACCCAAATTCGAACGTGCATTAGCTGAAAAACATTCAGAAACTAAATAAGAAAACAAGTTTTTTTCAACTGAAAGTAAGGAGCGACATTAAAATTTAAACGAACAGAAATTATTCAATATATGAAAGGGGCTGTCCCCTCCTCAACGCATCGCTCTTTACGCTAAATTTTTTATTGTTTAAAAAAGTAGAGTTGTGACAAAGATTCAAACTTTAGCGTAAAGAGCGAGGCGTTGAGGAGGGGACAGCCCCTTTCACATACGGAATTATTTTTGTTCGTTTTAAGTTTTAATGTCGCTCCTTACGTTCAGCTAAAACAACTTATTTTTTTATTTAATTTATGCTAAGAGTACTTGCTAGGTATTATACCAAACCCACCATAACTTCCATCCAAATTTTTGTTTGTTTAGTTTCTTATGGTACCGGTTGGTCATGAAGTACAAAAACAGTTAATTGCAGTAAAATTGCAGCTGCACTCAGAAATTTTATTTATTTATTTAATCATAAATTCTCTATGGGAATCCTTTAAACCATATTTCAAATATTTGATTGCTTCATGATTTAAATATTTAATCGAATTTAGTTTGATAATCTTCCATTAGATTTGTAATATAATTTAACGAAAAATCGATAATCTAATTTTCGCTTCAATTTTTTTTAGATTGATTCAACCAAGTCTGCCAAATACATTTTTATAGTTGAATCAATGGAATAGTTGAATCTACTTAAGTACATCTGCCGACAGAAACTTTTCCTTGGAATATGAAAACTATCAACCAGATTAGTTTTATGAAAAAATGCGTTATAGTCCCGATGACACGGCGCAAGTAATTTTGAATTAAAAGCATGATTGTCCAAGCATTTTTTCCAGCGAGAAAAGGATATGCATTATTTTGGAGAAATTAAAACATCCAAGCATACCGAGAACCGAACGAGATGTAGGAAGACAGCGGAGTTGAAGGGATGGAGCTTTTAACTCCATTTGAACGAAAATGTCGCAACTCCTTATGGATCATGTTTGGCTAAGAAAACAGCCGTTTTCTTAGCCAATCACCTTTTTTTTACCTAGCTTAGAAAGAACACCAGTTTCTTATTGGGATAAATAAAAGGTAATAAAGCTTGCTATAAGCTATAACGCTTGTTTTTTGCTCTCCATATATCTTTTTCGAATCAATAATGTTCTTCCTTTTAGAGAGAGAAATCGGATCACCTACATAGTGGGTCCGAGAAAAGTTTCTTTATTCGTACTTGACTAATTATGTGCAATACGCTCGTTTCATCAAAGTGCGTTCGTTACAAACAAGAGATAAGGACAATGACTTTAAAATATTTGGCAGTTCATCAGATTGTCTGGACATTATGAATAGCGGTTTCAGGTGGCTGGGCACTTTGATAATTTGACAGATATTTATGATAATTGCTTTGGGGGACGTAGTAAAAGTTAAATGACCTTGGTGAGTGAATTTATTCACTGTCTCTTTGTTTTGTTTCAAGTTAGTAAAGAAAAGAAAGGTGATGCAAGCGGGTGTATAAATGTGGAGATAATTCTTTGTTAATAAATGTTATGGAACAAACAACTTTAGCGGATATTAATCGTCAATTCGATGAACGGCTGCGGGAATTAATCTTATCAAAAGGCCAAAACTCACAGATCTTCACAAAATCAGCATATTTGGATATGATAAAAAAAGTGAAAATTTCTAAAAATAAAGTGTCGAATAAAAAACCGGAAGACTATCAACGTTTGCGAAGATTCGATATTGTTTCTATTGGAGAAGAAGAAAGACTGATTGTCCCCGCTAGTGGGGGAAATGTGATGAGGTTTTACGTGCATACCGAAGAAATATTTCAGATACTGCATAGCACACACGTATCAATAGGGCATGGGGGAAGAAATCAAATGGTCAATGTTTTAAAGTTGAGATATAAAAACATTACAAGGGAGATGATTGTCACATATTTAAATTTATGTATGACCTGTGAAAGAAAACATAGTGTTTCTAAAAAAAGTTGGGTGGTTAGACCGAGCTTAAGTAGTGTAATTAACGCAAGATGTCACGTTGATTTGATTGATATGCAGTCTCAAGAAGATGATCAGTATAAGTTTATACTTGTTTACCAAGATGGTCTTACTAAATTTATTCAGCTTCGCCCGCTTAAGAGCGACGAGCCTAAAGAAGTGGCGTATGTTCTTTTAGATATTTTTACAATATTCGGTGCGCCAAACGTTCTGCAAAGTGATATTGGCAGAGAATTTGCAAGCAGTGTCGTTAAAGAGCTTTCCGTCATGTGGCCTGGTTTAAAAATGGTGCACGGAAAACCGAGTCAGAGATCTTTAGAGCAAGCAAATCAAGATATAGTAGGCATGCTTAATTCTTGGTTGGAAGATAACCATACAGTAAAATGGTCAGAAGGGTTACGTTTTGTCCAGTTGATGAAGAATAGAGCTCATCATGCCGGTATAAATTCCAGTCCATACGAGGCCATGTTCTCAACAAAGTTAAAAATAGGCCTGAAAAGCTCTCTACCTCAAGAACCTTTGATTGATATTAATTCGGAGGAAGATTTGGAAGCTATTTTAAACGAAAATGATGAAATTAAGTCAAAAGTGCCAGAAATAGTCCAAAAAACTGCCATGGAAGAAGATAGTTCAGAACAGGCACCCGGTCCAAGCCAAATTCCACACCAATTGTACATAGTAGATGTTCAAAATGACACTGCCATTAAAACAGAAACAGACACATCTATCTACGACAGTCAAGACGCTCAACAAAAATTGCAAGCTAATGCAGACAGCAGACAGAGTGCAGTTTTAACGTCTTTAGGAACAAGGTGATAAGTCCTAAAGGATTCAAATCTTGCGTATGTTGCCACTAAAATAAGTAATAGTGAAAGCTTTTTACGCTAGTTTTAGTTTTCACTAGTTTTATTTAATAAACATAATTTAACTTATACTAGGCAGACAGAGGTAAAATTCGATTCGTCTCCTTTAGCACAGAAAATCGACCAACAATAATAACAAAAATTGGTACTTGTGAACTATCTGGTACCCATCGCTATAACTGTATCAAGGAAACGAGAGACGAAACCCGCCAAACGGGTATTTGCAATAGAGAAATGGAATGCAATGCGTGGTTTTCATTGCGTTTACGATATCTAAACTGTTGTTTTTTTGGGATTTAGGGGGGGGGGAGGTGCCTAGGTTAGGTTACGTATTTAATATATGTTATGTTTTACCCCTTCCCCTAATATGCAAATATATAGCCCAAATTTGTTTCTAAACTATTATACATTCATCCTATTTTATTATATTTGGTACTGGTGCGTTATATGGTCACTTCTATATATTTTACAAGGCAACCAGTAACGAAAAACCCGCCAGACGGGTTAATTGCAAGAGACCGCTATAGAGAAATGAAATGCAAAGCGTGGTTTTCATTGCGTTTACGATATTTAAACTGTTGTTTTTTGGGGTTTAGGGGTGAAGGTACCTAGGATGGGTTATGTATTTAATATATGCTATGCTTTACCCCCCGCCCTAATGTGCAAATATATAGTCCAAATTTGTTTCTAAACTATTGTATATTCATCATATTTTATTTCATTAGCATTAACCAAACTTGACTTTTTAGAAGTGACCATATAATGCACCAGTACCTTATATTTCATTAGCATTAACCAAACTTGACTTCTTTTGTGAGTACCATATTATGCATAAGCACCCAAAAATTCACAGTTCCAAGAAGAGGAAGAGCACAGAAAAGAGGGAAGGGGGGCTAACTGAAAAAAAGTTAACTAGAGATTGGGGTAGTAATCACCACAAAACCTTCAAAATATTAGAATAGTCTGCTTCTGTAAGAGCTGAAAGAACCATCTTCATTAGTTTTTTTTTTTTTTTAATGTGAGCAGTGATGGTGAATCAGATGGTTTGCTTTTATTCGCAATGAGAGAAAGTTGATGGATAATAACAGTATGATAGTTGACATCTTGACTAATGTCAACACATAGGCTATGCAGTACTGCTATGAAATATTTTAAGAGATACTTAGTTTTGATATTCTGACAGTAAATTAATTTTAAGTGTTTTTTTTTCATTTTAACGGCTACTTTTCACAATTATTCTATTTTATAGCATTTGAAAGTTGTTAATGATTGCGTCTGTAATGTAAACATTGGATATTAAATACTGACATCGAAAACTTACGCTCTATTTACTTCGTCGTAGAAAAAATAGTACCACTTTAAATCTTACCGGTGTAATACAAATACAAAAAAAAACTGAAATCTGGGACTGGGGAAACTGCGATCCTGGAACTAGGACCTCTTTACCAGGTTTCCATGACAGGGAACCCTTTTTTCCGTTACTGAATACCTCTAAATGACATCCGAATATTTTTTGCTCACCGTTACTCCGCACATCGATTTTGGTACTATCTGTTAGCCAGTGCACACTCAAGAATTTGAATCTATAAAATCAGGCAACAACCGGTTTATTGCTGTTTGTATACGGAGACAATTAGCTTCGGCTCAGTGGAAAACTACATTGTAGCTATATTTTTAATAAATATTTAGTTGGTATTTTGGTTAGATTACATTTTGCATGCAGCTCCGCTATACTTAACCCCCACCCTAATGTTCAAATATACAGCCCAAATTACATATATCCTATCTATCCGCCAAGGGTCTCAGTTGTTTTAACCCCGGGTACTTACGCGTTTGCTAGAAAACGCACGTGAAGTGAAATTTGGTTAATGCTAATGAAATAAAACAAAATATGATGAAAATATAGTAGTTTAGAAACAAATTTGGGCTATATATTTGCACATTAGGGTGGGGGTAAAACATAACATATATTAAATACATAACCTAACCTAGGTACCTTTTTTGCCCCTCCATCCCAAAAAACTAAAGTTTAAATATTGTTCACGGAGTGATAAACCCCTGTTTGCCCAGCGAGACAAAGGAATTGTCTTGTTAAAGATGTTGCTTGACTAGTTTTTTGCGATCGAATTCCCGCGTATTTTCTGGCTAACGTGTAAGTACCTAACCTCGTACCTGTAGATCCGAAGTCTCGAGTGTGTACTGGCTAACAGGTAAGTACCTCTATTTTTTTTTTTATCTAAATCAGGCAGACTGCCACTCGTACACATTTTCCAAGGAGACATTTTTTTCCAATCATTTCAGAGATGGAGGGGAGACGAAGGTTGAAAGGTCAGTCTTTATTATGAAATATTTCGTGTTTTCCCCGAATCTTACACGTTTCTAAATATTTTTGGTCTTGTAAAGAGAGGGGAGGCCAATCGCCTGGTCTTTCATGCCTAGTACCTCCCGTGATCAGGGCTGTTTAATGTTTTAGACTTGCTGGTTATTATTAAGGACGAGACTTGATCAAGACTCCAAAATAATAACAATATCTGTACAGTGGAAGATCAGGGCTGTTCAATGTTTTAGACTTGCTGGTTATTATTAATCACAGTTTATATAATTATCCAGTAAGCTTATCGCAGATCATTTCTGGTCTTCGTTCTCGGTGCGAACAAAAAACTCCCACTTCTTCTCGCAGTTATGGATCAGTGTGTTTGCGTCTATCAATGAGAAATGGTTACTAAGTGCATTATTCGTAATAGCGGGTTTCCACTTGTTTCCGATTGTTTCGCGTCTGACTCGTCTACCCGTGAAAAGATCTGATGCCGCCTATGTTTCTACGTTCTCTGGAGCACTCGCACCCCGGTCCGGGTTTTTATAATGGGTGAGATAGGGAATGATCATACTGGATAATTATATAAACTGTGTTATTAATTAAGGACGAGACTTGATCAGGACTCCAAAATATAAGCAATATCTGTACAGTGGAAACATTTTCTCGAATTGCTATTCAACATGTAATTAAGTGATTCGTATTAAGACAAAATTGCCAGCTAAGCTGTATTCAGTCTTTCTGGGCTGCAATTGACACTTGCGCTGCAAATTTTATAAGACTTATTCAATATCGATGCTATCGAGATGAAGCTGTGAGCCAGATCTGTTTTGCAAGTTCTTGTAATAAACACGTGACTTGTGCCCAAGCCATCGATATATTCAATATCGAGACTATCGAGATGAAGCTGTGAGCCAGATCTGTTTTGCAAGTTCTTGTAATAAACACGTGACTTGTGCCCAAGCCACACGCAGAAATAGGCCAAGTGACATTGAGTTAATGAAGAAAATTTTCAATAGTAAGTTCAGACCAGTGTTAAGTTATGGTTGGGAAATTTGGGGATTCCAAAATGGGAATAAGTTAGAGAGGATTATTCAGTTAAGTTTCTTTAAGAATTTAAATAAGAAAACAAGTTTTTTCAACTGAAAGTAAGGAGCAACATTAAATCTTAAAACGAACAGAAACTATTACGTATATGAAGTTGGTTGCCTCCTCCTCAACACATCACTCTTTACGCTAAAGTTTTTTAGTACTTTTAAAAAACCTTCTTGTTATTCTAATTAAACGACTCTTGTGTTTCAGGAGTCGTTCTTAAAAAAATTGGGCAAAATTCAAATTTTAGCGTAAAGAGTGAGATGTTGAGGACGAGGCAACCCCGTTCATATCCTTAATACTTTCTGTTCGTTTTAAGTTTTAATGTTGCTCCTTACTTTCAGTTGGAAAAAAACTTGTTTTGTATTTATTTTCTGATTGTTTTTTTTTTAAATAACCCCAGTAAACCTGGCCCCACCTCCATGGCCAAATACCCTCCCCACGAAAATATCCTCTAGACAATTCCATCCCGGTGAAGATTTATCGAGGACAATTACCCTTGACAATTCCACGCATAGAATTGAGACAGAAAAGAGAAAGCAAGACATATAAAAATAATTTTGTATAGGAATTCGTGCAAATTCCCCCAGTGTATAATTTCCCCTGACAAGTTCATCTCCTGGAAACTTTCCTACCCATGGAAAAACCCCCAGCAGAAAATTTGTCCCCCTCCCATCCTGAAATGTATGCATGTTTCCCTATAACAAATACTACGCGTAAACAATGGGCAAATTTTTTAACTTAGACTTTTCCCTTGGGGCTGTGGTGGGGTCATGTTATATAAAAAGGCATAGTTATTGGGCCTTTCAACTATGATGAACAAAATGGCTATTTCAAAATGTTGATCGGACGATTTTGGGCAAAAAAGGGGCAGGGGAGGGGGCATAGTTGCCCTCCAATCTTTTGGGTCACTTAAAAAGGGCATTAGAACTTTTAGTCTCCGTTCCAATGAGCCCTCTCAAGATATCCTAGGACTACTAGGTCGATGCGGTCCTCCCTGGAAAAAAATAAATGAAGACGCATCCGTGATCTTTATTCTGGCAAAAAATCCAAAATTCCACATTTTTGCAGATAGGAGCTTGAAACCTCTACAGTAGGGTTTTCTCATACGTTGAATCTGATGGTGTGATTTTCATTAAGATTCTATAAATTTTAGAGGGTGATTACCCTTTTTTCGAAAATCAGGCAAATTTTCTCAGGCTCGTAGCCGTTAATGGTAAGACTAAACTTAATGAAACTTATATATTTGAAATCAGCATAAAACCCGATTATTTTGATAAAACTATTGATATCAACATTCCGTTTTTTAGAGTTTCGGTTACTATTGAGCTGGGTCGCTCCTTACTTACAGTTCGTTACCACGAACTGTTTGATTATTAGGTTTAAGTGATAAGTTAATTTTAAAGGGGTGAATTGGTGTTGACTAGAGTTAAGAGTAAATAAATTAGCCAGTTGGGTATTGGGAGAAACTGGTATATCTACAAGATGATAGGCTATTAAAGGCAACATTTCAGGACTCCTTGATTGACATGAGGAAAGGTTCTTGGGCTAGCCAAATAAGATGCATTTTAGAAAGTTGTGAATAAGCTAAGCAGTGGAATAACGGGGAAGGATCGGGGCCAGAAAAGGGGGGATTCCATGCTCGTAAGGGTTATTTTAGAGAACCAGGAAATCTAAAAACGGATTGTGATATATTGGCGTCCATGGTCCCCTCTCTCCATAAGGGGAGAGGGGGGCGCAATCTCCCATGGCTGAATGACACTGCCTTATATCTATATTTTTGTTTGAGATTTCTATTATACAGCATTGGAAGTGCTGATTACACTGGCGGATCCAGGGGGCCGGGGGACAACCCCCTCCCCCCCCCGACGATTTTTTCTGGCGCCTTGTTTTCCTTTTTTACTCATTTTTTTAGAATAAATTTGTCAATTATTGGCACCTTTGTCACATTGAGCGGCTCATTGGCGCCCTTGTCACCTTGGGTCCCCAAGATTTTGCTCTAGATCTACCCCTGGCCGATTAGACCAGGTAAGCCCCCCCCCCTAAAATTCAGCTTATGGGCGCCCATGTTAGCGTCCTCGTCTCTCTCTGATTGCTAGGATTAAGAAAACATTGGGAGAGGATCTTTATTTTAAGGCAGGACAATATCATCAAGGGGAAACTTTACCGTTTGGTGATATATGAAAGTATCTAGAAAGGTCGAAGTCGGAAAAAGGTCATTACTTTTACCCAATGTGTAGGGATGGGGAACGTAAATCAATTCATTTTTGGGGTTTTTGTGAAAAATTAAATAGTCTAAAGGAGGAAATTTTTTCGGGGTAGAATACAAGGGAGGAATGGGTGGATATAATATTAAGTGATAGTAGCTTTATGGGAATTAAGAAGTTGGATAAGTTTGTGGGTACAGGTATGATACATAGCGATCATTTCATGTAATTTAATCGGGATTTAAGGGTGCACATTTGTTTGTGATTTATATAGTGTTATCTTTTTTTGCAATTAACCATGACCCGCAAAGGCTGTTAGAGTTAATAAATATCATATCATATTATAGTCGCACCCGTCGGTATAAAAGCCAAGATGTATAAAAAACATTTGTTTTTCCTTGTTTTTGACGTCACGCGTGCATTGCAGAAGCGGAAATTGAAAGGGCAAGAAATTGATTTAAATACAGCAAATTTACCAAACGGAGTTGAGTTGCATGGTGTTAAATATAATGGGGGTTGAGTTTTGAGTTTAACGAGGGTTGAGTTGAAAGAGAGTTGGGTTGAACAAGGGCTGAATTAAATGGGTTGAGTTAATCGGGGTTGGGTTACATCCAACCCAAATGAATGTAATATCAGGTTTTTCAACCATTCAAGTATTTTTTTAGGTACGATTAGGAGTTTTTTCTATGTTTACGTTTATTTTATTAATTAAATAAACTATTTCTAGAACTAGGGCGGCAATGGTAGTGAGTTAACAGAAATACAAGTCAAAACGATACTGGTAGTCCTTTAATGGGAAAGTTCCACACATATTTTGCTTGAAAACTGAAGATAGTTCAAATCGAGAAATTGTGAACGGTAGGCCTAGGCTATACATAATTGGCGCTGTGTTCGTGCATAATTTTTATTTTACCGACAAATGTGACTATAATCGGTAGGCTACTTGTTAATTACAGGGGGCGGATTCAGGATTTTTTTTAGGGGGCGCAAAATAGGTTGATCCGAAAAAAAATTAGGGGGGGGGGCGCAAAATAGGTTGATCCGATAAACTTGCATTAAAAGCAAGTTTAATTAACGCAAACTTGAGTCCATTACGTAAATTACACTACTTTAGACTACGCTAGGGGGCGCGCGCCCCGTTGCCCCCCCCCTCTGGATCCGCCACTGGTTAATTATCCATAACACACTCAAGAATTTCGCTCTGTTAGCTCTGACAAAAACCTGTTTGCCTCACTGCAATCGGTTATGATTTGCTTATTTTGAGTGAGTAAAACTATGATGTAGGATACGGCATGGAATCCCCCTTTTCTGGCCAGATCCTTCCGTTATTCCACTGCTTAGCTATTAAACTATATATTTAATATATAGAAGGGCTTAGGTTAAGTATATAATATAATGCGTTCTGGGCGGCCTGCTTTCCATAATTCTCTGTTGTAGTTTCCATAAGTTTGCTTCTAAAATATTATATTTTCATCATATTTTGGTATATTTCATTAGGATTAACCTAACTTCACTTCTTGGGTGTGTTCTGTATAATTAACAAGTGCCCTATAACGTACCTTGGGCACCTTCTTAGCTTGAGGAATGGTAGTTAGTAATCAGAAGTTTCAGATCAATACATATATCTGCACAATGATATTTATGCTGATTCCAAGCATTAAAACCAGATTAATGGCTAAGGCTGGGTTTTCTTACCCTTTTACCCTACCAGCACCCTTTGGAAACTATTCTTCCCTCTTCAGAATATCCCACAAGATGTTTGCTGAAACGCATCTTTTTACAACTACGGTATTAGATACTCGTATAGGACTATGCATATCATTTTTTAAAACCTCCTTAATCCTTTTTTGCTCACCCAAGGGTGTCAGGGGTATAGCTCCAGTATTTTTATTGGGGAGGCAGCAGGGGTCTACATCCAGAGAGTCAAGGGACATGGGCCACCACTGAAGGGTGCTTGGATTTGCAAAGACCAGCCTCTTGGTTCATGTTTCTTTGCTTTCCTATAATTCAAGTCTAACTCTAAGGCTTCCAACCGATTAGCCCCTTGCGCTCAGGCTCATGCATAGCCTATTTTTCTTTTTCGCATGAGAGAAGGAAGAATTTAAAATAAATAAACCTAAATAAATTTATTTTGAACCTTTACTAGCCAATCTTTGATACTGTTTATGATTTAAGCGCTTATAATAAAGCGCATAAGGCCTTGAGCAAACTTTGATAAGCAAAATCTCGAATAAGTGTATTCTTGGCATTTAGTATAGAACTCAATCGCTTTGATTCAAAGCTAACACATCATATCTGCAGATAAGTACTTAAGGTCTATTCTATAATCGCTGAAAACTTTTTTGGAAGGGGGGGGGATTTTTTCTTATTCGAAAATAGAACCAAACTAGCAAAAATGTCGCTGGCCAATAAATTGTTTTGTAACCTACGCACCAGGTGACGCTTTTCTTAAGGAGACTCTTTTCTAGACGGTCAATCATTTTGATCAAAAGTGTCTCTCAATCAATTGACGTGTGCTTCAATTAACCTTCAATGAACCCTTCAATCTCGACCAAAGATAATCCAACACACTGCTTTTGATCAAAATGATTGAGTCATTTAACTTTCTATTAATCACCTCCAACGCTTGACTCAAGCGTCACACAGGCTCCTAGAGACCTAGAGGGTTAAACACGCTCGAGTCAATCGATTGACGGAAGCTTTTGATCAAAATGATTGACCGTGTAGGGCCTCCTTAAAGGAGGCCCTACATAGACAAAAATATGATATATATATATATATATATATATATATATATATATATATATATATATATATATATATATATATATATATATATATATATATATATATATATATATATATATATGTATATATATATATATATATATATATATATATATATATATATATATATATATATATATATATATATATATATATATATATATATATATATATTATATATATATATATATATATATATATATATATATATATGCAAAATATATACACCTCATAGGCAAAAATATAAAACGGTCGTTTTTCTGAGGGAAGGCTACTTTATGACAGCTCCGAGAAAACTGACATTAAAACAAACGCACAAGACCAAAATACTATTTTAATTCTTTAGTTAAAAGTTATCGAAGTTATGATAGATTTATTTATATTTGAGAATTATACGATTTTGACAAAATGCTTTTCAGGATTTTATTGCTACTTTCAACTTGAATTTTCTCCTATGCCCTAAGATTACTAGGAAACCTTTAAAGGTTTTAAGAGCCTTTCACTCTATAAAAAAACCTTATAGGAATGCTTGAAAAATTTCAAGTTAAAAATAGTGACAAAATCCATTTCTGAACTTAGCATAAAACAGCTATTGGATCAGATACCGTGGCTATTCATAGTAACTTGCTTATTCAAACCGGGTACACGGTAGGAACACGTGATCCAAACATGGGAGTTTTTTTTTCATAGGAAGTGTGTAATTTGCGTGAAAAGAAAAATTCATGGTTCATGAAATATTTAATTTTTTCAGCCACCATCTGAGGTTCTTGGTGACCTGTTTCTTAAACAAGAAATTCTTTAAGATCTTCCGTACTCACCAAGACAATTATGGTACTTTAAAGAATTATTAAAACAACCTGCAAATAAGAAAAGGAAACACCGTTTTTTTTTTTTTTTTGGGGGGGGGGGCGAAAGTTTTACTTTTATGTAATTAGAGCCTAGAAACCTTTCCATGTTGAAAGTTCGGTAATGGTTTCGTCACTTACACTCACTTCACGATTAAGGTTACTGATAGGACAGAAATCAGATAGGAAGAAAATTACAATTACATTCTCCATTCAGTGCTCTTTCGAAACATAATAATCACTGCCGCAGCAACACTGTCTCAACCCCCCCCCCCCCCACAATGGGGCTAGGTATAGCACTAGACTATATACAAAGTTTAGTGGTTCTGTGGGTTTGCGATTATTTTTTGTGGTAATGTCTCATCAACTGTTGGTTCAATATGCCAAATAAAACCAAAATAAACAAATAGAAAAAAAACAAATAAAATCAGCGAACTTTTGTATATAGCCTCGGACCATATCTGGTACCGTTAAATGGGGGCGCTGGGACGCAATTGTGACGACAATGATTTTTTTCCAGTAAGTTAGCTTAGCGCATTCGCAAGCCCTTTTCTTGCCAAGTAAATATAGAGCTTTCAGTGATGATGCATGCATCAAAAGATGGAGATAACAAAAATAGCTTCCATTCGCTAAATCGACACGTAACTGAACTCCACGAAGTCGTTCGTGAAGTTTGTTAGAAAAGCGCAACTTACAAACTGCGTTGAGTTTTAATGTTGCTCCTTACTTTCAGTTGAAAAAAACTTATTTTTCATTTAAAGTCTGATCGTTGTTTAAATAATGCCGGTAAATCTGGCTCTCCCTTCATGAAAAATTCCCTCCCTCACGGGAAACTCCTCCGTGGAAAGTTCCTCCGACGTAAAATAAACCCCTCCGCGTAAAATTCCCCCCGAGCAATTCTATCCTCGCTGAAAATTCCCCCACCCCTCCGTAAAATTTCTCGCAGAAAAATTCTCCTTAGCATACTTTCATTCGAAAAAGACTTTGATTTCTAATCGTTTTCATGATCACTCTGGAAATCCCCCCTTCCATGGAAACTTTTTCACGGAAACCCAAACCTGCTGAAAATTTCCCCTGGAACATTTCCACATGCAAAATTGAGTTGGCAAAGAGAAAATAAGACAAATAAAAATAACTTCGTATAAGAATTCTTTCAAATCCTCCCAGTGTAAAATTCCCCTTGAAAAGTTTATCCCCGGAAATTTCCTTCCCCATGAAAACCCACCCCAAGCACAAATCCCCCCCCCCCGCCAGAAAAATGGCTGTATACTTCCCCATAAAAAATATAATACGTAAACAATTGGGCAAATTGTATATCTTCAAGGCCTATCCTCAGGGGCTATGGAGGGTCATGTTATCTCCAAAGGTATACTTTTTAGACTTTTTAACTATGCTGAACAAAATGGCTATCTCCAAATTTTGATCGGACGGTAATGGGGGAAAAGGAACTTGGGAGAGGGGATAGTGATCCTCCAATCTTTTTGATCGCTTAAAAAGGGCAGTATAATTTTTAATTTCCGTTCAAATGAGCCCTCTGCCGATGTTCTAGGACTATCGGTTCGATACGATCATCCCTGGAAAAAAAAAATTAACACACATCCGTAATCTGTCTCTGGCTAAAAATACAAAATTCCACATTTTTGCAGATGGGAGCTTGAAACCTCAGATGCTTTGACTTTTAGGGGGTGTCTCCCTCCTTTTTTTGAAAATCAGGCAAATTTTCTCAGGCTTGTAGCCTTTCATGGGAAACACTAAGATTAATGAATCTTATATATTTGGAATAAGCAAAATAAGCCGATTCTTTGGATGTATCTATTGATATCAAAATTCCGTTTTCACTCCTTACTTACAGTTCGTTACACGAACTGTTTAATAGGGTTTTTTCATTGTCATTTTTTGTTTACCTTCCAATAGAATTGAAGAACCATGTTTGGTTTCAAACCGGTGCTTCCCCCATTTCGGTAATGTTCGTACTGTCAAAGGTCTTAGTATCGAGGACACATGCGGTACTTCTTGCCAGACGGACTAATTCAAAAAATAAATAAAGAGGGGAGTTATACAAAAAACATGGAGGAAGCTATAATTAATCCTGGAATCATTAGATATTGGCCGAAAGCCCCGCCCCTTCCTCATATACATGTGCCCAATTGGCACTTGAAAGTAATGAACAGCGTCAAGACTGGAAACAAAATATATACTAGCCCTTGTTAAGAGAGGACTTAGGACTTACGCCTCTGTACTTTGTTTTCTGTCTGTTTTATTTGTTTGCAGTAAATGAACCACCGTGCCTATGGATATGCGGTTCATCCCTAACTAAACACTCCGATCGGTGGCTGCAACCTCATTGTGGCGGGGTGGAGCCCACCCGGGAATATCAGTATCTAGGTTAAAACTAGCGCTAATCAGATTCCAGCCTAGGGTCGGTTGGGCTAGCGACCCTCCACGTGAATCTAATGCTACGCCAAAGTTGAACTACTAGCTCGGATCCGGACTCCTTTAAGATCTAAAACCTACGCGCGTCAACGGACCTGCTGACGACGTCAGAAAGACTGAAGACTGAAACCTTCTAGACAAAGGGGGCTTCGGAATAGCCACCTGGAATGTTTTGACCTGAATGCACCTGCATTCAAGAAACTAACTTTCTCAAGGAACTTCGTAAGATAAAGTGGCGGATTGCAGGTCCACAGAAACCCGTCTACTGGAAGTGGAGAAGAGCGAAATAGGCCGATAAAATCGTTTAGTCGGTCTGGAGAGCATGAGAAGAAATGGTGTTGGCCTCGCGCCTAAACGGCCTTGCAAGAAAAGGGCCTTACTCTGAACGAAGCGTACTCGGACAGACTAATGAAGGCCCGTTTGGGCACAAGATGGCAAGATGAACAATTTTGATGCTATGCCCCGACCAACGATTCCGACGACGTAAACCAAGGAAGAGTTCTACTCGCTCTGTCCAGATGTCTGTCAAACAGTATTCCCCCCACGATGTCACTGTTTCTTCTCGGTGACTTCAAGCTACAGTGCGAGATGATAGGGTGTTTGCGTGGCACAAATTGGACCTGTACCCCCGACCCACTGAACGATAACGGCCCTTCGCCTACTCGAACTTGCGATCCCATGAACTTGTGATCGAAACACCTACTTTCAACGTAAGAATAATCACCAGTACACGTGGATAGTAACGACGGTCGCACAAAGAAGATGATTGACATACGTCATTATTTCTAAACGCTGGAGTCATCGCTGAAGAACTGCAGAACTTTACAGATCAGCAGAGCTCGGAAATGCAGAATCACAGGGCTTGGATGGCTGAGCCAGCTTCGCCTCCAGCACAGCGATCGGAAAGAAAACCACGTAGCCAGTGATATTGGAAAACTAAAGAGCCATATACTCGCCAGAAGTATAGATGTTGAGATATTCAAATCGCTTTGATCTCTGGGCACACAACAACAGCGAAGACGCTGGGGGAAGTATTTTAAAATCACAGACCAGCGAAGCAGCACAGCTGGGGCTTGGCAAGCGGAGTTCCCGAAGAAATAGTGGCTAACGGGACGAAACACTGCAGGTCCTAGAGCAAAGCGGAGGCAAGCTGTTGGGACATGGCCACCTATCGAAGGCTTACAACTGGAGTGCGGACAGACTTTATTCACGAGACCGAACTCAGTTTGTTGCAAGGAAAGCGATGAAATCGAACTAAGCAGCAACAAAAGAAAGACATGGGTAGCCTGTTCAAGCACTCGCGATATCACAGAAAAATAAAACACCAGCATTGGGACCCGCAGATCCAGGGATGGGACACTTCTCCTGAGAAGGTTCTTGTTCTCGAGCGTGGAAGGGACCACTTCTGCTCACTCCGAACAACACTAAACCGTCTATGCCTCCTACTGATAGTCCAGCCAACCCTGCAGTCCAGATTCCGAAACAGATGCTCTCTCAGACGAGCCTTTAGCCCCGCAGAAATGGAAATGCAGTAAAAAAGGCTCAAGAACAATTAAAGCATGCCGGTATCTGTGGCAGATTTGCAGAGCTGCTAAATATTTGAGGTCTGTTATGCTCCTGTTTCCCACACCCCGTTCTATACAATATGGAAAACAGAGATAATTCCCGAAGATTGGCGGAAAGGGTGTCATTTATCCTTTATTGGAAGAGGAAAGGTTCTAGAAGCGACTGCTTGAATACGTGAATAACCATACTGTCTGTCCCAGAAAAACTTTCTCAATGGTCCGGAAGATCAATGTCGAAAATATCATTCGTAAAATCGGCGACCGGATCAAGATGTTCATGTTCGGACCGTTTCAACTACGAGCAGATTTTACGATCGACAAATCATAGAAAAAGCCCACGGAGTTCCGACCAAAAAACTTTTTTACCTTCGTCGACTCCGTGCTGCGTTCGGAAAGCAGTGGACCGAGAAGCTCTGTGGCGGATTCTGATCGGACAGGCCTCCCTAAGAAAATACTGCAGAATCTTCAAAGCTATAACCACCATGGGACGGAGAGCTCGTTTCAAGTGAACGGCCCGCCGCAGCCCGTTTTACTCCAAATCACGACAGGAGTGCGCATGGATGTGCAGTTGCCCCAGAGCTCTTCATGTCATATAGACATACGTATGACTAGGATACCTCAGGTCTCAGCTTTGGACTCAAAGTTTTGGAAGATCGTGTCATTACAGATGCTGATTTTGCCGATGACTTGGCATTCTGGCGGACTCCATGGCAGCAGTTGCTGTAAGCGCTTCGAATCCTACGAGAGATGGCTGCAAAAGTAGGACTGCAGACTTATAAACTGACTAAACGGAAAATTAGGCCATAGGACCCATCATCTCCTGCTGCCAATCTTCAGTTAGCCTGGAGAGCACCAACTAGCATCGAAGTGTCCCAAAGAAAGGGTCACTTTACCTGCGGCTCATAATTCTTCAGATGGCTCGCTTCTTTCTGAACTCAAGCGAGAATGTCCAAAGCTTCTTCTGCCAGGCAGATGAACCGTCAACTCTGTGCGAAAAACCGAACATCCGTCGCACAACAAAGCTGCGATTTTCAACGCACCTCGTCGGCTCGGTGATGCTCTATGGAGCTGAGACGTGGAAAGCTTCAGCCGCAACCCTCAAGACAATTGACTGTCTCTCCATTCCGACGAGCACTGAGGAGGATCGAAAGGTCTACGTATGGTTTGCGACTTTTTCAGCAATGAGAAGCTGCTGCAGCTCACAAAGCAGTCTCGGTTTTCGACCCAAGCAGCCGAGCGAACACTACGATGGTTCGGACACCTACTTCGAATGCCTCCACACATACCTGCGAAAACGATCATGGCTTCGACCTGTCAAGCCGGTTGGAAGCGACTCGCGGCCGACCGAAGAAAACGATGGTCTGAACAGCCCTGTCCGAGTCCTGGCGATGGATATCAGGGTTGACGATGTGCAAACGGCTGCCATGGACCGACGTGGATGGAGGAGGCAGACGTCACTCTCTACGCCGAGCAGCGCCCGGCAGGAGACATAAGTCAAAGTAAGTCAAGTAAATGAATTATAGACCACACAATCATTTTCTAAAGGACAAAACGCAACCCCCCTTAGGAGTGTGCACTTGGAAATAGGTAGATTTGTATGGTGTTTTCCGATGCGCTGAACAAACTAGCTGTCCATCTGATGTTGCCTTCTCTCTACTTTCTGTTACCACTGGTTAGATACGGTTATCTCGGAAAAAAGTATACTTCTAAGCAAATTTCTGATGAGAGGCTCTGAAATTCCACAAGCGATGATTTTTCAGGTTCGGATTTTTGAATTTTTCAAAAAGTAAAAAAAAAAAAAAAAAAAAACAGATGAAAATATTAATCTGTTAAAATTACTAGTCTGTAAAAATTAGCGTTTGCAAAGCTCCATTTCTTCCCCTCCTTCACTGTTTCTGCGTGCATGGTTCACACAAGTAAGAATATATGAGCAATAGAATTGAAGATTAAAAAAAATATTCAACGCCCTAATAAATAAAATATTCATCAAATCAGCAGGTATACGCGCAGACTGGGCCTTCGGACCCTTGGCACCTCGCCCAAGTCTGTAGATTTTTACAATTGTTCCTACAATTTCTTTTATTTTCCATACCTTTCTCCGATTTTCGCTTATTTCGAATCTGCCCCCCTCCACAGAAATTAGACTTTCTACGGGTTCAGAACCTACCTCAAAATCAAATTCGTGTGTGCAACTTAGTATTTGGCATGCATTGACCAAATGACCTTTGTTTATGGAATTTTTGTCATCTTTCAAAGCAACTTCTGAGCATTTTCAGTGGCAGATCCAGGGGGGGCGAGGGGGGCGCGCACCCCCTCCTAGCGTAGTCTAAAGTAGTGTAATTTACCTAATTAACTCAAGTTTACGTTAATTAAACTTGCTCCTAACGCAAGTTTATCAGATCAACCTATTTTGCACCCCCCCCCCCCCCCTAAATAATCCTGGATAGGCCTCTGAGGATTTTCATGAGGAAAATAGTAAAGAACCGGAACTTCTCATCCAGAACTTGGTACTAGTGATTATGGAACACACTCTTCTTAGTTACTCACTGATTTTCTCAGAAAGTGCACATCAAAGGGGCTCTTGCGCCCTTGGAGACTATAATACGATGGATTTCCGAGAGCAGAATCTCCCTTCAGGAAAGCTCTTCCTTTTTTTCCTCTTCAAGTTTTCCGGATATTTTTTCTAATTATAAATCGGTCTTAAAGTCGGAAAACAATCACCTCTTTAAAAGAAAACATACCTGTCCGTCAGATATTCCTACACATTGCTGGGAAACTCCCGTGATAAATTCTCTATCCCCCTTTCTCGTACCCTTAATACAATAACTAGTTCAGATTTCGAAAGCATGTCGACCTATTACCCTTACTCATGTTTTCTCTCAGTTGCATGAGAAATTACCAACAGATCGACTAAAAGCGAAAAATATGCCTCATATATTACTATAAAAGTTATAGCCTCCTATACATTTTGGAAATATCAAACCCACTTCCGCCTGTTGTTTACTTAGCAAGTCGTCTTGATTCCACACATGCAAATCCTGCAATCCCAAAAAACCTGACTCAACCTTATTCTAGTTGACGTTTAGAAGGCTTTCTTTTCGACTGATCATAGTTTATTCATTGATAAACTTTTAATTTAGTTCCATGTTGACCATTTCCCTGTAACAATTATTGCTTCCTTTCTACCAAACCGTTCCCAATGCGTCAAATACCAAAGCAATTACTCTAATTTTCTACCAGTTTTTGTAGCCTGCCGCAAGGAATCTTATTTGACCCTCTACTGTTCCTTATAATGGATTGCATGATTTGCATTTGAGATCCGTGAAGACATTTCCAGTAAAGCCTCTTCTAGAAGTATGAAAGTTAAATAAATCCTCAGTTCTTACTTATAATTTCCTAATTAATTCTCTATCTTTTGTTACCCCTATACCCCCACTGTGACTACTTCTCATACTGAACTTGGTATAACCTTGTCATTTAATCTTAAGTGGGATACCCATGTTGACAACATTACAAAAACAGGCTAACTTATCCTTAGCCCTACTTAAGACTTTCCAAATTTCGATGCTTACTAAATCCTATCCTCCATATTTACCTATCTTTTGTTCACTCTTCATTAGAATATTTGTTTTCTGTGTGGCATTATGGCCTAACTGAGGAAACAAACAATGAATCGAGGCAATTCAGAAGAGAGCTCTTAATACTGTTTTTAAAACACAGATGGCCTACACTCACCTTTGAAAGAAAACAGCTTTGGTCACCCTAAGTAATACACGTGAGGCCCTTTGCACCAGCTTTGATCAAAAGGCTCCAATTACCTTTCTGGGCATCAGTTCGAAATAGTAAGACGATGCTAGTTTTTATAATCAATAGAAAACTAAAAGGACATTTGGATAAATAGTATGGCTTCGTGGCATTTATCAATCGGGATATTTTAGTTCTCTTTTTGATGTATTTGCCCTCCCACGCGTCCTTTATCCATCCCTTCGTTGTCGTGATTTTAGAATTTGTGCTTTTTCTTGAACTCACGTTTGTTATTTCAAATATTAAAAAATTCTTACTTGGGTTTCCAAGTTCTTTTAGTAACACCAGAAAAGTCTCGGGATTCCAGTTAATGGACTGTTGGAATATATAAGATTGGAAACGATAATTTCTACATTGAAACGGAAAATATTATCGGTATCCATAACTATATTCTTTTTTTCATAATGCAACAAACGCTTGAGATCTTCTCATTTCGTTACTTTATTTTGTCGCCGTTATTTCTAAAGGTCCTATCTTAAATTTTCAAACTTTTGAAATATTTGTCAAAAACCGCTTGCTGAGTTCAAAAGGCGGATCGGAAATGCAATGCACGTTTCTTTGCAAATCATACTTTGGCCCTCCTGATTTATATAATCCTCCTTATCTTCCCTTTGAAAACAGGTTAGGCAAGGTTTTTGCGATTGCCTCGGGGTTTGAAAATGTCAGATATGATCTTTGGGCGTAACAGCGACAATTTGATGCATTCTATTAATTTAGTTTCTAGACCAATTAGGTTGTCTTTTTTTCCGTGGAAAGTTCATTTGATTGATTTTTAGGAGTGTTTTTGTAACTTTATTTACTTATCTTTTACGCTCCTTATTTTAAAAGAAATAAATAATCCCCGGGTCCATGAACTATTCCTTCCTCACCATAGCCCAATCGTGAGCCCCCTCCAAATGGAAAAAGGTTAATATAATTACTCTAATTTACTGCAAAACGGAAGGGTAAAGGTACGCGGAAACGTAAACAAGTCCAATAGTTAATTCAATATTGAGCAATTTTCCATTTTTTTAACCCAATAGGCTCTCTTATTTTTTATTTTTTTATGGTTGTTATTTATGTTATTTATTTTTTTTAGCCGACCTTTTAATTTTAACCTCCTACAGCTCCCCAGACCTTCTAGCGGGTGTTTCCCTGTGACTCGGGACTTGCCTGAGTTTTAAACCTAACTAACACTAGACAAATCTTATCTTTTAAAATAATAGCGTTACTTATTTTCTTGTGTATTTCTTATCGCATATTAATAACAACGCAAGACACACTTAAGTAATAACTAATTAATATGTAGCTTAGACAAATCCAAGCTACGTTGAACGTATGAGAAATACAGAATGGACGAAAGAGAAAAAAAGAGACAAGGTAACATAATCGCAATGGTGGTGAAAATGGCATAAAAATAAGATTGATTTTTTTTTTTTTTTTTTTTTTTTTTTTATCCAGCAAATGAAGAAGAAAACAAGTTGACAACAATGCTTCGACTTTTTTTTTACAAAGAGACCACAATCAAGTTGGGTTTAGACGATTTTCTCTTGGGTGCAAATATGAACCAAAAAACATTTTGAAGTATACTTTTAGAATTTTCGAGGGGGGACGACCTTCCAAATGACTCAAATTTTGAGAAGAATTCCTCTCCATATGTGCAAATATGTAACAACATTAATAAATTGCATGGGGCTGTAACCGACTATTAATATTATTGTCACATTACATAAGTAGCTTAAAGAAAAAACGAAAAGTTTACGCATCATTTTACTGGACTCTCAATCGTCTTAATCGTCCATCCAATCTTCATACATCAGAGATGTCATTACTTGTAATTATATAGCACGTCATTATATTAACATACTTTTCTTATATCACACCAGGCCTGGCCAAAAATCAATTACAGAAATTGTTTAAAAATTATATCCATTGCACTATGACAACAGAGCAAGGCTCATTATAGGATTCTAATTAGTTTTCGCGTAACTAATATAAGAACATTTTACAATGATAAATCAATTTTTTTCTAGTACATGCTTTGTATTAAACACTCGAAAGAATTATTATCGATAGAGTCTAATGAAATCCCTTAGTGCACGTGTCACATCTTTTGAACTGGTAGCCCTAGAAAAAAGAAATAAAATAGTTAGGGACAAAATTTGACAAAGGCAAGAGGGAGCACCTTCGTTTTAAAAACTAAATATTTCAGAAATGCATAGAAAAAAAATTCTTGGAATACATGAATTTTGGTTTCCATAAATATCCAAATAGTCCGGTAGATGACATACGATTGAAAGCTCAAAAGATGCTAGGAATAGTAGATAATAAAACAAATAAGGATGGACGGCAACTTTTATGGTGCTTTTTAATATAAAAGGGATAGACTCAATTTGTATTCGCTAAAGAGCTTCAGTTTGGAGAAAATGGCGAGCATTTTCAGGGAAATAAGATACTATTCGCTTAATTATTCCAAAAGATGGCAATTCTTACTAAAAGATGGCACTACATGCAGGTTTCAGTCTTAAAGCAAAATATAAAAAGAACTGTGAAAGTGTATGATCCCAAATTTATGTAACAGTAGTTCTACTGCTTGTCATCGCTTTAAGGTTTTTAAGACTAGCTAATTTACTGTTGAGCTCAACTGAAGACCTTGGCATATTATAGACATCAAGCATATCTACTCAAAGGGATCTCCATGCATCTTTTCTTTATGGGAGAATGCACCTTACATAGATTACCAACTTTAAAAGAGAGAAGAACGACATTTTACTCATATAGCCAATCTTGTACATTTTGCTCAGAGGAAATTTAAATCATACTCATCTTGGCTACGTAATTTTACTCCCAGTCAGACATTTATTTTACAAAAATACATGATAAATGGGTCTAGGCGTTTACCCCACAGAAAATCCCGCACCCTATGGAAAATTGCTCCGTACGCAAAATTGAACAGTCAAAGAGAAAGTACAAAATAGGTACCTCAAAATGTCGATCAGATGTCCTAAGGGGTAACGAAAGAACCAAATATAAAAACAGTTTTAGGACAGGAACTTCCCGTTTCAGATCAAATGAGCATCCTCCGAAGTTTCTACGACCCTTAGGCGGAGGTGGGGATGAGGAAGGTGAAGTCCCCCCCCCCCTATATGGAATAAATTCTGCTCATTTTGGGGTTTAATGTTGCTCTTTACCACTCTGTCAAATTACCTTTTATTGCGTTTCTTCGGGTTCCGACCTCTTTTTATCACGCAGGAAGACTCCTATTTTTCTTTTAAATTCAACCCAAAAAAATTAACTAGGTGACTCGATTCTTGGTCACTGGCCAGAAGCCTCTACTCCTTTTTTTATTTCTCTTTATCATTTCCATGAGAGGGACTAATTATCCATCCCAGAAAGGTCGTTCATGCCGGGTAGAGAAAATTAATATTTCCATATCCTCTAGCTTTAAATTTACCAGTAGTTCACATGGTCAAGAAGACACGGCGATATTTTCTATATATTATTTTTTCATTCCCATCTTTTCCAACAATACACCCTGTCGATCCTGTGCTGTCCCTTTTTTTCTATTCTCTTGAAACCCCTCTCCATTCCGATTCTTGCCTCACATCATACCAGTTCATGTTTTAACCACTTCTTTAATTCGATGCTAATCTTCCTTAAAATATTTTCGGCTCGACTCAAAGTCTTTGCCTTCTAAAACAAGTTAAAGTCGTCCAACAGTAATAGGGGGGCCAGTCTTAAATCTAGTGGAAGAGTGTTTTGTATATAACTGTCTTTCTCTTGCTTTATTGTGCCTGAGGCAATTGCACATTTACAAAAAACCACTCCTTTCCAGCAAATGCTGCCCTCACTTCACCATCTCTTGAAAACGCAGTTGCCAACCTAATATCCTTAAATCTTTCGTTCACTATGTATTCTCTGTCAGGCAGAGGTCCCCAGCAATGAAGTGGAATCCTGTGTTTCAAATATTTCTTATCTTTACTGTATCTGATCTTGGAGACACAGTTTATCTAACCTCTGTCGTTTTCCTGTTTTATCCCCGTTAACGTTCAGCGTCGCAAATCTCATTTATTTTTGTCGGGGTTTCTCTGCACCTCTTTGGCAGCGCACTTCGTCAAGTTTTATTTGTTCGCTCGTTTTTTCACTTGTCGTTGACGATAAAGAAAACATTAATATAGGCTATTAACGTTCGTTTGAGGATTGGGTTGATTTGTCTGGCTCCTTAAAATCCTCTCAGACTACTCAGGGGGGTGATGCTCCTTACCTCATTCACCCTACTTCAATTCTTTCGAACTCTCTCCTTAGGCTCTGTCACTTCCATTTTTTCACAAAAGGCTACTTCCCGCTCGTTTCCCGGGTTTAATCTTGTGCTGTCGAGTTTCATGTGCGAGTCTTCCTGTTGTCACGATGAACCCTGTCACCCCCTCTTACTAGGCTCACCGCCTCCATGGGGGCTCAAACTGCCAGCTGTCATCTAAAAGGCTTGCAATTTGTGGGAATGTAAACCAGACATTAGAGTTTCTACCGTTTCCAAGGAATGATCTGTGAGTACTACGCTTAGGATTTCTTTTCCTCTATGGGTTTGTTTGGGCATAATAGGGCTTCGTGGCCCTACTGGGCCAAATGTAAACATTTAGGCTGACATCGTTTTATCCTCTCTGACCTGTTTTTTTCTGAAAACCTGCATTTTATCTCTGTCAAGAATCTATACGGGACGTTGGGATCGCTACTTACAAATACATCAGGCTGTTCCCTTCCCGTTAAAAACAGCGTATAAAACCATCCCTTGAAAAGTTTTCCTTCTAAACATTCACCACAAGCCCATAAACCTTGCAGTGCTGTTTGTATAACATGTAGTGCTTCTCCCGGATCGTTTGAGATGGATCAGGTGTGTCTTTTTCCGTTTGGAAAATAATTTTCGACCCTATGGCCTTTAGTCTTCAAAACCCCATTTTCTGCCAGTAAGGGCCCTGGAGCTTTGCATTTGTTACTCGCATTATACCAAACATATTTGGCATCATCTCCGTCCAATCGCATTGCGTGTACGTTTGTGAATTCAGGCAATCGACATCAAATCGGTGGATACTCGGGGAATGCGGTAGTTCTTTCAATACATATCTGTCATTGACTAAATCGAACCTAATCATTTCCTTGCCATTATATTTGTTTCCCTTTTTCCTTTGTTTTATTAAACTAAACTCAACAAAAATTTATTAAACCTCTACCTATAAACTATAACATAAACCTCAACAAAATTTTATTAAAACTCTTTTCAGGTTGTTTTTAATTCATGCCGGAAATCCCCCTCTTTTAAGACTTTCCAGGATATTCCCCTGATTGACATTTTCTCGGGTAAACCCCCCCCCTCCAAGAGAAATCCCTCCTCGGAAATTACCTACAAAAAAATCCCCCAAGACATTGCAACCTCACTGCAAAACTCCCCTGACTATTACCTGGGAAATCTCCATGTGTATTTCCATAAGGAACAGCGTAGACCAGAAATATTCCCAGATATCAAGAGGGGTTAAATATCCCCCGTCCCTTCCTTAGAACTAATTCTGTATTTGCCTGAAGGTTCAATGAGGGGTGGAGATGTATGTCCGACTTGTAAGAACGTAACAAAATGCATAAAAACACATTTTTGATGTGTTAAAGAAAAGTTTTGTACCCCCCCCCCCCCAAAAAAAAAGTCCTGGGTACAACCCTGGGGTTATATATAAATTTCTACCTCCAACCTCCTCTCGTCTGTCCCTCTGAGGCATCTCCCTCCCTCCCTAACTAAAAAACAATCAGAGACCCTGTTGTAGAGGTTTAAAGCCCTTATATGCAAATGTTTGGAATTGCGTATTTTTTGCCATGGATAGTGATCATGGATAAAAACAACAGCAAGTAGAACAACACGGAATTTACCTAAGACAGTGAAATTTGTTTAGACTTTAAAAATATTTTGGTTTTATATCCAAGGGCCGTCCACAGCCAACTACGAATATAAGATCATGGATTTTTTCCCAATGATTATCGTATCAAACCAAGAGTCGTAGAAGATCGGGAGAGGATTTGAACAAAAAGGGGGGAGGGGATACACAAAAAACATCAAAAAACGCACACAAAATTTGTTTATATCCATTTTTGTTACGTTTTTGCGAGTAAAAAAAAACATTTTGGAAGGGGTTCAAACCCCCCTCTGGGGACGGCCCTGACTAGCCCCCTTCCCCTGTCCCTTTTTCCCTCAAAGACATCCGAATGGAATTCTGGGATAACCAGTTCATCATCATAATTGAAAGGTCCAATAAATATCCCTCTGGGGATGACAAGACCTCCCACAGCCCTTAGGGAAAGGACTGTAAATTTTGCAATTCGTCCATTGCTTACAGGTTGTATTTGTTATTGGGAAATATATAGACATTTTCCGGGAAGGGGGAGGGGAGGTATTTTTTTTAGGGAGGGGGGGGGGGGTAAACGCCGGTTCCCATAAAAAATAGTGTTTTAGAATGGCCGACGAGGAGGACTCGAAGTTTCAGGTATACACAACTAAGAAAAGAGAAAAAACTTAAAAGAGGCAGGAGATAGCAGAAGAAGCCTTCACCAGTGCGAGAACATCATAACAAAATTATATTTTAAAATCGGGCAAAGTAAAATCTTGTGGCTTAAATTCAACCTTTTCGTACTAATAAATATTTGTTTCTTTTTTATAAAATACAGTTTATTGTTACAGCTAGATTTCATTTTTACCATACTGATTATTGATATTACTGAAGAAAAGGTCATGATAAATTTAATTACAGCATCTATGATTTCAATATATAGATGGGGTTGAGTCTAAATCCGATATATAAAGGTTTATTAAGCCCATCTTTCATTAACATCCTCAAAATAGACAATTCAGGGATTTGACCCTCTGAAACTCCGAATTATGGAAGCTTTTGGATCAAATCCTCTAGACAGAAATAAATTGTTTACTAGGATCAGGGCCTTGGATATAATAAGATAATATGCAATAACTCTTCACTAGTAAAAAAAAAAGAAGAGAAAAGATTTTCAGATGAGTTTGGCGGACACGCTTTGACATTATAATAGATAATATAAGACCAGTGTTATCTTAAAGATTACAGCAGGACCACGAACACCCATGAATGCCAAAAAAGGGTTGCAAAAGGAGCGCAAGTACACAGGTGCCCAAACAGAATGTAACTGTGTCCAGAGGCAATCCGAGACAGTCTTCTGGGGTTTAAGATATTGTTGGGTGATGCGTATGCTTGAAAGACCACAACGGCCTCTGAAAAATTATTTAGCATCGTCCTGTCGATTAGTTCCTATTAATAATCTATTCATTGATTGCCATTGCTGGCTCAACAGCATCATTTTTGATTAATATAACCAAAGCCAAATTTTACACGAAACATCTAAAAAATGTGTTTAATGATAGATAGGGAGGACTAAACCTCAGATATGATTAATCAAATATAAGATGAATTAAGAATACTTGCAACGCATAGTGTTGCACGTATGTATCAGCTACGTGCCTATGCACGTCTATATTTCATGCCAATAAAAATATTACCTTATCTCAACATTATTCCTGCTTGGTCAAGAACACGAAAAT